>OY986991.1:22696584-23139757 GCA_963920545.1 Lepidium didymum | reverse complement strand
TTTGCGACAGCTTTGCAACGGCCCTTGCCATTGCAAATTGACAGTTTTCTAGTAGTGTTTGTAACTGATTTTCTCTCTAATGAAAGATTTACTTTCAATCCAAATGTGTTCCATCTTCTGAATATTTTAGTTTGTTGTGCTATTGTTTACTTTTGCATAGTGTTTGAAATTTTCAAAACGCTATGTTAACATTTATTACATAGCGTACTCACCAAACTAGTTTCATGCATGCTCTCGTGAGAGAAAATAATCAATGTACTGTTATCTCTGATATTTATCGATTGATATATTGACATTATTGTCTTCTTAGCCTAATAGCCTTTATGGCGTAAGTATTTAAATTTTTTTGTTAAGGTGATGATAAAAAAAGTTGTATTTTTAACTTTTGCTAAAATCTTTCTTGAATTCTTAACTCTTTGTTTCTTCGTTTTTGCAATTAACTTTTCAATTCCACGCTCTTTGCATTTAAATAAATAAAACTTGCCTTTGTAACAATTTCCATTTTGTTGGAGATGGCTATGCGATCCTCCCGACCCACATAGGATCCAACCTTAATGTCCACATCGATAAAAGTTGGCCACGTCATCAACGGACTTCAGGCTTATGGGTTTCGTCAACAAACATCCAGGCTCATGGGTCTCACCTAGTCCACAAATCCATTACGACACAACATTAATTACACACAATTGACCGTCCTTAAAGCGGCCTAACACCTGCAAAGTACATGCGCGGAAAAGGTAATATCGGCTCTAAGGAGGACTGGCCGCACACATAAGCAAAGAAGTCACACCAAAAATGCATGAGGAGGAAAATCTTAGTTGAGGACCCTCTATAAAAGACGAAGAAGACTCAAAGCCCAACTAGAACAGACTGGAGATTTTAGCTTGAGACTTAGACACTAAATTTTAGACCTAGAGTACTCTTGTCACTGCTCATCTTTGTCATTTAATAAACAGATTCTCCTACCTCGTTTTCTCTTTAATCTTTGTGCTGAATCACCCTCAAAAACATTTTTGTTTCAATTTTAAAGTTAAAACATTTTTTTTATTAACAATAATTAGATCGACAAAACTCAATTCATAGCCTAAATTCTTTAACAAATTCAATTTTTTGATTCAATTTGAATTTTTATACATTATATGTTTAAAATAATTAGTTTATAAATTGTGTGATATTTTAAAATATTCTTTAAAACAAGTCCTAAACTTTCTTATTTTTGTTACATGAACACCATACGTTTAATTTAGTCACACAAATCTAGTAATTAAATTTAGCAATATCGACAACATTTGTCTCTTTGAATCTTAAAATAGGTCAATTCATCTTTCTACCCCATACTTACGTGCACGTAAACCTCGTGAGCTCTCTTTATCATGTAGGCTGTAGCACTTTCAATAATTCACTTATAATTTATATTATATAAATTCCATATCTCTAAATTAAACTATAAAATTAATTTAAAGTATTGAAATATAATTTAATTTAAACCTCTAATTTGAATTATATAAATTCCATATCTCTAATTTAAAGTGTTGAAATGTATCTCTAATTTAAACCTCGTTTAGTTAACCCTTTGGAAACATTTTAATTACGGCTCTTTTAGTTAATATAACAATCTTAAAGGATCTAAATCCATTCCATATGAGCATCTTCAATGGTGCTTTAAATCCCACTCTAAACTCTATATTTAGAAAAAAATGTTTCTAATAGTTCTCTATTTCTTGCTCTATAAAAGTAGAGATCTCGATATTTTACTCCAAATTTGGTTGACTCTATTTCTTTCTCTATATTTTATTGTAAACATTTTCTTCACAAAATGGTCCTTCAATTCCTAGTGTTTTATTATTTTATACCTATACAAAATATATGATTAAAATATACATAGTACAAAATTTTAAACAATTCTGCTTATGTGATGCATTCAAATTTTATTTTAAATAAATAATGATTTTACTAATTTTTTATTGACTATCTTATTATATAAAATACGGTTTTTCAAAGTTACTAATTAACAAGATTCTTACACATGTCAAATCCACCGATCACAATTTTTTTTGTATTTTAAATATATAAAGTACGGTTTTTCAAAGTTACTAATTAACATGATTCTTCTACATGTCAAATCTAACGATCAGAAATTTTTTCTTTCTTACATTTTAAAAAATAAAATCTTATTATAAAAAGTACGGTTTTCAAAGTTACAAATTAATATGATTTTTTCACGTGTCAAATCCAACGATCAAATTTTTTTATTTATTTATATATTAAAAACAAAACAAAATATATTTAAAAGATATTTATCTCTATCAAGAAATATTTATCTTGATTCATATCCTAACACAAAAAGGAATTGTAAAATAAAAACAAGTATCAAATATTTATCTCTTACTATTATTTATTAATATGATTTCTTATTATTAAATATAAGTTTTATGTATTAACATCTCCTCATCTCAATTTCTTATTCTTTTTTTATCAACAAGTGAGAATTAGATCGACAATAAAACTTGATTCATAGCATACGTTCTCCAAATGGAGTAGGATGAGATTTAAACTTTATTATATAAATTTCAAACCCTTAAATTTATTTATTAATAGATTGTTTTACGTGTCAAATCTAACGATTAAATTTCTTTATGTATTATATATTTAACAAAAAAGTAAAATATATTTGAAAATAAGCTTTCCATATTAATAAATTTTTAAAATGGAAACAAATTATATTTTAAATGACTTTTTAGAATATTTATATTTATCACCAAATATTTTATATCTATTAAGAATCCTAATATAATTTTCTTACAATAATTAATTTTATTTTAAAATATATAAAATATCTAATACTAATATAAAATAAAATAAAATTATATTTCAGAAAAATATAATTGAAAAAGAACTTTCATATAGAATGGTAAATATTTTCATAATCATTTCAAAAAATCCTAATCAGATTATATTAAATTGTGTTTTAAAATATCTTTTTGTTTCAAATATTTATATTTAGCACATAATACTTATCTCTATTCACAAGCCTATTATTTAAAATTGGGTTTCTAAATTTAGTAACTAATGAGATTGTTCTATGTGTCAAATCCAATGATCCAAATTTTGCAGTATTTTATATGTATATATAAAGTTGGGTTTCAAAACTTAGTAATCAACAAAATTCATCCATGTGTCAAATCTAATGATCCAAAATTTTGTTGTATTTTTATATATTTTAAAATATCTTTTTTTTAAATATTTGTATTTACCACAAAATATATATCTAAGTTCATAGTCCTAACATAAAAAAGATTATAAATAATTATCTATATTTATAGTTATAAAATTTTATTATATGAAGTTGAATTTCAAAAGTTAGTAATCAACGAGATTTTTCTCACATGTCAAACTGAACAATTCAAAATTTTTCAGTATCTTATTATATAAAGTTGGGTTTTAAATCCTATTATACAAAGCTCGATTTCAAAATTTATTAATTACCATGATTCTTAACTATTATCTAAAATATAATACGTGTATATATATATGTATATATATATATATATATATATATCCAATGATATAAAGTTGTTTTTCAAAAATTACTAATCAAATGGATTCTTAAATATAATATGCATATATATATATATATATATATATTTATTTATCAAAGAAATTCATAAAACCGGTGCATCGCACTGGTCCATATCTAATTTAATATAAATGGGTAGAATATGTTGATTTGTAAAGTAAAGACATATCATGGAACTTTGTAATAAATTTGTAAAACAAAATATAAATAAACTATTTATTTAGAAAAAAAAATAGAGTAAACTATTGGAGAAAACCCTTCTCTATTTTTAGAGAGCTCTATTTTTAGAGAGGAAAATAGAGTGAACCATTGGAGATGGTCTTAAAGTTGCCGTACATATTTCTGTAAACAACCTTTATTAGTTAAATTTACTCAAGTGGTCCTTACTTTATTTCTCACGTTTTTTTGTCATTTGAATAATATTTTGATAGAACGGCCAGATATGGCCGCAACAGAGGTTTATGAATTGTTGCAAATAAAATAAATGGGTTAAGCTCAAACACAAAGGTCAAAAAAACCACAAAACCTTGTAACCCAATGTATTGATCTTGTAAACCTTGTAAACCAGTCAAAGAAGATCCACCTTCTGGAACTTATCTTTGCTTGTCAATTGCTAGGGCCGATGCTAACCATGTCGGATCACTGCAAGACAGGTAGGAAGAGAACCGTGAATTGCGAAATACACTCATAGCAAGTTTACAGAAGTTGAGTTTGCTTTTGTGTGATGACACTCTAAAATTGTAGAGAAGTAAACTCTCCATCAGCACAAAAATCCGAGCAGTGTAGTGTCTATACTTTGGCCATCGAAGCGGATTTTGAATTGCTTCAACAAGTCCACTATTTTCCAAGCTAATCTTGACATTCTCAATGTGAAGGTCTCTCGGACTTTGTAGAGACAAAATTGCATCTCTAGCATGGAAGATTGTATCACCTGAATAATATCGAAGAATCCAAGCACCCCCTGATAAGGTTGATTCTTTCATGCGGACGATACTCAGGTTGCATTTGAGAACACCTTGGTTAGGTCTAGACCAGAGTTGAGAGGTTACTTGAGTCCCATTAGACTCATTTGACCCCAAATTTGCAGCCAAATTCAACTCTTCTCAGCTATTTACCTCGTCTAAAGCATTAGCCACAAGGTTATCACTAGTGCTTGTCTTACCTGCAAAAGCAACTTGATTAATCTGTTTCCACAAACCCCAAAGAATCTATGGAGCAACTTTTCACAAACTCCTTCGGTTATCTTCCACCTGTATCTACTCAAATAGTCGTGTCATATGTTCCTCGATAGATGAAGGCCCTCTAATAACCGCTATATGAGCTCGCTGTCTCAAACAATCTGCCACAGTTAGAGTGTCAGATAGGACACGCAACATAAAAAAATTGAAATTCAGAAGTGTGTTGATTTTCCAGATCTTGCTCTTGGTTATGTTCAATTGTTGTAATTGTTGTACAGTCTCTGGTTCTGGTTCTTTCCACGTCACAGATTGTGATGCTAACCATGAGCCACTCTGCACACTATAAGTTCCTTCTTTAATGAATGGCCAAATCCATGAATCCTTTTTATCTAAGCAAGGAGGGAAACCATTCATATAATCAATATCCATAGGTAGGAAAAGGTCTTGCACCTGGTCCGGTTTCCACTCTCCATTATGATCTATAAGATCTGCCACTCTCAAGTTCAAGTTTGATATGCTTTCTCTGTTGCAGGGTCTTCGAGGCTTCTCCTCATAAATCCATTCATTAAGCCATGAGTATCAGTGCGATCCCCAATACTTCGCATAAGGCCTTTCTCGAGTAATTCTCTGCACTCCTCCATGCATATGAAGGCCGAGTCATAGTTTTTGCAGTGAGAAACTCAGAATTGGGGAAATAATGAGGCTTGTACATTATGGCCAGCAATGATTGAGGCTCATTGAGTATTCGTCATGCTTGTTTATCAAGCAAGGCCTGATTGAACCCATGAATATCTCGAAACCCCAAGCCTCCTTCGTCTTGTGATTTACACATCTTTTCCGAAGCAAACCAATGATTCTTATTTTCTTTCCTTAACTGTTCTACCAGAAAATTGTTATAGCGCTTCTAATCTTTTTGCATTGATGTTTCGAGAGTTTAAAACAAGACATCGCATTATACTGGCAGTGCCATTGCAATTGACTTGAGCAAAATCTCTATACCTCCAAGAGAGAAAGATTTCGCATACCTATCGCTAGTTCTCTGCTTCAACTTGTCGGTAATATAAGATAAGAGTGCAGATTTTGAACCAGTTAAAAATTTGGGGAGGCCCAATACTCCCCATTCCCTCCCTCTTGAGCAATACCAAAAGTGATGGCTGACTAACTAAAATTGATCTCTTGTCCTGATGCCTCACCATAAAGCTTGAGACAATGTAAAATTGCAGCACACTCGTTAAAGGAAGATTTACATATGGACACACTATCGTCTACGAAAAGCAATTGTTGGACTGAGGGACTGTGACCTGCCTATATGTAGTCCAGAAATCCGACCCTCTACCTCAGCCTTTCTCATGACATAAGATGAAAATGAAAGGTGTAAGTGGATAAACAGGCGCAAACCTCTCTCCGGTTTAATAAAACCATGAGATTGTTCATTCAAAAGGACTGAATAAGATACTGTGTTGATGCCTTCCATTAGCCATGTGATCCATCTGTCATGAAAACCCAAGCATTTAAAAAGAAGCTTCAAAAACGGCCACTCAGCCCGGTCGTATGCTTTAGACATATCCGTCTTTATAGCCATGAAAATTGCATTACACCGTTGGTTCTTTTTCAAAGCAAGTATCACTACAAGAAAACATTCGATTTGCGACGCCAAATTGCGATGAAAAATAAACGTCGCAATTTTGCAACGTTGTTGTGGCGAATTATGCAACATCGCAACAATGTCGCGATATTACGACGTATTTAAATGTCGCAATATTGTGATGTTGTTGCGATGTGGGTGCAACGTGATTGCGATGCACAGTCGGCTATCGCAAGGGCGTAGCAATATTGCGATGTTGTTGCGATGCATTTCTTTCATAGCAATATTGCGAGTCACATGCGATGTTACTTACCTCCATCGCATATACATAGCAAATTTTCCCCTTTTCCCTATAAATAACCCACAATGTGATTGTATCTTCACACCAAATCTTATAAACACTTAGAGAGAGAAAGAATTCGGGGAGAAAGATTCCGAGCAAAAAATAACGTCAGAACCTGAAGTGTTCACATTACAACGATTATAATCGAAAGGATCTGAAGATGGGAGAAGTGACGAAAAAGTTTCGAGATGGGTTGCGAACATTCATATAAACCACGCGGCTAATAACCCATTTACTCCGACTGACGTTAACATCTTTTGTCCATGTGTAAAATGTGGGAACACCAAATATTTGAATGTTGATATGATGAAACAGCATGTATATAATAGAGGATTTACTCCAAACTATTATGTATGGTTTTCACATGGGGATGGGTATAGTCTCAGGGTTGGGAGTAGTATTATGGGTGCTGGCGTAGACGTCTACCTACTGATAATGCTAATTATAATTATGACAAAAATATGTTTGAAAGTTATGTGCATATACAAGGTAATAGGTATCATGATATGGTTACAGATGTATATCATGGATCTATTCCAGTTGGTAGTGAAAATACTATTGAAGAACCTAATACTGAAGCGAAACAGTTCTATGATATGTTTGATGCTGCTAATCAACCTATCTATGAGGGATATAGCGAAGGTCTATCTAAATTGTCATTAGCATCTAGGTTGATGTCTATTAAAAGTGAAGAAAACATAACCGAGAGAAGTATGAACCAATTAATGGATGCGTTTAAAGAGTATCTGCCAGCAAATAATAATTCTGGTGAGAGTTACTATGAAATGCAGAAGTTAGTTGCGCTACCATCAGAAAGATTGATATTTGCATTGACAATTGCATGATTTTCTGAAAGATGATGATAAGTTGCATGAATGTCATTTTTGCGGGATGCTGAGATATCGAGCAACAGGTGGAAGGAATCGTGTTCCATACAAACATATGTGGTATTTGACAATCATTGATAGATTGAAATGACTATACCAATCGAAAAGGACATCAGCAGCAATGAGATGGCACATAGAACACACAACAAATGATAGGGAGGTTACACATCCGTCAGATGGATTTAGTCCATTTGGTTTGTCGAGAAGACAATATTCTCTATGGCCTGTCATATTGACGCTATACAATCTTCCACCTGATATGTGCATGCAAAGTGAATTCTTGTTTATGACCATTCTAGTGCCATGTCCTAGTCATCCTAGGCGATCTCTTGATGTGTTCATGCAACATCTAATTCACGAACTGAAAAGTTATGGTATAGAGGTGTTAGCACATATGATTTCTCGCAGCAGCAGAATTTCAAGATGCATGCGGTTTTATTGTGGACGATAAGTCACTTTCATGCGTACGAAATGTTATCTGGATGGACCACACATGGAAGGTTATCATGTCCATATTGTATGGGATAGTCTGATGCATTTCAATTAAAGCATGGTAAGAAATCTTGTTGGTTTGATTGTCATCGTCGGTTTCTCTCTATGCACCACCCCTACCGGAGGAACAAGAAATTGTTCAAGAAGAACAAGGTTGTGCGCAATCCTCCTCCAACACACATGTCAAGGGATGAGCTCTTGGAGTAAATTGATTATTATGGTGCTGAGGAAACATGTAAACGTGGGGGCAATTGGCACACTCCAACAAATATGTCTGACGGATATTCAGAATCTCATAACTGGCACAAAAAGAGTATCTTTTGGGAACTCCCATATTGGAAAGATCTCTTACTACTTCACAGCCTCGATCCGATGCACATTGTTAAAAACGTTTTCGATAACATCATGAACACGATTTTGAATGTCCAGGGAAAGAGTAAAGACAATTTAAAATCAAGGTTACACCAAGCCGAAATATGTTCGAGAAGCGAATTACATATTACAAGGGATGGCAAACAACTGATTCCCAACTTTCATTTGTCCGGAGAAGCGCGACAAGCATTGTTTAACTAGATTTCTTCAGATGTAAAGTTTCCAGATGGTTGCATCTCCAAATTCTCTCGATGTATTGAGCAAGGGAAACAAATCTCGGGTATGAAGAGTCATGATTGCCTTGTTTTCATGCATCGACTACTGCCATTTGCATTGCTTGAGCTTTTACCCACAAATGTCCATGAAGCAATTGCAGGTCATTTTGGTAATTATGGAATCGACGTGCCAGGGAAAACAGACTTCTATGATATTTTGAATAAAATTCTAGAAGTCACATATTTGGGAGTTCTTGGACTAAGATGCCTTTTATTCCAATGTCGTTGGTACAATACAATAGCCGGTTGAGGAGTGCGTACTAACCAACTAGGGGTAACCGATGTCAATGCAAACCAAACATATGCGAAGTTTGACCCCTACATTCTAGCATGTAAAGCGGAACAAGTGTGTTTTATTCCTTATCCTCGTGTAAAGCAAAGACGTGAGACATTGTCAGGGAAGTCGACGATGTGGCTATGCAACAATAAAGAGCATCAGATGTTTCTATAGCTCTCGAATCCACATAAAATATCATGCATTCACAACTAGAAGTAGAAGACATTGTCCACGATTATTCAGGACATGAATCTGCGGACTGTTACGAATTCGAAGAGATAGAGGACGAAGATAATACGGAGGATGAGAACTCTGATAATAAAAATAACTAAGTTGTTGTAGTTTATATATTGTTGTTTCTTAAATGAATGTATATTTTTTTTTCTTAAAAAGTTAGTATTGCGAGTCTTCTGCGACGTCCTGGAATAGTACGTCGCAAGAGACTCGCAAATTGCGACACATCTGGATGTCAAGTGATAGGACGTCGCAACGACATTACAATTTCTGAGTCTCGTGCGACGTACTATCCCAGGACGTCGCAGTATACTCGAAAATGCTTAAACCGACAAGTTTAAACCACTAAACTCCAACCTTACCCCAAAAACTTATCCGACTTCCTTAAAAATGTATCAGAGATCAATACGAAGAGTCCAAGAATACATCATTAATCATTCATCAATTGAATGTAGTACGTTTAAGTGTAAACAAAACCGACAACGTTCCAACGTGATTCAGAAAACTTCTATAAAATTGTCGGTTTTATTTAGACGTTGACGTACTACATTCAATTGACGAATGATTAAATATGTATTCTCGGACTCTTCGTATGGATCTTTCATACAATGTTAAGGAAGTCCAATAAGTTTTTGGGGTAAGGTTGGGGTTTTGTGGTTTATGTCAGAATTCAGCATTGCGACGCCGCTGCAACATATCTCTAAACCTTCCATCGCAAGGTCATCGCAAGGTTCGGGTTTTACTTAAAACCCGAACCGCCTCCTTTCTTCTTTTCTTCTTTTCTTCTTTTCTTCTTCTTCTTCCTCTACGCGACTCTTCTTCTCTCTTCTTCTTCTCCTCCTCGCGGCTCTTTATCTCGCCTCTTTTCCTTTTCACTTCTTCTTCTCTTCTCCTTCTATCTTCTTCTCCATCTTGCCTCTCGGCCTCTTCTCCATCTTGCCTCTTCCCCTTCTCTCGGCCTCTTCGTCTTCTCCACCAACAAAGGTAAGTTTCATCTTCTCTAACTCATTTATTTACCTAGATTTGTAGATCTATATATTTGGAACATAGATTAGGCTTCCGATTTGTTTGATTTGGGGCTATGGAATTTATCAGGAAAACCTTTGAAAATGTTTTAACAATTTTTGACAATTTTAAACAAATTTGAAAAAACCATTTTATATTTTTTGAAACGTTTTATGATTTTTGATAATTTTTATAGAATTTAGAAAAATGTTTTATAGTTTATAAAACGTCTTGTTTTTTAATTATGATTTTTAGTAAATGTAAAAACAATGTCTAAAAACAATTTGTCTCTTTTCAAACGTTTTTATGATTTGTGATAATTGTAAAAGAATTTCCAAAAATGTTTTGTATTTTTTTTTTAAAGTTGTTGATTTTTTTTAATTTTAAAAGAATTTCCAAAAATGTTTTCTTAATTTTTAAAACGTTTAGTTCTTTCTTTTAATTTTAAAATATTTTCTAAAAATGTTTCGTATTTTTAAAAAACGTTTTAATGATTTTCGTAATTTAAAAAGAATTTTCAATAACGTTTCGTGTTTGTAAAATTTTTTGGTAATATTAGGATATTTATTTTGTCGTAATTATTTATATTAAAAACTCTTTTAAATTACTCGTAATAAAAAATATTAACAACGACTCTAGACATCTAACCCGTACACTAGGTACCTTACTGATGTTGGAGGAATGCACCCACTGACGCCTCCCGATGCCTCTTGGGGAGGGGACATCTCAGCCTATCCCATCTCCCACCTCATGATCTGTCGCGTCCACGTCGGGATGTAGTTTCGGCTCTCAGCCGAACTTCACTCCGGTACAGGACACTGCACACTGCTGCGACGCCTCCCGCTCGAAATGTGTACTAGCTACTACCAGCCGACATTGTTGCGGGGATCGCGATAGAAGACATTTTGAATGATCCAAACAACAAATACCTACCCAATCTCGTTCCATAGCGTTTGCTAGGAACTCTATGGTATTTCCTAAAACTTTAAAATTAGAAATTTTGTAGTTTGTAAAACAACTTTTGATGAACTTTTAGGTTGAAAATGGTAGGTTCAATGATGACCAAATATTGGCGACTGCTGTGCGGGAAATTTTTGAAAAAGATTTCAAAAAACCGCACGGAAATTTTACGCAAGTTCCAAACCACATCGTTGATAGGTGGTTCAAAACATTTGCAATATGTTTTTTTCTTTGTTTATTTCTTTTTTCAATTTTTTTAGCAAAAATTTAGGACTCATCAATTTTTTCTCTTGTATCAATGTTACCACTGGAGTCCCTCGATTACGGGTTAAGTGCGTAGAAACTTTGAGGAGGTCTTAAAGAGTCGCATGTGGGATCAGGACGACCGATGGAAGGCCAAATGGAGGACACACGGCGACGATGCGATGCCACGCTGGTTCAACACCAACGTCTGGGAGGGTCTTGTCCGCTATTGGCAAGACCCAAAGTTCGAGGGCGGCAAGGTTGACTGATCCTGATGGTGACAGTCCGCATAAGCATTGCTCGGGCCAAACCTTGTTCAAGGCCCGAGCCCGCAGGAAGGTAAGATATTATGTGAATACATTTACACAATATTATAAATATTCAATAATATGTATACTTTTTAAATATTTTCAGCAAGAAGAAATGGGAGATCATCACTCTGATCTGGTAGAGACACTCTACCTGACGAAAAAGAACAAGGCTGCCATCTTCGTCGACAAAAAGGCCGAGAGGATCTACAATGAGATCACTGCTAAGATGTGGTGGTTGACCTAGAATTGCGGTGATGAAAGTACTGGATCTGCACTTGAGTTTCAATATGTAACACTAACGTATTCATCTATTTTTTTCTTATCAGGTTGCTCCCCGTAAAAAGGGGAGACTTTTCAGGATTGGTCGCTCGCTCGGATCGAGGATTGATCAGTACTTTTCGATGCAAGGATCTCTGTCTCAAGGCTCAGCGGATTCCTCTGAAATGGCGGAGATGAAGATTAAGCTTGAATCGTAAACCAATCTGATCTCATCCTTCCAGCACTTAATATCCAAGTACAATCAGCTCTTCTCGTTTTTGGCTTGAAAAGACGAAGACCTAGATGCTAAGCTGAAGAAGATGCAGCCCGATCAGCCCGGATCAAGTTCGGCAAACGCAGACGTAGCGCCAAAAAAAACCTAGACGCTTCAGAAGATTTTTAATTTTTCTTTTATAAATAATTTAAAATATTTTAATTTTAATATAGATTACTTTTATTTTAATTTTAAAATTTTATCAATAAATTATATTTTTAATTTCAAAAAAATATGTTTTCACATTAGACGTCGTAATAGTGTCGCAATAGAGGCCTTGCAACGACGTCGCAGAGTGTGCCTTGCAACGACGTCGCAGAGTATGCCTCGCAACGACGTCGCAGAGAGTGCCTCGCAACGACGTCGCAGTAGGTGGCTCGCAACGACGTCGCAGCGAGGGCCTCACAATGATGTCACAATGGGTGCCTCGCAAAGACGTCGCAGAGACTACGTTGCAACAACGTCGCAGAGTTTGCCTCACAAGAACATCGCAGAGCCTACGTCGCAACATTGTCTCAAATCCTGCGACGTATATGGAAGGCCCTCCTATATCGCAGAGTTGCGACGTTCTAATCACGTCAAAATGTTTGCGACACGACTGCGACGAATGTGATTTGCGACACACATTTTGCGACGTAAATGACGATGTTGCAGTGGTGTTGCAAATGGCAAATTGTGACGCCACTGCAACACCTTTGGCCATCGCAAATGGCCAAATATCTTGAAGTGTATTAATTCATGAGCTACCAGAATGTTATCAGATATAAGTCTACCCGCAACAAAAGCTCCCTGGGTTTCTATTATCAAACTTGGCAAACACCTATTTAGTCTATTACTTAAAATCCGAGACACAATTTTATAAGCCACTGAGCAAAGGCTAATCGGTCTAAGATTACTCATCTTCTTAGGATTCAAAATATTGGGGATTAAACATATCTGTGTGTAATTCCAATCTCGAGGCAGCTTGTTGTTAATGAAAAACCAGTCACTTCTGTCACCACTTGTTCCCCCACGATATCCCAATACTTTTGGAAAAAAGTTCCAGTCATACCATCAGCTCCAGAGACTTTATGGCTTTGGATTCCAAAGGCTGCAGTCTTAATTTCCTCGCGTGTAACCATCTAGACTAAAGCCTCATTCATTGCCCCTGATACACGAGGTTGGAGACCCTCCCAAAATTCCGCAGCTGAGCCCGGATTCGTAGAGGTGAAAAGATTGGTGGAAATAAGCTACTGCAACTTCCCCTTTAGAGCCCTCTGAAATTGTTCAACCCCCACATCATTAAGCAAGGGTGAGATGTTATTTTTAACACTCCCGTAGAAAAACTTTGTGTTCCTATCACCATCTCACAGCCAGTTTTCTCGACACTGTTGTTTCCAAAACATCTCTTCTTCTCTGCAGGCATGTGAAAACTTACTTTTGATATCATGTATCAAAGCATCATTTGGCCGAGCCTTACTAAGCTTCCATATAAAGATTCTGTTTTAATTTCTAGAGCTTTAAATTAGAGTTACAATCTGCACTCTTTTTCCACCTTGACAACGCTTTCTGACAATCTGCAATTTTTTCAACTAGATTAGTTGCTCCTTCTCTATTCCCGTTCCAACTTTTGGCGGTTTAAAGAGCTAGTGTTTGTCAAATATGAACCTTCCATTTCTAGATGTCGTTCCTTGCATGAGGCTAATGATTATTGGCATGTGATCAGACACAACACGTTCCAAATACTTAGCTTGAACTTGCGGCCAGATTTGGAACCATTCCATGTTCCCCAAAACTCTATCAAGTCGACATTGAATATACATATTATTCCTAGTTCCAGCCCAAGGTAACATGTTGCCACTGTGAGTAACTTCTCTCAACCAACAATCAACGATCATATTCCTGAAAGATAAAAATGGGCTATCAGGTCTTGGAGGGCCACCTAGCTTTTCCGAGTTATCTAAAATCTTGTTTAGGTCCCCAGCCCCAAGCCAAACATCATTCTTATTGCAGCCAATATCAATGAGTTCATCCCAAACTCTCTGTCTCTTCGATCTTACCGGATCACCACACACAAAAGTGATATAAAATTCCAACAAACCCCAAGCAACTTTTAAATCGATGATGTTTTTCTTGGAGTACAATACAATCGAGTTATACGATGATTTCCACAACAAGGCCAGTCCTCCACTCAGTCCCTAGGGTTCCACTAGATGTAAATTATCATAACCTAACGAATTTTTACTATTAGTAACAAAATTAATGGAGCTTTTGGTCTCCATGATGAACACAAAATCAGGAAAAAACTCTCGTCGTAGTTCCCTAAGAGCTTGAATTGTCAGGTTGTTCCCCAATCCTGACAATTCCAGCTCAATAGGCTCAAATCTACTGCGGCAGTTCCTCATCCAGAACCACCGTAATGGAGCTTCGCTTTGCAGTCTTTGGACATGCTTCCTCTTATTCACTACTCTCATCCTTCTTTTAGGTGTAGTATTTGCATCTTTCTGAACTGGTTGTTTAACTTTGTATACCATCACTGCCTTTCTCTTTTGTTGTTGCCTCTTCCATTTGCGAGGCCTCTTACGGTATATGTTATACCATTGATTTTCCCCAGAAGACTCAGCACCATCGGTGCCGGCTTATGAAACCGTAGGGTAATTTGTAGGTTTTCCAGCTTGAAATGAGAAAGGCTTGGCTTCTTATTTGCTTATACTAAAGCCAAATTCTTGACAAGAGCATTTCGTGAACGATCCACTATTATGATCGTATTATGAGCACCAGAGAAATCAAAGACCAATCCCTTCTCCTTATTAATATCAGATGATATTATCGGACCTTGTCAAGACTGAGAAAACATCTCAGGCTCTGTTTTCCTTTCTCCAAGCTCCAGACATGTCTTTGAAGTCTAATTATACGAGCTAGCTTGTCATCTGGATCCTGAACTGACACATAACTTCTCATCAAATCCAACACCTCCTCATCTATATTCGGTTTTCCACATCTTTTTATCTATTCCAATGTCTGAGGCAGTTAATATTTCATATAAGGGATCATCTGCGCTAAATTTTAAAACACGAGGCTGAACCATCAATTCTTCCCAACCGTACCAGTATGTTGCCGGTTACTAGAATTGAACGGGCATCTAGGTTTATTATGTGTTATTCGTACCGGTCTCAGCACACTTCAAATACGAACGTTGTTTGAAATTTTTGACTGCACCGTTGTTTGGGTTGCCTACGTATCCGTTCGACGGAATCAAGTCAATTCGTAGTTCTGAGTATTAATGGGACATGTGTCGAGGAGAATGCGTGGGTTGAGGTCTTCGTTTATAATCTGATGGTGATCGGTAACTGGTCGCGCTCATCGTTCGTTTTAGAAGTGATAATTGTCGATCGTACGCTCGTCGATTGATTAGGATTGCTCTAGCTAAGTTGTGTTCGTCGATAGTATGTGCTGATTAAGGACTTCTATTGGTCGGCGTAAGGTGTTCATCGACGTATGTCACCACTAGGGTGTTAATACATTCGTAGGTGTTGACGAGTTCGTGTTCGTCGATATGTCTATTTTATTTACGTTCGTCCGATATTTTGTTAATGCGTTCGTCGAATGGCTCACCACTTAGGGTGCTAAGGCTCGTCGATCGATGTGTATGTTTCCCGTTCGTCGTTCGATATTTTTAGTCCTTACGTTCGTCGATTGGTGGCAGGTTTTATATTAATGATATACCTACGTTCGTCGAAGAGATTTATCGAATTGCGTTCGTTGATCGTTTATTATGCTCGTCAAGTTTGTTCTATTCCAAAATTTGTTCCAGATTTCGAATACCCTTTATGTTGATCTAGGTTCCCCTTTTATAGTGGACTGATGATGACGAGCAGGTGCTCTCCGATGACAGGTGACAGTCCGCATGTGAGTCTACAGGACACGTGTCAGAACCGTATGCTCGTCAGCACACCATAGGGGTCGTCTAGGCTGATCATGGGCCATGCGTACTTGGGCCTGATCGTTAGTGGGCTCTTCCTTACTGGGCTTCAAGTGATTTGGGCCATACAATTGGGCTTAGCCAAATTGGGCCTATACAATCAGCCCCCCCAAGTTCGTTGAATGCGGCCCAGTTGCTATTCGACGAACTGAAGAATGCGACGTGTCATTAGGTCGATGGGGAGTTTATTCTCCCGATAAAGCGAACGCATGCCTGGGCTCGAAGATCACTATAAATAGGACTTTCCTTTCTTCACTTGTCCTATTTGCAACCTCTCTCTTCAAGGTACTTTCTCTCTCTAAGTTTTTTTTGTCTTTTTCCTTTTTGTTTTTTGTTTTGCGGGTTTTGATCGTGCTCGGCGACGAACATACAAAATGTCTCGTAAAGATTTTGCAACTTCTGGGTACGCGCTCGTCGACTCATCATCAGAAGATGGGTCGTTTGGGGTAGTCGAGCATGAGGATAACGCTCGTCAGTTTGAGGTTGGCTCGTAATCTAGGTTGTTTGAGGAGGCTGAGAGCGTTCGACCACTAGAGGGCGAAGCAGCTCAGCTTCCGGAAGTCGAGGAAGGAATGTATGTCGACGAGCGTCAGTTCGCTCTTCGTGGGGAAGGGATAGCAAACAGGCCGATAGACGATGAGCCTGGAATGGCATAGAGCATCGACGAGCCCAATCGACTCGCCCTCATTCCTTTCTCAGGAGGCTATCATAGGGGGCTCGGCAGAGAGGACATACATGGTGATGAGCACATGCCATCCTCCGATGCCGAGTGCAGAATTGAAGAGATGCTTCTAGAGATGGAGACCCCCACGCTCGGCGACGACGAGCGTCCCATATCTCCTCTAGAGCAGAGGCTCGTCGATTTTTCCAGCAGCACTCAGGGGAGTGCTTCCCCTTATGCTCCTAGAGACGAGCATCTGCCCGGCTCTTCATTCATTCAAAGGCCGATCAGAAATTTACAAGAATGGCTGGACTCGCTGCGGGGTCTTCCGTCAATGTGCGACGAGGCGTCCGTTCGTCAACTGATAGAAAGCCGTCAATTTGGGAACATCGAGTTCTTAATTCCTCAACCAGCTGACCGTCCATGGCAGGCGCCTGAGGGATATTTTTGCATCTACGAGAGTTTCTTCGCTTGTGGCTTGAGTTTCCCTCTATAGCAGCTGTTCATCGACTATTGCGACGAGTGTAACGCTGCCTTTACGCAGCTGGCCCCCACTTCAGTCCATAACTTGCTGATGTTCACTTGGATGGCGAACAAGTGCGACGTTCAGGTCGACGTACGTCTTTTTGAGGAAGTGTCGACGATTCCTCGCTGTACAGACTACCCTGGGGCCTACTATGTCAGTATGAAGGCCAAGTTTGAAATCATCTGTGGATAGCCGAACAAGATTTACAATTGGAAGCGTCGGTTCTTCTATGTGAAGATCAACGAAGCGTTTGTGCTCGACGTTCGGCGATCCTACCGAGGACATTGGAGTGCCCTCGTCGGTCTGACTTTGAATCTTTCACTTCTCTTTAATGATTCTAACTGTTTTGTAAAAATTTTTTAATTTTGCAGATCGTCATCCAGTTGGTCGCCACTTCGAGCAAACTTCAGAGAGGAAGTCGACCGGATTCGAGATTTTTCTCATCGGAACTTTCCAGCAATTCTTGAGGCTCGTCTTCGCAAAAGATCCGCTCGTCTAGACAGAGGTAAGCCTTCTCGACGAGCATATCATGTCTTATTCTCGAACTCTATTTTTAACTTGAGATATTTTGCAGGTGTTGAAACCATGGACTATTCCGCTCGTCTTCGTGAAGTTGCGGCAAATAAAAGAAAGGCCGAGGAATCGGCTCGTAAAAGCCCTTCCAAAAAGCATGTTGTCGAGCAAAGGCCCGGCGAACAAACGCCAGGAGCAGAAAAGACTCCTGATCAAACGCGAGCTGCTCCGAAGTCGAGCGCTCGCCAATCAAACAAACCTGCGACTCAAGATGATACGGCTCGTAGACCGGCCGTTCGTCACACTGATTCTTCTTGTCACTCAACACATCCTCCGAAAGATTCTGTTCATCGAGCGGTGGCTCGTCCAAAGGATACGTCCGCTCGTCGAGCCCCATCGGGCCAAGTTGTGCTCTCCTTGGCGGCTGATAAGTCTAAGGGGAAGAGGCGTGAAACCACCGCTCGCTCGTCGAGCCAAGCGGGTCCTTCTAGTAGCGCTCGTCCAAACTTCATTGACTTTAATTATAGCAATGAAGAGACATCGTTCGTCAACCATCGACGAGCGTGCGGGGAATATGTCTACTCCGTTAGAAATACGGATTATGCATTTTCCGAGCTCGACGACTTGGACGAGAAAGAGACCTACCTGAACTACGCTCGGGAGAGAGTCCGGGTGAGTGTTTTTTTTTTTTTTTTTTTTTGTTGCTTCGTTACTCGTTTTCCTCACGTTCGTCACTTTTCATTGTAGAGTGACGCGCTCTTAAATCAGATGATCGTTGATTATCAAGACAAATTGTGGACCGCTCGTCACGCTTTAGAATGTGCTGGGGATACCGAGCAGTTGAAGGACGAGCTAAAAAGGGAGCAGGACGAGAACACGCTCCTTAAGTCGGAGATCATCGGCTACAAGAGGCGGATCGAAAATATTGAGCGGGACAGCTCGACTACAATTTCTGGGCTCAAGGCCGAATTGACGAGCAAGACGAACGAGCTCGACGCTTTGAAGGGTCGTTACCAAAAAATGAGGAAACACAATGATTCCCTCAAGGCCGAAAATGATGGGCTGCGGTCGTCGATGAGTCCAATTTCTGCTCGTCTAGAGAGGTTCCGTCGCCGGCTCGTCTATCTGAACGCTGTGAAGGGTCCGTCGGCCCTGTTCGATCAATGTCAGGGCACACTCAATTGCCTCAAGTTTTTGAAGGATGAAGGGACTGAAATCCCTCAAGACACGCTCGACTTAATGGAGGAGGATCTGAAGCTTTACGATTCTCAAGTTAAAGAGGTTGGGGCGTTCGATATTGACGAGGAGGAGCTTTTGCCAGCATCTGTTCCTGCTATAGTTCAGGAAGGACCAATTGACGAGCGGCATGATGCCGAAGCCGTGGTCGTACCTTCACCCGCCCAGGCCAAACATGTTCAGAGGATTTATCTGCTGAAGTAGAGCATGTGCTCGAATCTCCTCCTGCTCACGTGGAGGCTCCTGAAAGCCGAGCCGAGTAGATTAGGCTTGTTATTGTAATTTTTCTTTTGTACTTAGTTTTTATTCTCGGTTTTTTATCTTGTTATGACGTTCGTTGATTTGACGTTCGTCCATTTTTATGAATCTGAATTTCTTCAGTACTCATATGCTCGTCAAATCTCCTTTTCCTGTTAATTTATAAACCAAGAATTGGATTAAATAACTTAGAATTTATTTCAATAAGGTAATGAGAACGTGTCTTGTCGAGATTCAGCTCGTCGAGCCATAGAGGCCAGGTCATTAGCGCTTGTTACAGTTTTTTGACGTTTAAGCTCGTCTTGTCAACGAGACTTGGCACTGTGTTGAGAGACTATGCTTCAATCAACACGTGGTACAAGGTTTTAGTGCTCGTCGATGTGTGTTTGAGACTGGGCTCGTTCACACAGCAAGAGACTTGGCACTGTGTTGAGAGACTATGCTTCGATCAACACGTGGCACAAGGTTTTAGTGCTCGTCGATGTGTATTGAGACTGGGCTCGTCTACACAGCGAGAGACTTGGCACTGTGTTGAGAGACTATGCTTCGATCAACACGTGGCACAAGGTTTTTTGTGGTTATGAACAGTTGATCGTCATTGATCAGACGTTGTTTAATGACTGTAATCTGTCCATAAAGACATTTTTTTTTAACAGTGGCTGCACCGTATTCGGTTGCCTACGTACCCTCTTAAAATGGGATCAAGCCGAACGTAGTTCTATTTACAAATATTTAGTAAGAAATACTTAGTAGTAGTAACGTCGTAAATTGACCACATTCCAGCTTTGGGGTATTGGTGTTCCGTCCATCTTTAATAGCTCGTACACTCCTGGTTTAACAATCTTCGAGATTATATAAGGGCCTTCCCAATTCTGGCCTAGTTTCCCCGCATTTAGTTCCATCGTATTTTCAAATACTTTGCATAGAACCAGGTCTCCTTCTTGGAAATGACGTCCTCGGACTTTGGCGTTGTAATACTTCGCTGTTTTTTGTTGATAATTTTGAAGCTTTAGCAAAGTTTGGTCTCGCAACTCTTCTACTTGATCTAAGGAGTCCTCGATCATTGCGTTGTTTAGTTTAGGTTGCTTTGGTAATTCTATTCTTCGCAAACTTGGAACACTTGCTTCTGCTGGTGTCAATGCTTCTGTTCCGTGCGACAATGAGAAAGGAGTTTTTCCTGTCGTGCTGCGAGGAGTGGTTCTATATGACTAGAATACACCGTCGAGTTCATCAGCCCACTTCCCTTTCTTTTCATCCAAGCGTTTCTTAAGCCCATTGATGATGATCTTGTTTGATGCTTCGGCAAGTCCATTCCCTTGTGGATGTCGTGGCATTGCCTTGCTTAGGCGGATTCGCCAGTTTGCGCAGAAATCCTCAAACTTGTCGGATATGAACTGTGAACCATTATCACACACTATTTCGTACGGCAGCCCGTGGCGACAAATAATGTTTTTCCATACGAACTTTCGGACGTCTATGTCTTGGATTCTTTTATAAGACTCTGCCTCGACCCATTTGGTGAAGTAATACGTGAGTACTAACACGAAACGCTTTTGTCGAGATGGAGGCAGTGTTCCGATGATATCCATTGCCCACCTCATGAACGGATAAGGTGTAGTGGCAGTTGCGAGAGATTCTGCCGGCGAATGGATGAGAGGTGCATGATGTTGACACGCTTCACACTTTGCGGCGAATTTCTCGCAGTCGGCATTCATAGTAGGCCAAAAATACCCGAGTCGTTGGACTTTTAGCGCAAGTGATCTTCCACCCGAGTGGTTTCCTCTGGCTCCCAGATGAACCTCTTGCATAACTCGAATGGTCTCCTTTCCGTATATGCACGTGAGCATTGTTCCGTCGATGCTTCTTCTTAGTAAATGCTCATGGTGCAAAGTGTAATGAGCGCTTCGGATTTTTAATCATCGTGCCGCCCATTTGTCTTCTGGAAGAGTTCCGTCGGCTATATATAATTTGATCTCGTCTCGCCAATCAACGGGATCTTTTATGATTTGATTATCTTCGGGAACTTCTTCCGCAGGATCGTACTCTTCTGTTATGCTTAAACATAATCCTTTTGACAATGTTATACTTGGAGCTTGAATACTTTCGACAGGGATGATTCTGTGCCGATCAGGATCTGATGTTGATGCTAACGCAGCTAGTGCATCGGCGGAAGTATTTTCTCCGCGTGAGATTTTCGTCAGGCAAAATTCCAAGAACTCTTTCGCTAATTCTTGGACCATTTTAAGATATGCATCCATTCTTTCGTTTTTCGCATCGAATTAACCGTTGAATTGATTGGTCACAAGTTGAGAGTCGCAATATGCTTCTATTTTTTGGACTCCGAGTGATTGAGCGAGTCGTAACCCGGCTATAAGGGCTTCATATTCCGCTTCGTTGTTGGAAGCTGTGAACATCAATCGAAATGATTGTTCGATGATACTTCCTTCAGGAGAGACCAGTTGTATTCCAACTCCCGCCCCACATGCGGATGACGATCCATCCACAAATAAGGCCCATTTTTGGTCGACGCAATCATTTTCCCGTGATTCTGGCTCTAATTCGATTATGAAATCAGCGAGGACAGGACTTGTGACTTCGCGCTAGTTCTTGCTTTATAGTCGATGTTGTATTCGCTTAATTCGATTGCCCATTTGGTCAGTCGTCCAGATTGACTCGGACTATGCAGTATTGATCGTAAGGGATGGTTAGTCAAGATTGTTACGGCGTGAGATTGAAAGTATGGTCGTAGCTTTCTTGCAGATGTCACGACTGCTAATGCGAGCTTTTCCATCGTCGCATATCTTGTTTCGGCGTCGTTTAATGATTTACTGACCTAAAAGATTAGTTTTTGTTCCCCGAAATCGTCTCAAACTAATACCCCACTAACTGTTGCATGCGTCACCGAGATATAGAGATACAATGTCTCCCCGTCTTTGGGTTTTACTAACACTGGGGGTGTCGATAAGTAACTTTTTAACTCCGCGAATGCCAGCTGGCATTCGTCGTTCCATTCAAATTTCTTGTTGTTGCGGAGTAACTTATAGAAGGGAAGACATTTATCTGTGGATCGTGAGATAAATCGATTGAGTGCCGCGATTCTCTCGGTCAGTCGCTGAACTTCTCGTTTGTTTTTTGGTGACGGCAAATCCATTATTGCTTTAATTTGTTTTGGGTTAGCTTCGATTCCTCGCTTTGTTACTACATAACCCAAGAATTCTCCAGATATTATGGCAAAAATACATTTCGTCGGGTTCAACTTCATCTCGTATTGGTTGAGAGTTTTGAAGCAGGTTTTCAAATGATCCAAGTGATCTTCGGCTTTTGTTGATTTGACGAGCATGTCGTCAATATATACTTCCATAGTTTTGCCTATTTGGTCATTGAACATTTTGTTGACCAAACGCTGATATGTTGCGCCGGCATTTTTAAGTCCGAATGGCATCACTTTATAGCAGTATATTCCGCGATCGATGACGAAAGATGTTTTATCGCAGTCGCCGGGATGCATTTGAATCTGATTGTAACCCGAGAAAGCATCCATGAAGGATAAGAGTTCGTTTCCGGATGTCGCTTCAACTAGTTGGTCGATGCGTGGTAGCGGGAAGCTATCTTTTGGGCAGGCTTTATTTAGGTCGATAAAATCTACGCATGTTCGCCATTTCCCAGTCTTCTTTTTGACGACGACTGGATTTGAAAGCCACTCGGGGTAGCATACCTCGATTATCAAACCTGCTTTCAATAATCGTTCGACTTCTTCGATCACGACACGTGATCGTTCTGATCCTAACTTTCTTCTTTTTTGTCTCACTGGTTTGAACGTTGGATCCACGTTCAGTTCGTGCGAAATTATTTTTGTGCTTAATCCCGGCATATCTTCGGTTGTCCAAGCGAATGTCGCGACATTTTGGTGAAGAAACTCGACCATTTTGACTTTTATGTCTATCGATACTTCCGAGCCTACTCCAACGCATTTCTTTTCGTCGAAAGGATCGATATTTACTTGTTCGACCTTTTCCAAGACGTCGGCTTCAAACTTGCGTTTGTCTTGGACTAGCGCCGAGTTTGTGACCGTAAAAGTTTTTTCCTTGCTTCGAAGCTTGTGTTCCGTGATGAAACACGTTCTCGCCATTTCCTGATTACCTCGAACGGTGCATACCCCGCCGTTGGTTGGAAACTTTAGGCATTGGTGATAAGTCGAGATTACGGCTTTCATCGTATATATCCAGGGGGTTCCCAAGAAGACGTTGTAGATTGCCGGCTTGTTGATAACACGGAACTTTACCCAAGTGGTTGTTCCGCCGAGAAAAACGGGGAGTTTTATCGTTCCGAGTGTCATGGTAGTGTCTCCATCGAATCCCGTCAATGGACGAACTGAATGTTTCATTTTTATATCTTTCAAATCCATGCGCTGCAACGTTTCTTGGAATATTAAGTCGACAGAACTTCCGGTATTGTATACCTCGCAATCCGAGATTCTCAGTTCTATGACGAGTGGATCATTGTGCGGCGTGGCAAGACCCATTATATCTTCCCTTGTAAAGCATATGTCTTGTGCGGGAACCCATTTTGTTTGCCTATTCTCATGTGTTTGATTTTGACGACTTTGAGCCGTCCCCGCTTCTCGTCCGTAACTTTTGATAGCTCGGACCGAATCTTTGCACGAGGTGAGTCCCCCCATTATCATATTTATTCTTTTTCTTAGCGGCAGCAATTTATCTTTATCGTCATGCGGATGTTTGGACGAGTCCGTCGGGACTCTCGTGCTTAGTGAAGAGTTTTGTTCCTTTCGAACTTCCTGATCATTTCTTCTTAACGCTTCCTCGTCGCTTTTATCTTTCTCATGATGACTCGTGCTCAAGCCGCCTTTGTCGGGATTTTCCTTTTGATATTTTTCGAGAAGCATACGCTGTAATTGTATGCATTGCGATGTTAGATGCCCATATCGCTTGTGGAATTCGTAATATGCTTGCATATCTGGAACATAAGCATTGGGGCCTTTGTTCCGACGGTAATTCATGTTTTCCCGTGGTGATTCATAAGTCGGTGAATTGATGTTGAATGCATCTGCCTTGTCATCGTTCTTGGCATAGTTCCCTTTGTATGGTCGTTGTCGAGGTTCTTTACCTCTATGATTTTCTTCTTCTTTGCGGATTTCTCTAGCCGCCGGTTGATTAGCAAATCGAAATTTTCGATCCTTGACCTCGGCAAATTTGTTTGCTCGATGGAGAGCATCTTCCCAAGTTTGTGGTGCGTTGATATGCAAATCATCCTTGAAATTCGAATCCTCGCGCAACCCATTTCGAAGAGCTGGGATTGCGACGTCGTCTGATACGGCCACCTTTGATGCAATGGCTTTGAATCGTTCGATGTATGATCGCAAGCTCTCTCTTTGTCCCTGAAAGATTGTGTAAAGATCGGCGCTTGTCGTCGCGGGCTGAATGTACATAGAGTAATGCTTAAGGAACATCCTCGATAGTTGTTTGAAGCTATCGATAGAATTGGGTTCGATCTTGGAAAACCAATCTAGTGCATCTCCGATTAGGTTTTCTACGAACATTTGGCAGTATCCCGCATCGTATTCTTGCGGGGAATATTGCGCTCGGCCCATCGCGAAACTGAAAGCGGTGAGAAACCTGTTCGGATCAGTCTTCCCTGTATATGTTGGGCATTTGATCTTGATAATATGTTGAACTTGAACCGTCAATAATCGTTTAGTGAATGGCGAGTTTCTGGTCCGAGTCAACATTTGATCAATCTCGGGTGCTGATCTGGTGGCGTTATGGAATTGTGATGCCATTTTCGTTAGAGTTTGATCTTCTTTATCGTTAGAGCTTGATCTTCTAAACGGTCGAGCGTTGAACATGATGGCTCGATCAGACTTGCGCGTAACTCATGATATGGAGGTCTTTCGGCGCGCCTATTTGTCATTCGTTCTCCTTGTAACTCGATTGTTGGCTGGTTTTGTCGTATATCCGAGTTTGGCGATTCTTCAATTTGGATTCTTTGGTGAGGCGAATGGTCCGCGCTTAAAGGGGGTGCCCTTGTTTGTGCTTCTTCAACTGTCGTAATTTTGTTTTGGAATTCCTCGAGCTTTTGATTCGTGCTTCGAGAGGCTTCCTCCGTTTTTCTTAAAAGAGTTTGGAGGAGCTCGGGGATGTCCATTTGTTCACTAGTTGACGCGGGCGAGGCTTCTTGAAGAATTGGTTCTGGATTTTGTTCATCGAGGGTAATCGCCTCCGGCCTTAATGCATGTCCATTGCTCACATATCCAGCTTGTCGTGACTGTTCGCCACCGTTTTGCGCTTCATTCCTTGGTACGTTGACCACCATTCTGACAAGTGTCTAGAAGATTCTCGTCCCCACAGACGGCGCGAATTTGTTCGTACCGGTCTCAGCACGCTTCAAATACGAACGTTGTTTGAAATTTTTGACTGCACCGTTGTTTGGGTTGCCTACGTATCCGTTCGACGGAATCAAGTCAATTCGTAGTTCTGAGTATTAATGGGACATGTGTCGAGGAGAATGCGTGGGTTGAGGTCTTCGTTTATAATCCGATGGTGATCAGTAACTGGTCGCGCTCATCGTTCGTTTTAGAAGTGATAATTGTCGATCGTACGCTCGTCGATTGATTAGGATTGCTCTAACTAAGTTGTGTTCATCGATAGTATGTGCTGATTAAGGACTTCTATTGGTCGGCGTAAGGTGTTCGTCGACGTATATCACCACTAGGGTGTTAATACATTCGTAGGTGTTGACGAGTTCGTGTTCGTCGATATGTCTATTTTATTTACGTTCGTCCGATATTTTGTTAATGCATTCGTCGAATGCCTCACCACTTAGGGTGCTTAGGCTCGTCGATCGATGTGTATGTTTCCCGTTCGTCGTTCAATATTTTCAGTCCTTACGTTTGTCGATTGGTGGCAGGTTTTATAATAATGATATACCTACGTTCGTCGAAGAGATTTATCGAATTGCGTTCGTTGATCGTTTATTATGCTCGTCAGGTTTGTTCTATTCCAAAATTTGTTCCAGATTTCGAATCCCCTTTCTGTTGATCTAGGTTCCCCTTTTATAGTGGACTGATGATGACGAGCAGGTGCTCTCCGATGATAGGTGTCAGTCCGCATGTGAGTCTACAGGACACGTGTCAGAACCGTATGTTCGTCAGCACACCATAGGTGTCGTCTAGGTTGATCATGGGCCATGTGTACTTGGGCCTGATCGTTAGTGGGCTCTTCCTTACTGGACTTCAAGTGATTTGGGCCATACAATTGGGCTTAGCCAAATTGGGCCTATACAGCCTCTGACATTGGTAGCACCATTTCCTTATTCGTTCATACTCTAAATTAATTGCAACAATCTCTCCTGATGGAAGCTCAAAATCCTTGAAATTATTCAACGAGTTTGTTACATCAAACATTAGTTTAGCGCGAATGAAACCTTTGATTTGAGGCTTCATCGGATCAAACACTAGTTCCTCAACATGACCAAGAAATCCATCCATCTCCTTTAGAACATCGACATTGTAGGATTCTAATGGTATCTCTCGTAGTCTCACCCAGACTGGTACAAATTGTAGATAGTGTGCAGATTGTTTCTCTTCCCATCGTTGAATCACCAAACACCAACCTTCATAAGTGCATAGAGCAACATTCAAGACGTCTTGCATATCTGATTCTGAATCAAAGATAAATTGGAATCTTTCATTAGATATTGCAAACCCACGACATCGACCATTAGTTCTCCATAGCCTCGGCATGTCATCGTTAAAAACGGACATCCTCTGACAGCCATGGTTCAATAACCTTCCCATTAAGTTGCATCCATTCCTTTCCACTGCACTATGGTTCCGGGCACACTTCAACTTATATGGCTTGTTCTCATGAATTGTCATCCTCTCGAGTTCTTTGTTTAAGTTCAATGACATGTTTGAAAAGTTTTTTCGGTAAGTATCACAAAAGATACACCGTACTTCATGTTTCCAACTCTCAAAACCCTTTTTTGTAAGAAAACAGAGTAAAAACTGCATCAAAACCACCAGCGGTACAAAAATTTCAATCTCCAACTAGGGCAAACTCCGATGGAATGAAACACCTTCCTAAAGGAAATAAAATAAAAAACATTCCGAAAAAAAAAAAAAAAAAAAGGAAATGTTCCTCTAATAGCCAGGGTTCAATAACCTTCCCATTAAGCTGCATCCATCCCTTTCCACTGCAATATGGTTCGGGGCACACTTCAACTTGTATGGCTTGTTCTCATGAATTGTCATCTTCTCGAGTTCTTTGTTTAAGTTCAATGACATGTTTGATTTTTTCGGTAAGTATCACAAAAGATACACCGTACTTCGCGTTTCCAACTCTCGAAAACCTTTGTTGTAAGAAAACAAAGTAAAAACTACATCAGAAACCACCAGCGGTACAGAAACTTCAATCTCTGACTAGGGCAAACTCCGATGGAATTAAACACCTTCCTCCTCACGTAAGGAAATAAAATAAAAAACATTTCGAAATAAAACAAAAAAAGGTATATTCCGCGTGGATATGGAAATATTCCGCAACTACAGCCCCAATCAACTAAACCTAAAGCCTCTAGAAGAAAAAGAGATTTATGAGCTTCATATTTCTACCGCATCTTTCATATTTATACACACTTGATGAAAGATGAGAAATTTTTTTCCTCATGTTTGTGCGTCACAATTTTCTTAATATTTGAATTATTTTAATTAATAGTATACAAATGATCAAATACAAACCGCTTAAGGAGATAAAGTGGCCAACTAACCCCACTTCTCACGCATGATCACAATCCCACTCTCCCATATTTTTTTACGGTTACTTCTAATTTGCTCTATGCATTTAGGCTTACTTGCGTCTCTGCCAGGCCACAATCAATTTCTTCATCATTAATATTTCTTCTCTCTGTTCATTGATAAGTCAAGAATAAAGAAGGAAAGAAGAATAAGTCAAAGTTGATTTGGACGAAGTCTTGCTCACCAAAGAGAAGATCAAGATATGAACTGTTAACATAATCGGTAGATTGCTGTGAAGAAAAAATGAAAATTTATCTTAACTTGAGAATTTCCATTTCTGAGGGATTTGGAAATTCTAGGTTAAGGTGTACGATGACATGGTGCTGTGAACAGAAACAACATATCGCTGTCGAGCAGAAATGGAAACTTGACATATCTTGTGTGTTTCTATTTCAGAGAGATTTGGGTGATTCTGGGGTATGTTGTACGCCTTATAAAAAGGCTAGGAGGGTTGGCGAGGCCACCTAACACTTTAGCACTTTTGGGGGCTTTAAAAAGAAGAAAATTCTTTCAGCCTTTTTTGAGTGTTCATTTGTTGTTGGTGAGAATTGTAACCAACATGTATAAGAATTTTGTAAAAAAATTTATATCAATAAAACGAAGTTTGTGTTGGATCGGCTCTTTCCGATCGAATTGTGTGTGTAGCGGGATTTTCACCAGAGAATGCAGATTCTGGTAAATTGTTGGTTTGTGTTACATATTTTAACTATTAGACTTGATTGACATTGGAGCAAAAAAAAAACAGGACTTGATTGATTGTGTGACTTTAGTAATGGTTAATTATGATGTTTACATGTGTTAAAAATATGAATAAGTATGAAAGTAGAAGAAACGTTCAGGCTCATGGCGTTGGGAAACAGATTCCAGGATGTTTGGGTCGGGTGGTTAACCTATTCGATTTTGGAATAGTTAGTACTGGAAAGAAATTGCTCACTCAGAAACCCCATTTTGATGATGGTTAAATTTTGTCTATCTCTATTTAAAGTTAGATAAGGTATTTGATGTTGTTGATGATGATATTGTGATGGCTTCAGAGGGTCTACCAAGAAGAATCAATTTGATCAAATAAATAAACAGTTGTGAGTTGTTAAAACTGTAAAGAAAATTGCTTTGTTTGATTGTTTCTGTTTATGAAGTGAGAAAGTGTTAATTTTTTCTGTTCAGGAGTGAGGTGTCGAGTTAATGGAACACCAATGAAGATGCCTCTAGAACCGGAAATGTCGAAAGAAAGATAATTTAAGGTTGGTTAGACAAATTTAATTGCCAAGTTGATGGGTCTGAATTCCGTTCCTCATACACAACCTGCTTCTAGGAGTAATAACTTAATCTTTTCTCATCAAGTCGGTGTAATTAAAAATGCCATAGAAGGGAGCAAACCTTGAAGCCTCCTAGCGATGAGCTTAGATATGACTTTGTAAATGACATTACAACACGAGATTGGCCGAAAGTCTCCCAAACGCTCAGCTCCGAGTCTCTTAGGTATGAGAGAGATGGCAGTTGAATTGATATGCTTTAGAAGCTTTCCGGAAGCAAAGAATTCCTTGATGGCTTCCGCGGTCTCATAGCCAATGATTTCCCAAGCAGCACGATAAAACTCTCCTGTAAATCCGTCAAGCCCAGGAGTTTTCCGTGACG
This sequence comes from Lepidium didymum, assembly GCA_963920545.1. Classification (NCBI taxonomy): domain Eukaryota; kingdom Viridiplantae; phylum Streptophyta; class Magnoliopsida; order Brassicales; family Brassicaceae; genus Lepidium; species Lepidium didymum. Next base: position 23,109,887 of record OY986991.1, on the reverse strand, counting down.
GTAAAGCCCAGAATTCACTCTTGATATGGGGTGAAGGATTGGGGCCGAGAGGCTTGCACGCTGGTTCTGGTCACAAGAGAAGGAGACGAGATCTCTGATTCTGCGCTGCTGCGCACTCGTTAAAGGGGGAGCGTGACCACCTAAAAGAGACTTATAGAACTCAACACAGAGGCCCTCTATGTCCGATGGAGACTCCACTCGCTGGCCCGAGTCAGATATCAGATAGTGAATTTGATTCTTGGCTGGCCTAGCTGACACAGATTGGTGAAAGAGACGAGAGTTTGAGTCCCTGTGTTCCATCCATCTAACACGAGATTTCTGTATCAAGAACTTCTCTTCAGCATTGACCAATACCATCCAATGATCATGAGTGTCTTTCAGTTCCTTAGCCAAAGAGACACACAGATTAGCCATAAATCGAGCTTGTACCTGACAAAGACGTGCAGAGGCCTCCTCAACTCTATTCTCTAGTCCTGAGAAACGATCCTTGTTTAAGTCTCTAATAACCCCTTTTAACGCTCTTAGCTTGCGAGTGAGAGAGTATTGAGCAGTCCCAATAACGTGAGTGTCGACCCAATAGTGAGTGATCCTAGGGAGGAATTCGCTGTGGTCCATAAGAAAATGGGAGATCATAAACCTGCGCTTACCCTTCCGATGATGTCCAAGTGAAATAGTTGAAGGGCAGTGATCAGAGAAAGCGTGGCTGTCAAAGTGCGCATAAGCAAGCGGGAAAGTGAGAAGCCAATCCTCATTAGTCAACACTCTGTCAATCTTTGTGGCAATAGGATTGGACTCTTGATTATTCCACCAAGTGAAGAAGTTACCTCTAAGAGTGAGGTCTCGAAGTTCAGCAGAAGCAATACAATCGCAAAACTCTTGCATACCTCTTCGGATCCTAGTTCCTCCGGAGGAGTGATCGAAGGGGTTTAGAGTTTGGTTGAAATCTCCTAGAAGGACCCAGGGTTTGGACCGGATACTAGGATCGGAGGCCAACTCACTAATCTCAGCCAGAGATGTTGTCTACCAAGCCGACAATCGAACCCATAAATAAAGGAAACATCAATGTATGTAGAATAGTCCGGAAGAGAGATAATGTAAGTGATCATTTGGCTTGATTTGGAGTGCACAGATAGCTGAACAAAAGACTGCCAAACAACCCAGACACAGCCAAGAGGGGAGAACTTGTAGTTTGTCACAGAATGCCAACCAGGAAAAGTAGAACTAACAATAGGGAGAGCTTTATGTTGCCTAACTCTAGTCTCGATAATGCTACCAAAATACGGCGTGTTCTGCCGTTGCCATTCCTTTAAAAGACGTCATTTTAATCCACTATTGAAGCCACAAAATTTCCAGCAAACAAAGTCAATGGACATGATCAAGCGGATGATTTTGAAGTGTCTTTTCGTGTGAGACCCTTCGAGAGATGATGATTCTTCTTATCAATAAGCTTCAGAACTTGATCCATTTCCAGCGTGTTATCATCTTCTTCCGATGGGTAATCCGAAGAAGAGGATTTGTCTAGGTACTCGGAGTCCGAAGAGGAAGAGGGCGGAGCAGGTTTAGAGGACCTCTTGGCAGAGCTTTTATTCGTTTTGCCTTTGACTATAGTTTTGGAGGGGTTAACCTTTGTCGGAGGAGCAGGGACTGCAGGGGGAATAGCAAGATCCACAACCAGATCACGACTTGGGGCATGGGTAACCTGAGACTCTGAAGGAGATGTTTTTTGGACTTGGGGCTTGGGTCGGGATACTCTCCGCAAAGTCTTAGCCTTGAAAGGCCATTTTTCTGAGGAAAAGCGAGGAGCATTACGAGTGCAGGACTCAGTTGAGTGAGTTGTCGAAACGCAGATTGTGCACATGATCGGGGCGGAGGGACATCGTCTGATTGTGTGACCAATTTGTGAGCAGTGGTCGCAAGTAGGGGGAAGCCAAGGGCTAGAAACCTCGATTCTTAGCTTCTCGCCATTCTCGCATTCCAAGAAAATTGCTTCCGGTAGTGCCTTAGTAATGTCAACCAAAGTAAAAACTTTGGCAACATCCATGTCCGTGAGAGCTGCGGTAGAGGGGTGGAGACAAAGGGGTTGACCAACTATAGCCGCTAGGTGTTCAAATACTTCCTTGGAATAGAACGCAGCCGGAACTCCTCGAAACTCAATCCAAACTCCCAGTGGTTCAGGCATCGTTGGGGAACAACCAGGCTCCCAGTGAGCAACAAACATAGACTGGCCCTCAATGAGCCATGCCCGCTATTCCAAAACTCTCTTTCGGGTAAGAGGGCAAGGGATCTTGATAAGAACAGTTTTGGGACCTTGCTTGGAGATAGTTATATCTATGCAATGGCGACTCCATATCCCATTTAGGATGGCGAAAAGGGCACCTTTAGGGGGCGAATTTCCATGAAATTGGCCGATGATAAAATCCTTCCATTGGTGCTTGTTGCGGGTAATGACTGAATTTGGGATCTTAATGCACATTTCACCAGTTTCCAAGGTGTAAGGCGAGCCTTTGCTCTTCATGGTACATGAACTTTTGAAGAGGTCACTCCATGAGGGGCCAATCTGCGGAGATGCTTCACCAGGGGGGACGAGAGTTGGTGAGGGTGGGGAAAGGGAGATTGCCGGAGGAGAGACAGGTACGGGAAGGACCTTGGAGGCAGAGATGAGCGGAGGAGCTGAAATTTGGCCGGGAGGAGTGGCGTTGAGCAGCGGAGCTGTAGTGACCTCGGGTTGAGCTGGGTCTGCTCCAGACTTCGACAGAGGAGAGAGATTGGGCGGTGACTGAGGAGAGTGAGCCGCGGAGGAGGAAGAAGCTGCTGACACGGATTCCGAGGTGCGAGCTTTCTTCGGTTTTTTGGGTTTATCCTTGCTCTTCCCCATGGAGGATGGAGAGGACGACGAGGCAAAGCCAGGGGGAAGAGATGGCGGCGAGCGGACGCCGAGACTGACGGCGGTGAGGCTGAGGAAGAGACTGATGGCGGGAGTATCGCGAATCGCCTAAAAAATTATTAGTGAAATAGTTATAAAACTTAATTCTTTCTCATGCGATTCTCTATGATATTGCTTCCTATAACATATGTGATTCCTGAAGGTTATCTTTCCTTACTTCAAGCAATGACGTCCTTTACTTTTTCAATTCCAAGTCATGACCGTTGTAAGGACGATTTTTAATTCCACCGACTTGATGAGAAAAGATTAAGCTATTACTCCTAGAAGCAGGTTGTGTATGAGGAACGGAATTCAGACCGATCAACTTGGCAACTAAATTTTTCTAACCAAGATTGAATTATCTTTCTTTCGACATTTCAGGTTCTATAAGCATCTTCATTGGTGTTCCAATAACTCCACACCTCACTCCTGCATTCACAATTGAACAGAAAAAATTAACACTTTCTCACTTCATAAACAGAATCCATCAAACAAAGCAATTTTCTTTACAGTTTTAACAACTCAACCGTTTATTTATTTGATCAAATTGATTCTTCTTGGTAGACCCTGTGAAGCCATAACAATATCATCATCAACAACATTAAATACCTTACAGATTCTAACTTTAAATAGAGATAGAAAAAATCTAACCATCATCAAAATGGGGTTTCTTAGTGAGCATTTTCTTTCCAGTACTAACTATTCCCAAATCGAATAGGTTAACCACCCGACCCAAACATCCTGGAATCTGTTTCCCAACGCCATGAGCCTGAACGTTTATTCTACTTTGATACTTATTCATATTTTTATATCTATACTTATATCACATATAATATGTTTAAATCTCGTATATTTGTTGGAAAAAATCTATCTGTACACACATCAAAATAAATTACAAAAATAGTTTTTTGTGAAAGAAAATTTGAAATGATAGCTTTTATTGTTTAGAATATATACTCGACTAACCATAACATTTGTATCTATTAAAGTTTTAACATCACTCAAAAGATCAAAAGACTAAAAGAAGTCATGAAAGAATGCATTAATTTTAGAAGAATAAAACAAAGAGGCCATTAATTTTAGATCTTACCTATATAGATCAACTTTGTTAGATTCTCATAGCTTTCCTTCTCATTTTCCATGGACGCTCACTATGAAAATCAAAATCGGCCGCAGATTGTATTACATATTATATTAACATCTCTGATGCTCTCTACTTTAAGAACCATCGAAAACAGACATAATAAATTTACATTTACTTACTTGAATGACAAAGTGTCCGAAAATCCGTGAGGCTTCCAATGAATGCAATGAGAAAGAGAGAGACAGCTACTTCGATATATAACTCTGACTCTCTTTCCATTGCAATGTCATGCGTAACTTTGAGTACTTTATACACATGAATGCGTAACCATATCGAAGCTTCTTTCGACATCACTTCACTGAAATGAAACTTCGGCAATTGCGGTGAAGGTAAACGACTCAAGTAATAAAAAAGAATATATGTAAAGAAATGTGGCCTTTTGTTTATATCATACCTGTTGAAATGGATGCAGATTTGGACCAGAAAAAGAGAATAGACAGCAAGAGAAGAAGAACACTTGAAAGAAGAGTAACGATGGAGTAAGCAAATGTCTCAAATACCATCCATGAAGCTATTGTCACTATAACTATACCCACACTCACATTCGTCTTCCTCCAAAGCATCACATTTGCAATTACAAATTCATTTCTGTTTTCTCTTCAAGCTTCTCCCGAATTTTCACCGGATCTACTTCTTCTGTCACAGCCAGTTTCCCCATTGTTGACTCTGATTTCACCGCTCGAGGCCTGAGAACGCGATTTTTTGTTATTATTCAGTAAACAAAAAAAATACAAATATTCGAAAACTCCATCAGAGATTCTGGTAAAAAAGAATTACAACATCCATCTTAAGCATTATCTTGGTTCTGCATAACACAATGTTGCTGCAGCATGTAAAGACTATTCGAAAACTTACTTCTTTCTCCTGCGGTTCTCTATGATATTGCTTCCTATAACAAATGTGGATTCCTGAAGGTTATCTTTCCTTACTTCAAGCAATGACTTACTTTTCTTATTCAATTCCAAGTCATGAGCGGTGTAAGGACGATTTTTAATTACACCGACTTGATGAGAAAAGATTAAGTTATTACTCCTAGAAGCAGGTTGTGTATGAGGAACGGAATTCAGACCCATCAACATGGCAATTAAATTTGTCTAACCAACCTTAAATTATCTTTCTTTCGACATTTCCGGTTCTAGAGGCATCTTCATTGGTGTTCCATTAACTCCACACCTCACTCCAAACAACGGTGCAGTCAAAAATTTCAAACAACGTTCGTATTTGAAGCGTGCTGAGACCGGTACGAACAGAGGCTAACACATAATAAACCTAGATGCCCGTTCAATTCTAGTAACCGGCAACATACTGGTACGGTTGGGAAGAATTGATGGTTCAGCCTCGTGTTTTAAAATTTAGCGCAGATGATCCCTTATATGAAATGTTAACTGCCTCAGACATTGGAATAGATAAAAAGAACTGGAAAACCGAATATAGATGAGGAGGTGTTGGATGTGATGAGAAGTTATGTGTCAGTTCAGGATCCAGATGAGAAGCTAGCTCGTATAATTAGACTTCAAAGACATGTCTGGAGCTTGGAGAAAGGAAAACAGAGCCTGAGATGTTTTCTCAGTCTTGACAAGGTCCGATAATATCATCTGATATTAATAAGGAGAAGGGATTGGTCTTTGATTTCTCTGGTGCTCATAATACGATCATAATAGTGGATCGTTCACGAAATGCTCTTGTCAAGAATTTGGCTTTAGTATAAGAAAATAAGAAGCCAAGCCTTTCTCATTTCAAGCTGGAAAACCTACAAATTACCCTACGGTTTCATAAGCCGGCACCGATGGTGCTGAGTCTTCTGGGGAAAATCAATGGTATAACATATACCGTAAGAGGCCTCGCAAATGGAAGAGGCAACAACAAAAGAGAAAGGCAGTGATGGTATACAAAGTTAAACAACCAGTTCAGAAAGATGCAAATACTACACCTAAAAGAAGGATGAGAGTAGTGAATAGGAGGAAGCATGTCCAAAGACTGCAAAGCGAAGCTCCATTACGGTGGTTCCGGATGAGGAACTGCCGCAGTAGATTTGAGCCTATTGAGCTGAAATTGTCAGGATTGGGGAACAACCTGACAATTCAAGCTCTTAGGGAACTACGACGAGAGTTTTTTCCTGATTTTGTGTTCATCATGGAGACCAAAAGCTCCATTAATTTTGTTACTAATAGTAAAAATTCGTTAGGTTATGATAATTTACATCTAGTGGAACCCTAGGGACTGAGTGGAGGACTGGCCTTGTTGTGGAAATCATCGTATAACTCGATTGTATTGTACTCCAAGAAAAACATCATCGATTTAAAAGTTGCTTGGGGTTTGTTGGAATTTTATATCACTTTTGTGTGTGGTGATCCGGTAAGATCGAAGAGACAGAGAGTTTGGGATGAACTCATTGATATTGGCTGCAATAAGAATGATGTTTGGCTTGGGGCTGGGGACCTAAACAAGATTTTAGATAACTCGGAAAAGCTAGGTGGCCCTCCAAGACCTGATAGCCCATTTTTATCTTTCAGGAATATGATCGTTGATTGTTGGTTGAGAGAAGTTACTCACAGTGGCAACATGTTACCTTGGGCTGGAACTAGGAATAATATGTATATTCAATGTCGACTTGATAGAGTTTTGGAGAACATGGAATGGTTCCAAATCTGGCCGCAAGTTCAAGCTAAGTATTGGAACGTGTTGTGTCTGATCACATGCCAATAATCATTAGCCTCATGCAAGGAACGACATCTAGAAATGGAAGGTTCATATTTGACAAACACTAGCTCTTTAAACCGCCAAAAGTTGGAACGGGAATAGAGAAGGAGCAACTAATCTAGTTGAAAAAATTGCAGATTGTCAGAAAGCGTTGTCAAGGTGGAAAAAGAGTGCAGATTGTAACTCTAATTTAAAGCTCTAGAAATTAAAACAGAATCTTTATATGGAAGCTTAGTAAGGCTCGGCCAAATGATGCTTTGATACATGATATCAAAAGTAAGTTTTCACATGCCTGCAGAGAAGAAGAGATGTTTTGGAAACAACAGTGTCGAGAAAACTGGCTGTGAGATGGTGATAGGAACACAAAGTTTTTCTACGGGAGTGTTAAAAATAACATCTCACCCTTTCTTAATGATGTGGGGGTTGAACAATTTCAGAGGGCTCTAAAGGGGAAGTTGCAGTAGCTTATTTCCACCAATCTTTTCACCTCTACGAATCCGGGCTCAGCTAGCGGAATTTTGGGAGGGTCTCCAACCTCGTGTATCAGGGGCAATGAATGAGGCTTTAATCTAGATGGTTACACGCGAGGAAATTAAGACTGTAGCCTTTGGAATCCAAAGCCATAAAGTCTCCGGAGCTGATGGTATGACTGGAACTTTTTTCCAAAAGTATTGGGATATCGTGGGGGAACAAGTGGTGACAGAAGTGACTGGTTTTTCATTAACAACAAGCTGCCTCGAGATTGGAATTACACACAGATATGTTTAATCCCCAATATTTTGAATCCTAAGAAGATGAGTAATCTTAGACCGATTAGCCTTTGCTCAGTGGCTTATAAAATTGTGTCTCGGATTTTAAGTAATAGACTAAATAGGTGTTTGCCAAGTTTGATAATAGAAACCCAAGGAGCTTTTGTTGCGGGTAGACTTATATCTGATAACATTCTGGTAGCTCATGAATTAATACACTACAAGATATATGGCCATTTGCGATGGCCAAAGGCGTTGCAGTGGCGTCACAATTTGCCATTTGCAACACCACTGCAACATCGTCATTTACGTCGCAAAATGTGTGTCGCAAATCACATTCGTCGTAGTCGTGTCGCAAACATTTTGACGTGATTAGAACGTCGCAACTCTGCGATATAGGAGGGCCTTCCATATATGTCGCAGGATTTGAGACAATGTTGCGACGTAGGCTCTGCGATGTTCTTGTCAGGCAAACTCTGCGACGCTGTTGCAACGTAGTCTCTGCGACGTCTTTGCGAGGCACCCATTGTGACATCATTGCAAGGCCCTCGCTGCGACGTCGTTGCGAGCCACCTACTGCGACGTCGTTGCGAGGCACTCTACGACGTCGTTGCGAGGCACACTCTGCGACGTCGTTCCGAGGCATACTCTGCGACGTCGTTGCAAGGCACACTCTGCGACGTCGTTGCAAGGCCTCTATTGCGACACTATTACGACGTCTAATGTGAAAACATATTTTTTTGAAATTAAAAATATAATTTATTTTGAAATTAAATAAATTTAATTTATTGATAAAATTTTAAAATTAAAATAAAAGTAATCTATGTTAAAATTAAAATATTTTTCAAAATATTTTAAATTATTTATAAAAGAAAAATTAAAAATCTTCTGAAGCGTCTAGGTTTTTTTCGGCGCTACGTCTGCGTTTGCCGAACTTGATCCGGGCTGATCGGGCTGCATCTTCTTCAGCTTAGCATCTAGGTCTTCGTCTTTTCAAGCCAAAAACGAGAAGAGCTGATTGTACTGGGATATGTTCTGCTGGAAGGATGAGATCAGATTGGTTTACGATTCAAGCTTAATCTTCATCTCCGCCATTTCAGAGGAATCCGCTGAGCCTTGAGACAGAGATCCTTGCATCGAAAAGTACTGATCAATCCTCGATCCAAGCGAGCGACCAATCCTGAAAAGTCTCCCCTTTTTACGGGGAGCAACCTGATAAGAAAAAAATAGATGAATATGTTAGTGTTACATATTGAAACTCAAGTGCAGATCCAGTGCTTTCATCACCACAATCCTAGGTCAACTACCACATCTTAGCAGTGATCTCGTTGTAGATCCTCTCGGCCTTTTTGTCGACGAAGATGCCAGCCTTGTTCTTTTTCGTCAGGTAGAGTGTCTCTACCAGATCAGAGTGATGATCTCCCATTTCTTCTTGCTGAAAATATTTAAAAGTATACATATTATTGAATATTTATAATATTGTGTAAATGTATTCACATAATATCTTACCTTCTTGCGGGCTCGGGCCTTGAACAAGGTTTGGCCCGAGCAATGCTTATGCGGACCGTCACCATCAGGATCAGTCAACCTTGCTGCCCTCGAACTTTGGGTCTTGCCAATAGCGGACAAGACCCTCCCAGACGTTGGTGTTGAACCAGCGTGGCATCGCATCGTCGCCGTGTGTCCTCCATTTGGCCTTCCATCGGCCGACCTGATCCCACATGCGACTCTTTAAGACCTCCTCAAAGTTTCTACGCACTTAACCCGTAATCGAGGGACTCCAGTGGTAACATTGATACAAGAGAAAAAATTGATGAGTCCTAAATTTTTGCTAAAAAAATTGAAAAAAGAAATAAAAGAAGAAAAAAACATATTGCAAATGTTTTGAACCACCTATCGACGATGTGGTTTGGAACTTGCGTAAAATTTCCGTGCGGTTTTTTGAAATCTTTTTCAAAAATTTCCCGCACAGCAGTCGCCAATATTTGGTCATCATTGAACCTACCATTTTCAACCCAAAAGTTCATTAAAAGTTGTTTTACAAACTACAAAATTTCTAATTTTAAAGTTTTAGGAAATACCATAGAGTTCCCGGCAAACGCTATGGAACGAGATTGGGTAGGTATTTGTTGTTTGGATCATTCAAAATGTCTTCGATCGCCATCCCCGCAACAATGTCGGCTGGTAGTAGCTAGTACACATTTCGAGCGGGAGGCGTCGCAGCAGTGTGCAGTGTCCCATACCGGAGTGAAGTTCGGCTGAGAGCCGAAACTACATCCCGACGTGGACGCGACAGATCATGAGGCGGGAGATGGGATAGGCTGAGATGTCCCCTCCCCAAGAGACATCTACGGTTGAGAGCTGGGAGGCGTCAGTGGGTGCATTCCTCCAACATCAGTAAGGTACCTAGTGTACAGGTTAGATGTCTAGAGTCGTTGTTAATATTTTTTATTATGAGTAATTTAAAAGAGTTTTTAATATAAATAATTACGACAAAATAAATAACCTAATATTACCAAAAAATTTTACAAACACGAAATGTTATTGAAAATTCTTTTTAAATTACGAAAATCATTAAAACGTTTTTTAAAAATACGAAACATTTTTAGAAAATATTTTAAAATTAAAGAAAGAACTAAACGTTTTAAAAAATAAGAAAACATTTTTGGAAATTCTTTTAAAATTAAAAAAAATCAACAACTTTTAAAAAAAAATACAAAACATTTTTGGAAATTCTTTTACAATTATCACAAATCATAAAAACGTTTGAAAAGAGACAAATTGTTTTTAGAAATTGTTTTTACATTTACTAAAAATCATAATTAAAAAACAAGACGTTTTATAAACTATAAAACATTTTTCTAAATTCTATAAAAATGACCAAAAATCATAAAACGTTTCAAAAAATATAAAACGGTTTTTTCAAATTTGTTTAAAATTGTCAAAAATTGTTAAAACATTTTCAAAGGTTTTCCTGATAAATTCCATAGCCCCAAATCAAACAAATCGGAAGCCTAATCTATGTTCCAAATCTATAGGACTACAAATCTAGGTAAATAAATGAGTTAGAGAAGATGAAACTTACCTTTGTTGGTGGAGAAGACGAAGAGGCCGAGAGAAGGGGAAGAGGCAAGATGGAGAAGAGGCCGAGAGGCAAGATGGAGAAGAAGATAGAAGGAGAAGAGAAGAAGAAGTGAAAAGGAAAAGAGGCGAGATAAAGAGCCGCGAGGAGGAGGAGAAGAAGAAGAGAGAAGAAGAGTCGCGTAGAGGAAGAAGAAGAAGAAAAGAAGAAAAGAAGAAAGGAGGCGGTTCAGGTTTTAAGTAAAACCCGAACCTTGCGATGACCTTGCGATGGAAGGTTTAGAGATATGTTGCAGCGGCGTCGCAATGCTGAATTCTAACATAAACCACAAAACCCCAACCTTACCCCAAAAACTTATTCGACTTCCTTAACATTGTATGAAAGATCAATACGAAGAGTCCGAGAATACATTTTTAATCATTCGTCAATTGAATGTAGTACGTCAACGTCTAAATAAAACCGACAATTTTATAGAAGTTTTCTGAATCACATTGGAACGTTGTCGGTTTTGTTTACACTTAAACGTACTACATTCAATTGATGAATGATTAATGATGTATTCTTGGACTCTTCGTATTGATCTCTGATACATTTTAAAGGAAGTCGGATAAGTTTTTGGGGTAAGGTTGGAGTTTAGTGGTTTAACCTTGTCGGTTTAAGCATTTGCGAGTATACTGCGATGTCCTGGGATAGTACGTCGCACGAGACTCAGAAATTGTGATGTCGTTGCGACGTCCTATCACTTGACATCCAGATGTGTCGCAATTTGCGAGTCTCTTGCGACGTACTATTCCAGGACATCGCAGAAGACTCGCAATACTAATTTCTTAAGAAAAAAAAATATACATTCATTTAAGAAACAACAACATATAAACTACAACAACTTAGTTATTTTTATTATCAGAGTTCTCATCCTCCGTATTATCTTCGTCCTCTATCTCTTCGAATTTGTAATAGTCCGCAGATTCATGTCCTGAATAATCGTGGACAATGTCTTCTACTTCTAGTTGTGAATGCATGATATTTTATGTGGATTCGAGAGCTATAGAAACATCTGATGCTCTTTCTTTTTGCATAGCCACATCGTCGACTTCCCTGACAATGTCTCACGTCTTTGCTTTACACGAGGATAAGGAATAAAACACACTTGTTCCGCATTACATGCTAGAATGAAGGGGTCAAACTTTGCATATGTTTGGTTTGCATTGACATCGGTTACCCCTAGTTGGTTAGTACGCACTTCTCAACCGGCTATTGTATTATACCAACGACATTGGAATAAAAGGCATCTTAGTCCAAGAACTCCCAAATATGTGACTTCTATAATTTTATTCAAAATATCGTAGAAGTCTGTTTTCCCTGGCACGTGGATTCCATAATTACCAAAATGACCTGCAATTGCTTCGTGGACATTTGTGGGTAAAAGCTCAAGCAATGCAAATGGCAGTAGTCGCTGCATGAAAACATGGCAATCATGACTCTTCATACCCGAGATTTTTTTCCCTTGCTCAATACATCGAGAGAATTTGGAGATGTAACCATCTGGAAACTTTACATTCTGAAGAAATCTAGTTAATCAATGCTTGTCGTGCTTCTCCTGACAAATGAAAGTTGGGAATCAGTTGTTTGCCATCCCTTGTAATATGTAATTCGCTTCTCGAACATATTTCGGCTAGGTGTAACCTTGATTTTAAATTGTCTTTACTCTTTCCCTGGACATTCAAAATCGTGTTCATGATGTTGTCGAAAACGTTTTTAACAATGTGCATCGGATCGAGGCTGTGAAGTAGTAAGAGATCTTTCCAATATGGGAGTTCCCAAAAGATACTCTTTTTGTGCCAGTTATGAGATTCTGAATATCCGTCAGACATATTTGTTGGAGTGTGCCAATTGCCCCCACGTTTACATGTTTCCTCAGCACCATAATAATCAACTTACTCCAAGAGCTCATCCCCTGACATGTGTGTTGGAGGAGGATTGCGCACAACCTTGTTCTTCTTGAACAATTTCTTGTTCCTCCGGTAGGGATGGTGCATAAAGAGAAACCGACGATGACAATCAAACCAACAAGATTTCTTACCATGCTTTAACTGAAATGTATCAGACTATTCCATACAATATGGACATGATAACCTTCCATGTGTGTCCATCCAGATAACATTTCGTACTCATGAAAGTGACTTATCGTCCACAATAAAACTGCATGCATCTTGAAATTCTGCTGCTGCGAGAAATCATATGTGCTAACACCTCTATACCATAACTTTTCAGTTCGTGAATCAGATGTTGCATGAACACATCAAGAGAACGCCTAGGATGACTAGGACATGGCACTAGAATGGTAATAAACAAGAATTCACTTTGCATGCACATATCAGGTGGAAGATTGTATAGCGTCAATATGACAGGCCATAGAGAATATTGTCTTCTCGACAAACCAAATGGACTAAATCCATCTGACGGATGTGTAACCTCCCTATCATTTATTGTGTGTTCTACGTGCCATCTCATTGCTGCTGATGTCCTTTTCGATTGGTATAGTCATTTCAATATATCAGTGATTGTCAAATACCACATATGTTTGTATGGAACACGATTCCTTCCACCTGTTGCTCGATATCTCAGCATCCCGCAAAAATGACATTCATGCAACTTATCATCATCTTTCAGAAAATCATGCAATTGTCAATGCAAACATCAATCATTTCTGAAGGTAGCGCAACTAACTTCTGCATTTCATAGTAACTCTCACCAGAATTATTATTTGATGGCAGATACTCTTTAAACGCATCCATTAATTGGTTCATACTTCTCTCGATTATGTTTTCTTCACTTTTAATAGACATCAACCTAGATGCTAATGACAATTTAGATAGACCTTCGCTATATCCCTCATAGATAGGTTGATTAGAAGCATCAAACATATCATAGAACTGTTTCGCTTCAGCGTTAGGTTCTTCAATAGTATTTTCACTACCAACTGGAATAGATCCATGACATACATCTGTAACCATATCATGATACCTATTACCTTGTATATGCACATAACTTTCAAACATATTTTTGTCATAATTATAATTAGCATTATCAGTAGGTAGACGTCTACGCCAGCACCCATAATACTACTCCCAACCCTGAGACTATACCCATCCCCATGTGAAAACCATACATAATAGTTTGGAGTAAATCCTCTATTATATACATGCTGTTTCATCATATCAACATTCAAATATTTGGTGTTCCCACATTTTACACATGGACAAAAGATGTTAACGTCAGTCGGAGTAAATGGGTTATTAGCCGCGTGGTTTATATGAATGTTCGCAACCCATCTCGAAACTCTTTCGTCACTTCTCCCATCTTCAGATCCTTTCGATTATAATCGTTGTAATGTGAACACTTCAGGTTCTGACGTTATTTTTATAACTTACAAAAAAAAATTCTCAAATTTTTTTTGCTCGGAATCTTTCTCCCCGAATTCTTTCTCTCTCTAAGTGTTTATGAGATTTGGTGTGAAGATACAATCACATTGTGGGTTATTTATAGGGAAAAGGGGAAAATTTGCTATGTATATGCGATGGAGGTAAGTAACATCGCATGTGACTCGAAATATTGCTATGAAAGAAATGCATCGCAACAACGTCGCAATATTGCTACGCCCTTGCGATAGCCGACTGTGCATCGCAATCACGTTGCACCCACATTGCAACAATATCACAATATTGCGACATTTAAATACGTCGTATATCGCGACATTGTTGCGATGTTGCGTAATTCGCCACAACGACGTTGCAAAATTGCGACGTTTATTTTCCATCGCAATTTGGCTTCGCAAATCGAATGTTTTCTTCTAGTGATACTTGCTTTGAAAAAGAACCAACGGTGTAATGCAATTTTCATGGCTATAAAGACGGATATGTCTAAAGCATACGATCGGGCTGAGTGGCCGTTTTTGAAGCTTCTTTTTAAATGCTTGGGTTTTCATGACAGATGGATCACATGGCTAATGGAAGGCATCAACACAGTATCTTATTCAGTCCTTTTGAATGAACAATCTCATGGTTTTATTAAACCGGAGAGAGGTTTGCGCCTGTTTATCCACTTACACCTTTCATTTTCATCTTATGTCATGAGAAAGGCTGAGGTAGAGGGTCGGATTTCTGGACTACGTATAGGCAGGTCACAGTCCCTCAGTCCAACAATTGCTTTTCGTAGACGATAGTGTGTCCATATGTAAATCTTCCTTTAACGAGTGTGGTGCAATTTTACATTGTCTCAAGCTTTATGGTGAGGCATCAGGACAAGAGATCAATTTGAGTTAGTCAGCCATGTCTTTGGTATTGCTCAAGAGGGAGGGAATGGGGAGTATTGGGCCTCCCCAAATTTTTAACTGGTTCAAAATCTGCACTCTTATCTTATATTACCGACAAGTTGAAGCAGAGAACTAGCGATAGGTATGCGAAATCTTTCTCTCTTGGAGGTATAGAGATTTTGCTCAAGTCAATTGCAATGGCACTGCCAGTATAATGCGATGTCTTGTTTTAAACTCTCGAAACATCAATGCAAAAAGATTAGAAGCGCTATAACAATTTTCTGGTAGAACAGTTAAGGAAAGAAAATAAGATTCATTGGTTTGCTTCGGAAAAGATGTGTAAATCACAAGACGAAGGAGGCTTGGGGTTTCGAGATATTCATGGGTTCAATCAGGCCTTGCTTGATAAACAAGCATGGCGAATACTCAATGAGCCTCAATCACTGCTGGCCATAATGTAAAAGCCTCATTATTTCCCCAATTCTGAGTTTCTCACTGCAAAAACTATGACTCGGCCTTCATATGCATGGAGGAGTGCAGAGAATTACTCGAGAAAGGCCTTATGCGAAGTATTGGGGATCGCACTGATACTCATGGCTTAATGAATGGATTTATGAGGAGAAGCCTCGAAGACCCTGCAACAGAGAAAGCATATCAAACTTGAACTTGAGAGTGGCAGATCTTATAGATCATAATGGAGAGTGGAAACCGGACCAGGTGCAAGACCTTTTCCTACCTATGGATATTGATTATATGAATGGTTTCCCTCCTTGCTTAGATAAAAAGGATTCATGGATTTGGCCATTCATTAAAGAAGGAACTTATAGTGTGCAGAGTGGCTCATGGTTAGCATGAAAATCTGTGACGTGGAAAGAACCAGAACCAGAGACTGTACAACAATTGAACATAACCAAGAGCAAGATCTGGAAAATCAACACACTTCTGAATTTCAATTTTTTTATGTTGCGTGTCCTATCTGACACTCTAACTGTGGCAGATTGTTTGAGACAGCGAGCTCATATAGCGGTTATTAGAGGGCCTTCATCGATCGAGGAATATATGACACGACTATTTGAGTAGATACAGGTGGAAGATAACCGAAGGAGTTTGTGAAAAGTTGCTCCATAGATTCTTTGGGGTTTGTGGAAACAGATTAATCAAGTTGCTTTTGCAGGTAAGACAAGCACTAGTGATAACCTTGTGGCTAATGCTTTAGACGAGGTAAATAGCTGAGAAGAGTTGAATTTGGCTGCAAATTTGGGGTCAAATGAGTCTAATGGGACTCAAGTAACCTCTCAACTCTGGTCTAGACCTAACCAAGGTGTTCTCAAATGCAACCTGAGTATCGTCCGCATGAAATAATCAACCTTATCAGGGGGTGCTTGGATTCTTCGATATTATTCAGGTGATACAATCTTCCATGCTAGAGATGCAATTTTGTCTCTACAAAGTTCGAGAGACCTTCACATTGAGAATGTCAAGATTAGCTAGGAAAATAGTGGACTTGTTGAAGCAATTCAAAATCCGCTTCGATGGCCAAAGTATAGACACTACACTGCTCGGATTTTTGTGCTGATGGAGAGTTTACTTCTCTACAATTTTAGAGTGTCATCACACAAAAGCAAACTCAACTTCTGTAAACTTGCTATGAGTGTATTTCGCAATTCACGGTTCTCTTCCTACCTGTCTTGCAGTGATCCGACATGGTTAGCATCGGCCCTAGCAATTGACAAGCAAAGATAAGTTCCAGAAGGTGGATCTTCTTTGACTGGTTTACAAGGTTTACAAGATCAATACATTGGGTTACAAGGTTTTGTGGTTTTTTTGACCTTTGTGTTTGAGCTTAACCCATTTGAGCTTAACCCATTTATTTTATTTGCAACAATTCATAAACCTCTGTTGCGGCCATATCTGGCCGTTCTATCAAAATATTATTCAAATGACAAAAAAACGTGAGAAATAAAGTAAGGACCACTTGAGTAAATTTAACTAATAAAGGTTGTTTACAGAAATATGTACGGCAACTTTAAGACCATCTCCAATGGTTCACTCTATTTTTCTCTCTAAAAATAGAGCTCTCTAAAAATAGAGCTCTCTAAAAATAGAGAAGGGTTTTCTCCAATAGTTTACTCTATTTTTTTTCTAAATAAATAGTTTATTTATATTTTGTTTTACAAATTTATTAC
Organism: Lepidium didymum; assembly: GCA_963920545.1. Lineage (NCBI taxonomy): Eukaryota > Viridiplantae > Streptophyta > Magnoliopsida > Brassicales > Brassicaceae > Lepidium > Lepidium didymum. The sequence goes on along the minus strand of OY986991.1, from coordinate 23,092,791 downwards.
AAAGTTCCATGATATGTCTTTACTTTACAAATCAACATATTCTACCCATTTATATTAAATTAGATATGGACCAGTGCGATGCACCTGTTTTATGAATTTCTTTGATAAATAAATAAATATATATATATATATATATGCATATTATATTTAAGAATCCATTTGATTAGTAATTTTTGAAAAACAACTTTATATCATTGGATATATATATATATATATATATACGTATTATATTTTAGATAATAGTTAAGAATCATGGTAATTAATAAATTTTGAAATCGAGCTTTGTATAATAGAATTTAAAACCCAACTTTATATAATAAGATACTGAAAAATTTTGAATTGTTCAGTTTGACATGTGAGAAAAATCTCGTTGATTACTAACTTTTGAAATTCAACTTCATATAATAAAATTTTATAACTATAAATATAGATAATTATTTATAATCTTTTTTATGTTAGGACTATGAACTTAGATATATATTTTGTGGTAAATACAAATATTAAAAAAAAAGATATTTAAAAATATATAAAAATACAGCAAAATTTTGGATCATTAGATTTGACACATGGATGAATTTTGTTGATTACTAAGTTTCGAAACCCAACTTTATATATACATATAAAATACTGCAAAATTTGGATCATTGCATTTGACACATAGAACAATCTCATTAGTTACTAAATTTAGAAACTCAATTTTAAATAATAGGCTTGTGAATAGAGATAAGTATTATGTGCTAAATATAAATATTTGAAACAAAAAGATATTTTAAAACACAATTTAATATAATCTGATTAGGATTTTTTGAAATGATTATGAAAATATTTACCATTCTATATGAAAGTTCTTTTTCAATTATATTTTTCTGAAATATAATTTTATTTTATTTTATATTAGTATGAGATATTTTATATATTTTAAAATAAAATTAATTATTGTAAGAAAATTATATTAGGATTCTTAATAGATATAAAATATTTGGTGATAAATATAAATATTCTAAAAAGTCATTTAAAATATAATTTGTTTCCATTTTAAAAATTTATTAATATGGAAAACTTATTTTCAAATATATTTTACTTTTTGTTAAATATATAATACATAAAGAAATTTAATCGTTAGATTTGACACGTAAAAAAATCTATTAATAAATAACTTTAAGAGTTCGAAATTTATATAATAAAGTTTAAATCTCATCCTACTCCATTTGGAGAACGTATGCTATGAATCAAGTTTTATTGTCGATCTAATTCTCACTTGTTGATAAAAAAAGAATAAGAAATTGAGATGAGGAGATGTTAATACATAAAACTTATATTTAATAATAAGAAATCATATTAATAAATAATAGTAAGAGATAAATATTTGATACTTGTTTTTAGTTTACAATTCCTTTTTGTGGTAGGATATGAATCAAGATAAATATTTCTTGATAGAGATAAATATCTTTTAAATATATTTTGTTTTGTTTTTAATATATAAATAAATAAAAAAATTTGATCGTTGGATTTGACAGGTGAAAAAATCATATTAATTTGTAACATTGAAAACCGTACTTTTTATAATAAGATTTTATTTTTTTAAATGTAAATAAGAAAAAATTTATGATCGTTAGATTTGACATGTAGAAGAATCATGTTAATTAGTAAATTTGAAAAACCATACTTTATATAATAAAATACAAAAAAATTTGTGATCGGTGGATTTGACATGTGTAAGAATCTTGTTAATTAGTAACTTTGAAAAACCATACTTTATATAATAAGATAGTCAATAAAAAAATTAGTAAAATCATTATTTATTTAAAATAAAATTTGAATGCATCGCATAAGCAGAATTGTTTAAAATTTTGTACTATGTATATTTTGATCATATATTTTGTATAGGTATAAAATAATAAAACACTAGGAATTGAAGGACCATTTTGTGAAGAAAATGTTTACTATAAAATATAGAGAAAGAAATAGAGTCAACCAAATTTGGAGTAAAATATCGAGATCTCTACTTTTATAGAGCAAGAAATAGAGAACTATTAGAAACATTTTTTTTCTAAATATAGAGTTTAGAGTGGGATTTAAAGCACAATTGAAGATGCTCAAATGGAATGGATTTAGATCCTTTAAGATTGTTATATTAACTAAAAGAGCCGTAATTAAAATGTTTCCAAAGGGTTAACTAAACGAGGTTTAAATTAGAGATACATTTCAACACTTTAAATTAGAGATATGGAATTTATATAATTCAAATTAGAGGTTTAAATTAAATTATATTTCAATACTTTAAATTAATTTTATAGTTTAATTTAGAGATATGGAATTTATATAATATAAATTATAAGTGAATTATTGAAAGTGCTACAGCCTACATGATAAAGAGAGCTCACGAGGTTTACGTGCACGTAAGTATGGGGTAGAAAGATGAATTGACCTATTTTAAGATTCAAAGAGACAAATGTTGTCGATATTGCTAAATTTAATTACTAGATTTGTGTGACTAAATTAAACGTATGGTGTTCATGTAACAAAAATAAGAAAGTTTAGGACTTGTTTTAAAGAATATTTTAAAATATTAACACAATTTATAAACTAATTATTTTAAACATATAATGTATAAAAATTCAAATTGAATCAAAAAATTGAATTTGTTAAAGAATTTAGGTTATGAATTGAGCTTTGTCGATCTAATTATTGTTAACAAAAAAAATGTTTTAACTTTAAAATTGAAACAAAAAATGTTTTTGAGGGTGATTCAGCACAAAGATTAAAGAGAAAACGAGGTAGGAGAATCTGTTTATTAAGTGACAAAGATGAGCAGTGACAAGAGTACTCTAGGTCTAAAATTTAGTGTCTAAGTCTCAAGCTAAAATCTCCAGTCTGTTCTAGTTGTGCTTTGAGTCTTCTTCGTCTTTTATAGAGGGTCCTCAACTAAGATTTTCCTCCTCATGCATTTTTGGTGTGACTTCTGTGTGCGGCCAGTCCTCCTTAGAGCCGATATTACCTTTTCCTCGCATGTACTTTGCAGGTGTTAGGCCGCTTTAAGGACGGTCATATTGTGTGTAATTAATGTTGTGTCGTAATGGATTTGTGGACTAGGTGAGACCCATGAGCCTGGATGTTTGTTGACGAGACCCATAAGCCTGAAGTCCGTTGATGACGTGGCCAACTTTTATCGATGTGGACATTAAGGTTGGATCCTATGTGGGTCGGGAGGATCGCATAGCCATCTCCAATAAAATGGAAATTGTTACAAAGGCAAGTTTTATTTATTTAAATGCAAAGAGCGTGGAATTGAAAAGTTAATTGCAAAAACGAAGAAACAAAGAGTTAAGAATTCAAGAAAGATTTTAGCAAAAGTTAAAAATACAACTTTTTTTATCATCACCTTAACAAAAAAATTTAAATACTTACGCCATAAAGGCTATTAGGCTAAGAAGACAATAATGTCAATATATCAGAGATAAATATCAGAGATAAATATCAGAGATAACAGTACATTGATTATTTTCTCTCACGAGAGCATGCATGAAACTAGTTTGGTGAGTACGCTATGTAATAAATGTTAACATAGCGTTTTGAAAATTTCAAACACTATGCAAAAGTAAACAATAGCACAACAAACTAAAATATTCAGAAGATGGAACACATTTGGATTGAAAGTAAATCTTTCATTAGAGAGAAAATCAGTTACAAACACTACTAGAAAACTGTCAATTTGCAATGGCAAGGGCCGTTGCAAAGCTGTCGCAAATGGCCTATTTGTCACACTATTGCGACACCGCAAAATTCGTTGCAATAATTGTGTTGCAAATCAAAAACGTCGCAGGTACGTCGCAAGCATTGCGACACCACAATAACGTCACATTCCTGCGATGGACACGGACCTTCCACATACGTCGCAAGTTTTGCGACGCACTTGCGAGGCGGTGACTGCGATGCCCTTGCAATGCTATATATGCGATGTGTTTGCGAGGCGAGGCGAGTCCTACGACTCCAAGCTTATGAAGCTAAGAAACAGGGGACAAGTCAAATGGACCCCCTGTTTCTTAGCTTCATAAGCTTGGAGTTTAGAATTAACTTAATCGGTTGGCTATTTATTGCCATTTTGATTGTTGACAATTGAGCTTTTATTGGAATATTTTCGATAAATAATCACACTTATTTAAAACTTGGGTTTTTGTTTGATTTGTGAATTACATGAGAACTGGGTTATTTTTCTTCTCTAAACGTGGGCTCTTTTTTTAAGTTAATGAATTTATTTTGTTGAACAAAAAAAAATGTATAAAGAGGGAATATAAGGTTTGGTTGGCGATTAGGTATTGGAAGTAATTATTGGATTTCTTAAGTTGTTGGTCTTTCCTGTGGGAAATTGAGAATTTATCATTTGTTCTAGGAACTGAAGATTTCTAATTTTTGTGTGGGTTTGGGTGTTCCGGGTTGAATTCGCTGTCTAGTTTTCATTAAACCCTAAATCGAAGTAGGTAAGAGAGTTTATCCCCGTTTCCTAGTTTTTTTGTAGCATTAAACCCTTGTTCATTTGTGTAGCACATATGGAACTAGTTTTCACAAAGTTAGAGTTCATTTCTTTTGCAAATATCCATCTTTGTTTTTCAATTTCTGTGTTTGAACAAAATTAGTTTACAAGTTTGTGACTTTTAGTAAGTTTATGTCATTTGATTTCTAATTTTTGTTTGGGGTGGGTGTTCCAGGTTGAGTTTGTTGTCTACTATTGTGTTTTGCATTCATTTGGTAACATATTTGGTATCATGTTATGAGATAATGTTATATGTTATCCACGAGACTAAAATAGTAACATTCATATATGTATATATCCAAATAATATATTGAGAAAGTCGAAATATACCATAATATATACACATATATATATATATATATATATATTACTTGGCAGTTAACATTTTCATTGCTTGATAGTTTGTTTCTGAACTCTTATCTTTTTGTATTCCGTTAGGGTTTAAACTTCATTTACAGATATCGATTTACTTACCAGTTTTATTGTTTTGTTCCCTGTTAACACTAGTGTTATCTGTAATGTTTGGTGTATAGCTCCAAGCCAATATTATGCACGTATGATTGCTCATGGCCATGAACCTCTTGGGGATGGAGTCAATCTAAAGTTGCTACCATCCTTTTTTTTATTGGATGTTGTTTACAAGGATGAGATCCAATACCTAAAGATCTACCCAATGAAAGAGTTGCTACATTTCCCCGCAAAGCCTGCTTGGTTCGAGAGCTTCATCTTGTAACCTTAGCAGGTTACTGATGATTCCGTAAATGAAAGAGATTTGGTTTATTTTTGTTGAGGCGCCTACAAACATCTTGCATTTAGACGTTTGTACTTGTTATACGTTAATAAAAAACTTATATCACTCTCATTAACCTCAAACTATTTTTTATCTGGTAATACAAAATACTTATGCGATAACTTTCTAGTTATCAATTAAATTATATGTTAACCACTGATTTAAACCTATAAGATAGTTACCATCTTTATTAGAGCTATTTATCATTTTAGGTTTCCTATATCCGATAACTATTATTTTATCTACTAATTATTAAGTTATCAGTTAGTTTATCCATTAACTACTGATTTAAACGTACAAGATAGTTACCATCACTATTTGAGTTATGTATTACCGGAGTTGTTATGTGCATTAGAATTTTTTTTTTAACTATTACTAAATTTGATAATGAAAACTGGTTTAACTTTCAACAAAGAATAATATATGTATTATATGTTTTAACCTTTAAGTATTTCCTTATCCGGTTGAAATACTTACCAGATAAAAAATAATGTTATCTGACATATATCCAATGATCGGTTAACTTATATGTTAACGGATTTCAACCAATTCACGGGTGAAAGCTTTCTCAAAGTTGTATCTGGTGGTCATTAAAATATTCTATTATAGTCCAATTTGTATTTAATGTTTATTAAAATATTATATTATAACCAAATTGTATTTGATGCTCATTAAGGTAGTTAAGCAAATATTCCAAACTGTATCTTATTATATTGGGATGCTACACGTAGCAAGTTGTGCTTGCCAACTCATATGAGCTGTGCAATATCTCTTTTGGAATCTAAACATTAAATGTTTATGGCCCATAAGTTTTTGTTTCAATTGTGAGAGGGTTAGTATAGTAATTTACACACAGTGCACCATTGTTAGATAACTATATTTGCATAAACCATACTATTTGTTTTGTCAACAAGTGACCATTGGATCGATAAGGGCCGATTCATAGCCCAAGTTCTTCAATTAGAATATAGTGAGATTCCAATTCACCACATGGTGCCTAGATAAATCAAAGGAAAACCAACTGGGCCACCTGTTGAGGAACTCTTGTTGGAGTCCGTATGGTGAGATAAAGGCTGATATATCAAATTATGCTCCAACATCAGAAACTAAGCCTTAAAATCTGTTGAGGACATCTTATTTTGCTGGTTATCAACATAAATCGAATGAAGATGTTGGAGTAGAATCAGAGGGTGGTGAAACTACAGAAGACTCTGAATTTAGGAAGAAATTAAGAGCTGAAGAGACTCCACTATACTCTACGTGCTCCAAGTACTCAAACATTTCAACAATCATGGCATTTTATCGCTTAAAAGTGAAGAGTGGGATGTCAAAGAATTATTTTGATCAGCTTTCGAGCCTAGTACATGATATGTTACCTATAGACAACGTGTTACCAATGAGTATAGACGCAACAAAGAAATTCCTGAAGGTTTTTGGGTTTGGATATGATGTCATTCATGCTTGCATTCTTTATCGAAAGGAGTTTGATATGCTTAAAAGATGTCCAAGATGTGGTGCTTCAAGGTGGGAAAAGGATTAGCATAGTTGATATATGTACATATTAGCTTAGTTTTCACTATCATTTTGCATCATTTTCCACCATATTGGACTCATTTGATCTCATTCTAGCTAGTATTTTGCATACTTTGTAGATTAGAGTCTTAGGAGAATACATATGCATATTTTCTACTTTATGAGTCATTTTACGTGATTTGGAGCTATGTATGGAGAATTGGAGACTTAGAGATGAAGGTGGAGCAAAAAGGAGATGAAGTAAAATGCATCAAACAAACAAGAAAATTTGGTTGTTGAGAACTTCGACAAATTTTAGTTGAGACAAAGCCTTTGGTGAAGAACCGCCACTACGTGCTTGATATTAGTGATAGATGAAAACCTTACCCGGTTTGTCCCGTGTCAACCCAAATATGTCTTTACACATTAAAACCAAATGTTAGGGTAATTTTAAGCCATCTTTCATTCTATTTTCATACACTCTTTTATATTTCTATCCAAAAAAGAACATATTGAGAGAGTTTCGAGAGGGAGAATAGTTGGAGACCCTTTTAAGGATGATGATCTTTGAATCATCATCTTCCATCTATTGAGATTTCTTCATCATTTCTCTTATCTTTCTTCCATTATGTTATTGCTTATGATTATGATTATTTTCTTACTTTGTTTCATGTCTTTGATGTTTGAGTAGTGAAGTGATAAGTTGATGGCTAGGTAGATTTTAGGATTTTATGGTTGAATCTTGAGCTTAAGTTGATAGATCTTTAGATTCCTTCATTTCAGGTGTTTTAAAGCTAGATTTAACTTGATCACTTGAATCTAAATGCTAGGATTTTTGACGCCCGAAAGATGTTCGATAAAATTCCGAAAAGACCTTTTTATGAGCTTTTCTTCTCTAACCATTGAGAGATGAAGTTTGGGTGATTAGCTCATGAAGGGTTCACCAAACACATAAGCTCATGAAGAGCTCACAAAAGACATGGCGCTTAGATTAGTAGAAGATTGACCTTGTTGCAACCTATTACACCACTCTTAGTTGGCTTAGCATACTTTCTCATTTCAAACTCACATTTCATTGCCTTGAACTTAGCTAATAGAGATCACATGTGTAGAAGTATGATACGAACATGGACAACTCTAAGGATCTAGTTTCACTTCATAACTCGTTAGAATACGCTCCTGAAGGGTTCATCAAATTCATATGCTCATGAAGGGCTCACAAAATACATGGGTTTTAGATTAACCGAAGATTGACCTTGTTGCAACTTATTACACCACCCTTAGTTGGCTTAGCACACTTTCTCATGTAGAACTGACATTTCATTGCCATGAACTTAGCTACTAGGGATCACATGTGTAGAAGTATGTGATGAACATGGATTGCTCTAAGGATCAAGCAGCACTTTAATACTCGTTAGAATAAGCTCATGAAGGGTTCACCAAGGACATAATCTCATGAAGGGCTCACAAAAGACATGGCTTTTAGATAAACAGAAGATTGACCTTGTTGCAACCTATTACACCACCCTTAGTTGGCTTAACACACTTTCTCGTGACAAACTGACATTTCATTGCCTTGAACTTAGGTAATAGAGATCACATGTGTAGAAGTATGCTATAAACATAATTAGCTCTAAGGATCAAGTTGCACTTCATTACTCGTTAGAATAAGCTCATTAAGGGTTCACGAAAGGCATAAGCTCATGAAGGGCTCACAAAAGACATTACTTTTAGATTAATAAAAGATTGACCTTGTTGCAACCTATTACACTACACTTAGTTGGCTTAGCACACTTTCTCATGTGAAACTGATATTTCAGTGCTTTGAACTTAGCTAATAGAGATCACATGTGTAGAAGTTTGATATAAACATGATTAGCTCTAAGGATCAAACTTTACTTCATAACTCATTAGAATTAGCTCATGAAGGGTTCATCAAATTCATATGCTCATGAAGGGCTCACAAAAGACATGACTTTTAGATTAACAGAAGATTGACCTTGTTGCAATATATTAGACCACTCTTAGTTGGCTTAGCACACTTTCTAATTTCAAATTGACATTTCATTGCCTTGAACTTAGCTAATAGAGATCACATGTGAAGAAGTATGATATGAACATGGACAACTCTAAGGATCAAGCTTCACTTCATAACTCGTTAGAATAAGCTCATGAAGGGTTCATCAAATTCGTATGCTCATGAAGGGCTCACAAAACACATAGCTTTTAGATTAACAGAAGATTGACCTTGTTGAAACTTATTACACCACCCTTAGTCGGCTTAGCACACTTTCTCATGTAGAACTGATATTTCATTGCCATGAACTTAGCTACTAGGGATCACATGTGTAGAAGTACGCTATGAACATGGATAGCTCTAAGGATAGTGTTGCACTTCATTACTCGTTAGAATAAGCTCATTAAGGGTTCACCAAAGGCATAAGCTCATGAAGGGCTCACAAAAGACATTACTTTTAGATTAATAAAAGATTGACCTTGTTGCAACCTATTACACTACACTTAGTTGGCTTAGCACACTTTCTCATGTGAAACTGATATTTTAGTGCTTTGAACTTAGCTAATAGAGATCACATGTGTAGAAGTCTGATATAAACATGATTAGCTCTAAGGATCAAACTTTACTTCATAACTCATTAGAATTAGCTCATGAAGGGTTCACCAAACACATAAGCTCATGAAGAGCTCAGAAAAGACATGACTTTTAGATTAACAGAAGATTGACCTTGTTGCAATATATTAGACCACTCTTAGTTGGCTTAGCATACTTTCTCATTTCAAACTCACATTTCATTGCCTTGAACTTAGCTAATAGAGATCACATGTGTAGAAGTATGATACGAACATGGACAACTCTAAGGATCTAGTTTCACTTCATAACTCGTTAGAATACGCTCCTGAAGGGTTCATCAAATTCATATGCTCATGAAGGGCTCACAAAATACATGGGTTTTAGATTAACCGAAGATTGACCTTGTTGCAACTTATTACACCACCCTTAGTTGGCTTAGCACACTTTCTCATGTAGAACTGACATTTCATTGCCATGAACTTAGCTACTAGGGATCACATGTGTAGAAGTATGTGATGAACATGGATTGCTCTAAGGATCAAGCAGCACTTTAATACTCGTTAGAATAAGCTCATGAAGGGTTCACCAAGGACATAATCTCATGAAGGGCTCACAAAAGACATGGCTTTTAGATAAACAGAAGATTGACCTTGTTGCAACCTATTACACCACCCTTAGTTGGCTTAACACACTTTCTCGTGACAAACTGACATTTCATTGCCTTGAACTTAGGTAATAGAGATCACATGTGTAGAAGTATGCTATAAACATAATTAGCTCTAAGGATCAAGTTGCACTTCATTACTCGTTAGAATAAGCTCATTAAGGGTTCACGAAAGGCATAAGCTCATGAAGGGCTCACAAAAGACATTACTTTTAGATTAATAAAAGATTGACCTTGTTGCAACCTATTACACTACACTTAGTTGGCTTAGCACACTTTCTCATGTGAAACTGATATTTCAGTGCTTTGAACTTAGCTAATAGAGATCACATGTGTAGAAGTTTGATATAAACATGATTAGCTCTAAGGATCAAACTTTACTTCATAACTCATTAGAATTAGCTCATGAAGGGTTCATCAAATTCATATGCTCATGAAGGGCTCACAAAAGACATGACTTTTAGATTAACAGAAGATTGACCTTGTTGCAATATATTAGACCACTCTTAGTTGGCTTAGCACACTTTCTAATTTCAAATTGACATTTCATTGCCTTGAACTTAGCTAATAGAGATCACATGTGAAGAAGTATGATATGAACATGGACAACTCTAAGGATCAAGCTTCACTTCATAACTCGTTAGAATAAGCTCATGAAGGGTTCATCAAATTCGTATGCTCATGAAGGGCTCACAAAACACATAGCTTTTAGATTAACAGAAGATTGACCTTGTTGAAACTTATTACACCACCCTTAGTCGGCTTAGCACACTTTCTCATGTAGAACTGATATTTCATTGCCATGAACTTAGCTACTAGGGATCACATGTGTAGAAGTACGCTATGAACATGGATAGCTCTAAGGATAGTGTTGCACTTCATTACTCGTTAGAATAAGCTCATTAAGGGTTCACCAAAGGCATAAGCTCATGAAGGGCTCACAAAAGACATTACTTTTAGATTAATAAAAGATTGACCTTGTTGCAACCTATTACACTACACTTAGTTGGCTTAGCACACTTTCTCGTGTGAAACTGATATTTCAGTGCTTTGAACTTAGCTAATAGAGATCACATGTGTAGAAGTCTGATATAAACATGATTAGCTCTAAGGATCAAACTTTACTTCATAACTCATTAGAATTAGCTCATGAAGGGTTCATCAAATTCATATGCTCATGAAGGGCTCACAAAAGACATGACTTTTAGATTAACAGAAGATTGACCTTGTTGCAATATATTAGACCACTCTTAGTTGGCTTAGCACACTTTCTAATTTCAATTTGACATTTCATTGCCTTGAACTTAGCTAATAGAGATCACATGTGAAGAAGTATGATATGAACATGGACAACTCTAAGGATCAAGCTTCACTTCATAACTCGTTAGAATAAGCTCATGAAGGGTTCATCAAATTCGTATGCTCATGAAGGGCTCACAAAACACATAGCTTTTAGATTAACAGAAGATTGACCTTGTTGAAACTTATTACACCACCCTTAGTCGGCTTAGCACACTTTCTCATGTAGAACTGATATTTCATTGCCATGAACTTAGCTACTAGGGATCACATGTGTAGAAGTATGCTATGAACATGGATAGCTCTAAGGATAGTGTTGCACTTCATTACTCGTTAGAATAAGCTCATGAAGGGCTCACAAAAGACATGACTTTTAGGTTAATAGAAGATTGACCTTGTTGCAACCTATTACACCACATTTAGTTGGCTTAGCCCACTTTATCGTGTGAAACTGATATTTTATTGCTTTGAACTTAGCTAATAGAGATCACATGTGTAAAAGTCTGATATAAACATGATTAGCTTTAAGGATCAAACTTCACTTCATAACTTGTTAGAATTAGCTCATGAAGGGTTCATCAAATTCATATGCTCATGAAGGGCTCACAAAAGACATGGCCTTTAGATTAACAGAAGATTGACCTTGTTGCAATCTATTACACCACTCTTAGTTGGCTTAGCACACTTTCTCATTTCAATTTGACATTTCATTGCCTTGAACTTAGCTAATAGAGATCCCATGTGAAGAAGTATGATATGAACATAGACAACTCTAAGGATCAAGCTTCACTTCATAACTCGTTAGAATAAGCTCATGAAGGGTTCATCAAATTCGTATGCTCATGAAGGACTCACAAAATACATAGCTTTTAGATTAACAGAAGATTGACCTTGTTGAAACCTATTACACCACCCTTAGTCGGCTTAGCACACTTTCTCATGTAGAACTTATATTTCATTGCCATGAACTTAGCTACTAGGGATCACATGTGTAGAAGTATGCTATGAACATGGATAGCTCTAAAGATCAAGCAGCACTTTATTACTCGTTACAATAAGCTCATGAAGGGCTCATAAAAGACATGGCTTTTAGATTAACAGAAGATTTACCTTGTTGCAACCTATTACACCACCCTTAGTTGGGTTAGCACACTTTCTCGTGTTAAATTGACATTTCATTGCCTTGAACTTAAGTAATAGAGATCACATGTGTAGAGTATGATATAAACATGATTAGCTCTAAGGATCAAGTTTCACTTCATAACTCATTAGAATAAGCTCATGAAGGGTTCATCAAAGACATATGCTCATGAAGGGCTCATAAAAGACATAGCTTTTAGATTAACAGAAGATTGACCTTGTTGCAACTTATTCCACCACCCTTAGTTGGCTTAGCACACTTTCTCGTGCCAAACTGATATTTCATTGCCTTGAACTGGAATCTATGCAATTAGCCATTAGGATTTGAATTAGACTTAAGACTATAGCTTTTTCTTTTGTTTCTTTTGTATTGGTTACTAACTTTCTTTCAAGTGTTTGTTCTTCTGGAAGGTACAATCACAAGGGAAAGAACATTGGTTCGGATTTAGCCTCCATGAGGAAGGCTCATTATGAAGCTAAAGAGAGAGAGATGGCTTGGGACCCCACTAGCTATCATGGTTTTGAAAGCACATCCACTTATCAAGAAGAACTTCCATATGAAATTTTTTCTCAAGGAAACCAGTATGGATATGGTGAAAGATTTCAATCTTGGGACATGGAGTACGACCATGAAGAAACTTATCCTTCCCCTATATCTGAAAAAGAAGAAATTCACAACTTGTGGAAGTTGGTTTTGGAAGGACAAGAGAAGTTTTACAAGAGCACTTTAAGCAAGATTGATGCTATTGTGTTTGCTTTGGATCGAAACTTGAAGGATATGACCACTCACGAGAAGACAGCGGATGAAAGTATGTTGATGGATAGTCATGAATGTATCTCCATAATTACTCCATCCACACCAACTAGTATCAAAGATCCAAGTAGTTTCACTTTGCCTTGTGCCATTGAGGAGAACGAGCATAAGTACTTGAGTTGGAAAACCATGGAGGAGTTGGTAAACTCTTGGGAGGAAGAAAGTGACGAAACCCAGCTCATTAATATGGAGACAAGTTGTAGCACTAGTGAAGACACCAACGAAATTGGTAAGGATACAATCGACGGTTACACTTTGAGTGAGCTTAATGCACCAAAGGAGGATACATTCCTTCAAGAAGCTTAAAAGACTTTGCGAGAACTTGAACTTCTTCTTGGTTGCAAGGTTGATGAAAATTGTGTGATAAGGTATGAAGATCCGTGTGAAGATGTTGTGGTTGTTAAATGCATGGAAAACTCAAATGTTGAGAATGAGTTTTCAACTACGGAACACATGCATGTCCAACCCATATTGAAGCAAGAAACAAAGGTTGAAGAACCTATAGAGAAGCAAGACAATCTCATTAAAAAGGCCGACAAGGAAGGTGATGAAGAAGATTCTCCAACGGCAGAACCCTTTAGCAAGCATCTTGGCATAATCTTCACCATTGAATTGGGCATAAATGGTCATTGGAAGTTACCATTTTTTTGAGGAGGTTAGGATGAAAGAATTTAGGGTATGGTTCTATGATGAGTATGATCTGGGAGATCCAAGCTCTTGTCGGACTCCGTTCTTAAAAAGTGAGAGGGGAGTAGATTCTCAGGACACGTTAGTGGAGAAGATTCCGCTTTCCGATCTTATCGCCGCATAAAAAGCGGTGCACAACGTCGAGCTTGAGACGTAAAACAAGCACACTTGGGAGACAATCCCATAGTATCCTTGTAAATAAGTTTTATTTTTCTTTGTTTTGTTTCTTTTTGTGTGTGCTTTGGGATGGTTTTGATCTAGGAAAATCAAGAACTTGTAGAGGATTTTTTAGACTACAATTCTCCAGCTCTATATCAAGAAGTGTTCACTCCATTTGAAGGTACCAAAATCACCTCTTTGTAAATATTTTTAGCTTTTACTCTTTCTTATTTTCTATCTCTTTTGTCGATTCCTCTTTCTTGGGTTAACTTCCTCACCGAGACGATGAGAAGTAAGTCCAAGGGAGGGGACCAGTTTACTAATGTTAGTTTGAGTTTGTTTCCGCTCTTTGAGTCATTGCATTGCATAAAACCCAAAAAAAGCCAAAACATTATAAAACCACAAAAAAACCCAAAAATAATTTTCATTTTGTTTGCATTTGTTTAGTTTTTTAAGGTTAGGTTCATCTAGGATTGCATAGTATTTTCATTTGGGAACAATGATGAGATTGCCTTGTTAAAAGCTTAATGATCAAATTTGTTAGGTTCAATGCCCAAGTTATTAGTTGTTTGATGCATAATGAGCTTGTTGAAGTAAGATTGATCCATGCTTTGAATTCTCGATTTTAAGTTCTTATCTTGATTGAAGCATGTTGTGATTTGAGATCTTTCCTTACTTATTATAACCTAATCTTGACTTGCAATTATCATAGCTATGCATTGTGATTGAACTTGTGGATACACATACATACTTGGATTTCTTTCACCACTTTACCACTCTTTGTGATCCAAGTAGCCGGTTTCATTTATTGGATCGGTTTCGCTACCCTTAGCCTAAAGTTCTTTCAAACCATTTGATAATTGTGTGAGTGTGATGTCTTATTTCATAATGAGCTTTGTAGAAAGTGTTAGGTTTAAGCCGACAAGAATAGCTTCTCATGTAGTTTCGGTTCACGCTTTTTGAATCGAGTAGGACTACGTGTGATGAGGACATGACTGCTAGACCAGCTGCAGCTAGAGAACTCGCCATTCCAACAACCAAGGGTCCAATCACACGCTAAAAGGCAAAGGAAATAAGAGAAGGATTCACCAAAGCCGTGAGAATGCTAATGAGTTCGATTCAAGAGGAAACCTTGGATGAAGCTCTCGGCATTTCTACCAACATAGACTTGCCTCTGCTTGGAGCTTATAAAGAGGTTCTAATCTTCAAATTCGAACCAGAACCAGACCGGAATCATTAAGGTATTGAGATTGGTTAAGTGATCTTGTACTCTTTTTCCTTATCTTTGGTTTGATCCCAAATGGGTTTTACAAAGAAAGGTTTTAATGAGGCAAACCATTTAGCCTACTCTCATCTCAATATCAAGGTGATCCACAGTCCATAGAAGTCCAAGAAGTGTCAATAAGAGGCCAAACAACAAGAGGAAAGCCCGAAGACTAAACTGAAGTCCATAAGTGATCCAAGAAGAACATGGGCTGAAGATGAAGTTTAAAGGGGTGAAGCTTGTTGTATTTTTGGTCCATTTAGAGTCCAATAAATGTCTTGAAGAGTCTAGTGTCTAGATACATGAAGTTAAGTATCAAGTTAGTGGTAGAAGTGGGAGGAAATGTGAGTTAAGGTGAGCATTAACCAACTTGTAACGGCTGGATCTTCAAAAGTCTTACCAAAGCTCATGAGTCCCTCTTCTTGTCTTGAGTCTTTCATTTTCTATTTATAGTCTCTTGAAACATGAATTAGAGGAAGCATCATTGATAAACAAAACTCTTGAAACTCTTTTAGAAATTGAGACTAATTCTCAATGTCTTTTCTCTTATCCGGGACAAGAAACTATCTTACTTACCATTCGATTGTGAGAAGCATTCGTGTGGGAAGTGTACTGCTTATCAAATGCCTTTCACACCCTTTGTGGCGCAGCTTGATCCAATTACAATCTCATCTTCCAGAGAACCAGAGGTGAATGTTCTCCGAATAGCCTTTAAGTCTCACAAATCATTTCCATCAACCGCATACAACAACACCATTGAACCGGCTAGTGAATGTTCTCCGAACAGCTGCCATTTTAATCATCTATCCACCCTTAAATCGCTTCCAAGGCTACATCATTTGGTATCAGAGCCAAAGCAGAGCCAACACCTTCCATTGCAGCATCAAAACCGGTTCAAACCAAGCGAAAATCGTCAAGATAAGTTTAATATAAAACTGATCAAATTTCTTGTTGATAACCGGTGACCATTACAAAATCAATACTTGATTTGTACCGGTGGTTTTGTGATTGAACCAAGGCAAATTTGAGTTGATATTTGACTGTATTTTGAGCCTAGATAAGACTTATACTCACTGATCCTACTCTATGGCTGCAGACAATGCAACAATCATTCAAATGCTCACGGTGATGAGAGAAGTGAACCAAACCTTATGCCAAGAAATGGAGGAGAGGTTTGGGCGTTTGGAGATGACTCCAAGGCGTGCACGAGCTCAGCAACATCCTACTCCACCAGCCTCACGGCAAGGAGAAAGTGAAGAGGATGACGATGAAGTGCCTGAATTGGAGGAGGATCCACCTGATCCTTAGGTGTTAAGACCGCAACGAAGAGATCCTCTTGATCAAAGAAGGAGAGAGGAAAAGAGTTGCTAGACCAGGCAACACAGAGGTGAAGCTGATAGCCCTCGTATTCACGGGAAAATCAGATCCAATTACCTACTTGGATTGGGAGAGACGAATGGAGTACATTTTCGAATGTTATGGCTATCCGGAGCCAAGAAAGTTAGCCCTTGCAGCAGCCGAATTTTCAGAAGGAGCATTGATTTGGTGGCATCATGAGGTGCAAGAAAGCAGAAGGATGATATTCAGACCCATAGACTCATGGGCTGACATGAAGTTTCTCTAGAGAAAGAAATATGTTCCACCGCATTACCATACAGAGCTTCAAAAGAAGATTTGGAAGTTGGTGCAAGGCAGTCGGTCACTAGCTGAGTATTATGAGGAGTTTGAGCTTCTCAAGAACAGGCGGGAGCTTGAGGAATCAAAAGAATCCTTGATGGCTCAATTCATAGACGACTTGCAAGAGAGAATTGCAAGAATGGTGGAAACACAGACGTATGGAGATTTACAAGAAGTGTATCATCTTGCAGCAAAAGTGGAGCATCATCTTAAGCAGCGACCTATGGCTAGAACCAGAACCTTTCAGCCAGCATCAGCAAGCTCTACACCAACTAGAGAAAAAGGGAAGGCAGCTGAAAGCTCTCGGACAACACCTAAGCCGAGTTTTTACAAAAGCTCTACACCTAAAAGCCGAGAGGTGGTGTGCTTTAAATATCAAGGGAGAGGCCATTATGCTCGTGATTGCCCCAACCAGAGGGTCATGATCATTACTCCAAGTGGTGACTATGAGTTCATGGATGAAATGGAAGAAGAAAAGGAGGACACGGATGAAGAGATAGCTTATCTAGATGTTAGTGAGTTGTTGGTGGTGAGAAGAGCTCTCAACACTACAATGCAGATTGAGGAGATCAATCAAAGGGAAAACATTTTCCATACACGTTGCAGTCTCATTATAGATGGTGGTTCTCGTACTAACGTGGCTAGTCAAGTGATGGTGGATAAACTAGGCTTGGAGAAGAAGAAGCATCTAACACCTTACAAACTTCGGTGGTTAAATGACAAGGCTGAACTGAAAATCACCGAACAAGCTGAGGTATCATTTGGTATTGGGAACTATAAGGATAATGTGCTATGTGATGTGGTTCCTATGCAGGTTGGTCATCTATTGCTAGGAAGACCTTGGCAATATGATAAAGATGCTCAACATCATGGGAAGTCTAACTTTTACTCCTTCACTCACAACAACAAAAGGATCAACCTACCCCCTCTCAGCCCTATGGAGGGTTCATTCTATGCAAGCTAGGATGTCCAAAGAAGCTGAGAAAGGAAGACCAAACTTATACCTTTCATCAGCCGGAGTGAGTAAATCTGTGAACATGAAGGAAAGCATTGTATTGATGCTATTCAAAGAGTGTTTTGAAGCTGAGGTGAATGCATTAGACCTACCTGTGGAGGTTATGAATGTCTTGGAACAATTCCAAGATGTGTTTCCTGAGGAGATTCCAGTTGGTTTGCCGCCCATAAGAGGAGTTGAACACCAAATCGATTTCATACCGGGTGCAGCTCTTCCCAACAAACCAGCTTACCGAATGAATCTTGATGAAACTAAAGAAATTGAGAAGCAAGTCCAGGACCTCATGATCAAAGGATACATCCGAGAGAGCCTTAGTCCTTGTGCTATACCAGTCTTGTTGGTACCAAAGGAGGATGGAAGGTTGAGGATGTGTGTGGATTGTCGAGCCATCAATAACATCACCATCAAATATAGGTATCCTATTCCTAGACTTGATGATATGTTAGATGAATTAAGTGGTGCTACTGTGTTTACAAAAATAGACTTGAGGAGTGGCTATCACCAAGTGAGGATGAAGGAAGGAGATGAATGGAAAACAGCCTTCAAAACCAAGCAAGGTTTATACGAATGGTTGGTCATGCCTTTTGGCCTTACTAATGCGCCAAGTACATTCATGAGGCTCATGAATCCAGTCTTGAGGGCTTATATCAGTAACTTTGTGGTGGTTTATTTCGATGACATGCTGATTTATAGCAAGGATTTGGATGAACAATTAGTACATTTGGATAAGGTGTTAAGAACATTGCGAAAAGAAGGATTGTTTGCCAATAAGAAGAAGTATAGCTTTTGTGCTAACCAATTAACCTTTCTTGGGTTCGTGGTAAGTGCAAATGGCTTACAGGTTGATCAAGAAAAGATCAAAGCAATCTAAGAATGGCCAACACCAACGTCCACTGGTGAAGTAAGGAGTTTCCATGGCTTAGCGAGTTTCAATAGAAGATTTGTGAACAACTTCAGCACCATTGCAGCCCCTTTCACTTCAGTCATTAAGAAAGATGTACCATTCAAGTGGGAAGAGGCCTAAGAGAAGGTGTTCAATCACTCAAAGACAGCCTCACTCTAGCACCGGTATTAGTCTTACCCAATTTTGATAAGATGTTTGAGGTTGAGTGTGATGCTTCAGGTTTTGGGATTGGAGGAGTATTAACTCAATGTGGAAGACCTGTTGCATACTTTAGTGAGAAAATCAGTGGTGCAGCCCTCAATTATCCGACATAATGACAAGGAACTTCTAGCCTTGGTAAGATCATTGGAAACTGCAACACTATCTACTTTCTAAGGAATTTGTGATACATACAGACCATGAAACCTTAAAGCACCTAAGAGGACAGACAAAGCTTAAGAGAAGGCATGCTAAGTGGCTGGAATTCATTAAGACATTTTCATATGTCATTAAGTACAAGCGTAGAAAGGAGAACATTGTTGCAGATGCATTGGCAAGGCGTTATACTGTGATCTCAACAATGGAAGCTAAGGTATTGGGATTTGAATTTCTTAAAAGCTTGTATGCTGATGCCAGACTTTGCAGAGGTGTATAAGCAGTGTGAGAAGGGTGCTTATGGTTCTTTCTACCGGCATGAAGGCTTCTTGTTCAAAAAAAAAATACTTTGTGTACCGCAAAGTTCCATGAGGGATTTGATCATTAGGGAAGCTCATGGAGGTGGGTTGATAGGTCATTTTGGACGTGACAAGACCTTGGCAGTGGTTAAAGAACATTTCCACTGGCCACACTTGAAGAAACAAGTCTAGAAGTTTTACAATCGTTGTGAGATTTGCTTGAGAGCAAAATAAAAATCACATCCAAATGGGTTGTATATGCCTTTGCCAATTCCAAGCTCACCATGGGTAGATATTTCTATGGATTTTGTGCTTGGATTACTTAAAATTAAACACAAGGATTCTATCTTTGTTGTAGTGGACAAGTTCTCCAAAATGGCACATTTCATTCCATGTGCAAAGGTGAATGATGCATCACAAATTGCTAGTCTTTTCTTCAAGGAGATAGTAAAGCTTCATGGGATGCCGAGAACCATTGTATCAGACGGGGATTCGAAGTTCATGAGCCACTTTTGGAAGACTTTGTGAAAGAAATTGGGAACCAAGCTCTTATTCTCAACAACTTGCCACCCACAAACCAATGGGGAAACCAAAGTAGTGAACGGCACATTGTCTACCTTATTGAGAGTAACCGTTGAGAAGAATTTGAGCAATTGGCTGGAGTGTTTACCCTTCATTGAGTTTGCATACAACCATGCTACTCACTTAGCCACAAGGAAATCTCCATTTGAGGTGGTATACGGTTTTCAACCCTTAACTCCCCTTGATTTAGCTTCCTTACCGCTTGAAAGTATTTCATGTCAAGAAGGTGAAGCCAAAGCTGAGATGGTTAAGAAGCTACACCAAAAGGTTAAGGACAACTTGGAGAAACAAACTGAGGCTTACAAACGTCAAGGTGATAAAGGATGAAAGCATGTTGTCTTTAAACCGGGAGACTAGGTGTGGGTACATATACGGCCAGAATGTTTTCTGCAAAAGAGAAGTTCTAAATTGATGGCTAGAGGAGATGGGCCTTTTAAAGTCCTGGAAAGGATGAATGATAATGCATATAAGCTGGAGCTGCCAAGTGATATGAATATTTCTTCTACCTTTAATGTTGCTGATTTATCTTTGTATGAAGATGATGGTGCAGTTTTGAGGACAAAACTTTGTCAAGAAGGAGAGAATGATGAGGACATGCCTGCTAGACCACTTGCAGCTAAAGAACTCGCCATTCCAACATCCAAGGGTCCAATCACACGCTAAAAGGCAAAGGAAATAAGAGAAGGATTCACCAAAGCCGTGGGAATGCTAATGAGTTCGATTCAAAAGGAAACCTTGGATGAAGCTCTCAACATTTCTACCAACATAGACTTGCCTCTGCTTGGAGCTTATAAAGAGGTTTTAATCTTCACATTCGAACCAGAACCAGACCGGAATCATTAAGGTATTGAGATTGGTTAAGTGATCTTGTACTCTTTTTCCTTATCTTTGGTTTTGTCCCAAATGGGTTTTACAAAGAAAGGTTTTAATGAGGCAAGCCATTTACCCCACTCTCATCTCAATATCAAGGTGATCCACGGTCCATAGAAGTCCAAGAAGTGTCAATAAGAGGCCAAACAACAAGAGGAAAGCCCGAAGACTAAACTTAAGTCCATAAGTGATCCAAGAAGAACATGGGCTGAAGATGAAGTTTAAAGGGGTGAAGCTTGTTGTATTTTTGGTCCATTTAGAGTCCAATAAATGTCTTGAAGAGTCTAGTGTCTAGATACATGAAGTTAAGTATCAAGTTAGTGGTAGAAGTGGGAGGAAATGTGAGTTAAGGTGAGCATTAACCAACTTGTAACGGTTGGATCTTCAAAGGTCTTACCAAAGCTCATGAGTCCCTCTTCTTGTCTTGAGTCTTTCATTTTCTATTTATAGTCTCTTGAAACATGAATAAGAGGAAGCATCATTGATAAACAAAACTCTTGAAACTCTTTTAGAAATTGAGACGAATTCTCAATCTCTTTTCTCTTGTCCGGGACAAGAAACTATCTTACTTACCATCCGATTGTGAGAAGCATTTATGTAGGAAGTGTACTGCTTATCAAAGGCCTTTCACACCCTTTGTGGCGCAGCTCGATCCATCTACAATCTCATCTTCCAGAGAACCAGAGGTGAATGTTCTTCGAACAGCCTTGAAGTCTCACAAATCACTTCTATCACCGCATACAACAACACCATTAAACCGGCTAGTGAATGTTCTCTGAACAACTGCCCTTTCAATCATCTATCCACCCTTAAAGAGCTTCCGAGGCTCCATCAAGGTGGGAGCTTGATATTGGATTTGTGTCTATTTGTGTATGGAGTTTAAAAGAAATGGTTGGGAAAAGGCTTGAAAAGGGATTAAAAAGAAAGAAATGTTCAAAGGATATCTTAGGAGAGAAAGGGTATATGTAAAGAAGAAAAGTTGGTCTAGTAAAGGGTGTTTGGAAGGAATGAAAAGGATAAATGGTTCATGGGAATAAAGGAAAAGAAAGATAAACATAAACGAATGAAAAGAAAGAAGAACCAAAGTACTAAGTTAAGCACCAAGCCCGCTAGACACCAATAAGTGTAAAAACCCCTCTCCAAGAAAAAGAATGAAGTGTTGAAGTTTTGAGATTATCCAAAGGATTGAAAAGAAGTGGGTAAAGCCTTGTAAGAAAGGATAGAATTTATGATCATTGTAGGGATTAGACATAGTTTGGGTTTGAGTTTGATCTATGTGTACTTGGGTATATGAGATTCTAGTCTTGTATGCATCTATTCGCGCTTACCTTTAGCATTCTTCTAAAACTCATTCTATTCACTGAGACATCCTTGATCTGAATGTTTTCAGCCATATATAAGAAGAGATCAGTTTTATCTCTTAAGCCTTTCCCTTAGCCAAACGAGTTTATTGAATTTTCATAGCTTGATTCATGGTTCGATTTAATAAATGTCAAAAGGAATGATGGATTTGAATGCATGTTTAGATTGAGGTGAAACTTTGATTGAGTTGTGAAGAGTATGGCAAAGATTTTTAAGTAGATTTGCTCACTTGCATTTTAGAATTACTAACTTGGACATTGAGGTTACCTTTTTAGTACTTTTGCTTTGGCTTTGACTTCCCGTTCTCACCCTCTCTTTCGGTTTCGTAATTTGTTTGCTTACACTTATTGGTGTCTAGCGGGCTTAGTAGACACCATGATGTAATTTGTTTCGATATATGTAGATATTAGCTTAGTTTCCACTATCATTTTGCATCGTTTTCCACCATATAAGACTCATTTGTTATCATTCTAGCTAGTATTTTGTATATTAGAGTCTTAGGAGCATACATATGCATATTTTCCACTTTTGAGTCATTTTAGGTGATTTGGAGCTATGTATGGAGAAGTGGAGACTTAGAGATGAAGGGGAAACCTTTGGTGAAGAACCGCCACTACGTGCTTGATATTGGTGATAGATGAAAGCCTTACCATAAACGGAATTGAATGAAATTTGGACACAAGAAAGCCACAAGAATTAGCTTTCATTTGGTGGTGATTTGAACGCATTCGGACAAGTGGTTAAGAAAATAGGGCGAATTTACTCGAGATAGGTCATTCTGCCGCGAAAATTAAACCAACGACATTCTGGATGCAACTCACGTCGGGCCCTACCCCGACCTCAGCACCCCGACGCCAGACACATGGACTGAAGACCGCTCTGTATGCACGACTGTCTAAGCTTCAGCTGTGTCCAGCGTTGGCTCCTACCCCGACCTCCTGTACACGCGCACCACTTAAGTTTGTGTTACTCGATTTGTCCAGGGTCAACCCAAACCCGTCTTTACACATTAAAACTCAAATCTTAGGGTAAATTAAGCCATCTTTCATTCTATTTTCATTAACTCTTTTATTTTTCTATCCACAAAAGAACATATTGAGAGAGTTTTGAGAGGAAGAATAGTTGGAGACCCTTTTGGGGATGATCTTTGGATCATCATCTCCCATCTATTGAGATTTCTTCATCATTTCTGTTATCTTTCTTCCATTATGTTATTGCTTTTGATTGTGATTATTTTCTTACTTTGTTTCATGTCTTTGATGTTTGAGTAGTGAAATGATATGTTGATGGCTAGGAAGATTTTAGGATTTTATAGTTGAATCTTGAGCTTAAGTTGATAGATCTTTAGATTCCTTCATTTAAGGTCTTCTTAAAGATAGATTTAACTTGATTACTTGATTACTTGATTACTTGAATCTAGATGCTAGGATTTTTGACGCCCAAGATGTGCTCGATAAAATTCTCGAAAAGACTTTTTTATGAGCTTTTCTTCCTTAGCCAATGAGAGATAAAGTTTGGGTGATTAGTGGTCTTAGTGAGCTTTTTTGTAATGCTTGTTAGTCTTTGAATCGGCAACGAGAGTTAGGTTTAATTGATTGACTAGGAAAGGGTTCATTGCCATGAAAGTGGGATGTTCCATTGTTGTGTCTCATGCCCTAGGATGGTTCTTAATGAGTCTTTAAGCATCATTGATTCGATTATTATTATCCTTTGATCAATTTCCTTGCCTAAAACCTATTGCTAGTTTTGTGTTTTGTCTTTGTTTAGTTTGCTTGTTATTCGTTTTGAGTTGGGTTTTTTTTTACCTTGAGTCTAGGTAGTTTGTATTTTGTATTGAGTAGCTTTAGTTTATCAAATTCCCTTATCTATTGCTATAGCTTAAGTCCAAATTCTTGTAATCCTAGTGTGTTGGGTCTAGATTCTCTGTGGATTCGATCCTCAAGTACTACATTGACATGTTTGTACTTGTTGATTAATTGGTATTAAAAAGTGAACATCAATAGTGGTAAGGAAAAGAAGAGGATTCCAGCAAAGGTTCATAGATATGTTCCAATTAAGGACAAATTCAGGAGAACATTTAGATCAAAGAGGATGGCTAATGAATTTCGTTGGCATGCTAGCAATAATAGTGAAGATAGAAAAATGTGTCACCCTGTAGAATCCCTTACTTTGCAGTTGGTTAACTACAACATGTCTCCAACTATATGTATGAAGGCTGAGAATATAATGTTGACTATGTTAATCCCTGGTCCAACAGCTCCGAGCAACAACATTGATGTTTATCTAGCCCCAATGATAGATGATATGAATGATCTTGGGCAGTAGGTGTCGAGGTAGATGACTCATATCTCAAAAGAGAACTTTACATTTAGAGCTTTGTTGTTGTGGAGTATCAGTGACTATCTAGCTTTAGAGACACTCTCTGGTTGTAAAGTGAAGGGTATGCTGGCGTGCAATGTATGCGGAACGATACACCTTTCAAATGGTTGAAGTCTAGTCCGAAGTATGTGTAATGTTGGATGTTATGGCTCGAAGCCAATTTCATGCACGTATGATTGCTCATGGCCGTGATCCTCTTGGGGATCGAGTCAGTCTGAAAGTTGCTACCATCCATTTTCTATACGATGTTGGTTACGAGTATGACATCCAATACCATAAGATATACCCATTGAAGGAGTTGCTACATTTCCCCGTAAAAATCTTGCTTGTCTGGGAGTTTTTATCTTGTAGCTCCTTAGCATGTTACACATGATTCATAAAACAAAAGTGATTTGGTTTATCTTTGTTGGAGGCGTCCAAACATCTTTCATTTAAAAGTTTATAGTTGATATACGCTAGTAGAAAAATTATACAAGTTTCAATAACCTCTAACTATTTTTTATCTGTTAATACAAAAGATTTAACTGATAACAATTAGTTTATCTAATAGTTTTCTAGTTATCAATTAAATTATATGTTAATCACTAATTTAAACCTCGAAGATATTTACCATCATTAATAGAGTTATTTACCATTTAAAGTTTACTATATCCGATAACTATTATTTTATCTAATAATTATTAAGTTATCAATAAGCTTATCCATAAACTACTCATTTAAACCTACAAGATATTTACCATTGTTATCTGAGTTATGTATTACCGGATCACTAACCTGAATTGTTATATGTGTTAGAATTATTTGTCACTTAACTATTACTAAATGTGATAATGAAAACTAGTTTAACTTTCAACAAAGAATAATATATGTATTACATATTTTATTTTATTTTTGTCAACATTGGATCGACAAGGCCCGATCCATAGCCTAAAACCCACCCCAATAATTCCTTTTTTAAGCTACCATAATGCAGCAGGTAGGAATCGAACCCAGGTACCAAGTCATTAGCTGGATCATCCTAACCACCAGACTGAGAGCAAATCGGCATGTATTACATGTTTTAAGTATTTCCATATCTGGGGTAAATACTTACATTTTAACTATTATGTTACCAGATCTATATTCAATGATCGGTTAACTTATATGTTAACGGATTTCAACCAATGCATTGGTGAAAACTTTTAACAAGTTGTATCTAGTGGTCATTAAAATATTTTATTATATTCCAAGTTGTATTTGATGCTAATTAAAGTAATTAAGTAAAATTTCAAATTGTATTTTATTATGTTGGGACCCTACACATAGCAACTTGTGATTGCCAACTGTGCAATATCTCTTTTGGAATCTGAACACTAAATGTTTATGTACCTTAAGTTTTTGTTTCAATTGTGAGAGGGTTAATATAGTAATTTACACACGGTGGATCATTGCTAGGTAACTAATTTTGCACAATTCATGCTATTTTTTTGTCAACAAGTTACAATTGGATTGACAAAATCCAATCCAATTTAAGTTAATCTATTTTTTACTATTGTAAATTTTGTATAACCTTAGAATTAAACTATCATATTGATATAATTGGGTAAATATGTACAACTTAACAATTTCTGTGTATATGAGTGATAATATAGAGTAAAATTTTGATTATATTACTTGTTTTTTTAAAGTTTTTTTTCGTTCTGGTCATATTTTGATTCAATTAAGATTTATTCTCTACCATGACATAATATAATATCTAAACACAATTGGTTAAATATGTATCTGCAAATAAGATATTTTTATTGAAACAAAGGTTTCTAATTTTTATTTTTTTATTATATGTCAAAATTCTCATACATGAGTTTTACTACTAATATATATTTTTTAGTCACTAATTAGATGGTCAAAATCTAAACTATACCTCAAACTAAGCTACTAGCATGAGAAGAGTTCAACATAGAATGTCACTTTAAAAATTGAAATATTTTTATTCAATTAAATAATTGAAATATCTTTCTGTATTTATAAGTTTACTAAAATTTTAAAATTATTTGGAAATTTATATAAATATTAGCAAGTAACAAAATTATCATTAATAATTCATTACATATGAAAAACCAAGCACAGAAGAATGACTCAAGTACCAAACTGCCGGGGTGATTACTTTGAAGAAAATTTCGTCATTAACCACCAGACTACAAGATATCAAGCGAATTGTAATGGAAAAAGGCCTTGTAAATACTTCAAAAATCGTTTTTTGCAACACTACTGCAACATCAACCGTTTCGTCGCACATCATTAGTCGCAATCAAAATTTGTCAAAGCAATGTAGCAAATATTGCAACGTCAACAAACGTCGCAAACTCTGCGATAGATACAGACCTCCCAGATTCATCGCAAGATTTACGAGTTACCTGCGAGGATGAATTTTTTGAGGCCGTTGCAAGGCAAGTTTTACAAGACCGTTGCGAGGCCGGCTTTGCAAGCCTTTGTGACGGCCTAGAAAAAAAAGTATTTTATTTTATTTTAATAATATAGTTAATTTGAAAAAAATTTTAAAAAAATATTAAATAAATTATTAAAATATAAATTTAAATAATATATATTTAAATTAAAATCTTTTACAAAAAAATTAAAATTATTTATTAAAAAAAATCTTAAAAGTCTTCTGATATGTCCAGGTTTTGTTTCACGTTCTGATCCGCATTCCCCGAACTATATCCGGGATCTTCGATGTGCAGCATCTTCAGCCTATGAGCTATTTGGTCGTCCTTCTCGGTATCCTCATTTTTGCTTTTGCTAACTCATTTTGCCTCTGATCTACCACCAACCTAAGATTAGAGGAATCCGCAGAAGCTTGAGATTGAGATCCTTGCGGCATAAAACACTACTCTATCCTAGATCCAAATGAGCGACTGGTCCCAAACAGTCTCCCCTTTTTATGGGGAGAGACCTTATAAGAAAAAAGTATATTAATACGTTAGTATAACTAATTTAAACAGAAATTATACAAAATAAATTAGAACAATCTTACCTCGGCGTATACTTGGTTCTTTTGTGTGGTAAATAGACCGCCAAATCCAGTGCTCTCATCACTGCAATCTTGATTCAGTTCTGCATCTTTGCAGTGACCTCGTTGTAGATCCTCTCCGCTTTGTCGACAAAGACTCTAGCCTTGTTCTGTTTCGTCTCGTAAAGAGTCTCTACCAGATTAAGGTGAGGATCCCCTGTTTCCTCTTGCTGAAAGTATTAAAAAGTATATATATTTGAATAAAAATTTTAATATAAATATTCTAATAATGATTTTAAAATTATATGAATTATTTTAAAATACAAAACGTTTTAAAAATGTTTTTAAAAATTACGAAATCTTATTAAAAAGTTTTTAAAAATTACAAAACATTTAAAAAGTTTACAAAACATTTTTTTAAATCATAAAATGTTTTAAAAAATTACAAATTACGTTTTAAAAAATCCAAAAGGTTTTAAAAAGTGTTTTAAAAATTACAAAATATTATAAAAAATGTTTTTAAAATTGCAAAAAAAGTTTTGTAAAATCAAAAAATATATATTTACAAATCTATCTAAAATCTAAGTTCCAAAAATAGGAATTCAACAAATCTGAACCTAAATCTACATTCCAATTGTAAAATCTATTAAATCTAGAAGAAATCTAGAATCTAAGAAATCTGAACCACTTACTTTGAGAATCCGGCGGTTAGAGGTTGAAGAGCACGGCAGAGAAGAGGCGGAGCACGGCTAAGAGAGGAGGAGCTTGGCGTGGCTGCATACATGAAGAAGAGGATGAAGTGAAGAGGAGAAGAGGATAAAAAACGAGGAAGGAGAATAAGAGAAAGAAACTTACTCGGCGCGGTGGAGAAGAGGCGGGGCACGGCACGGCAGAGAAGAGGCGGAGATGAGAAGAACAGAGAAAAAGCAGATTCGTTGAAGGAGAAGAAAATTTGGTTAGGAGGAAGGAAATGCAAAGAAGAATGAGAAGAGGCGGAGAAACGCGAAAGAGAAGATGAGAAAGAATAAGAGTGTGTATTAAACTAATGAGGCCTCGCAAAGGACTCGCAAATTTGCGAGTCTTCTGCGACAAAAACTAGGGTTTCCAGTGTCCCTAGTTGTGAGGCCATTGCGAGGGCAAGGCAAAATGTGTCGTGAAGCACTTAAACGAAGATTAAACGAAGTGCGGTGCACATATATGTGATTGAAAATACTTATACAACATGTTCGGGATTTATTCCAAGAATTAAACGTAGTGAGTTTAATTGATGAATGATTATCGATGTATTATCGACCTCTTAAAATTGCATTTTCCTACGTTCATACAGTAGACGGTTTTGTATTTGGAGTAACGTTCGGGTTTAACAGTTTTACCTTTCCGGTTTATCCATTTGCGAGGTATCTGCTAGGAAACTGGCCTATTCCTCGGAGTGGCCTCGCAAAACACTTAAATGAAGACTAAACGAAGTGTGTTGCACATATACATGATTGAAAACACTTACATAACATTGTCGGTTTTGGTGGAGACTTAAATGTAGAGACTGTAATTGATTATCAATGCATTCGCGGGCTCTTAGAATTTCACTTTCCAACGCTCATGCAATAGACGATTTTATGTTTAGGGTAAGGTTAGGGTTTTACGGTTTTTTGTTTTCGGTTTCTGCATTTGTGAGGCCACTGCAAGGAAAATACTAGATTCTACTACAACAAAATATAAGCTACAACAACTTAGTTATTTTATTCTCATTATTTTCATCATTCGTGTTTTCTTCTTCCTTGTTTTTTGAACTCGTCACAGTCCGTATTTTTATGTCTTGAATCATCCTGAACAATGTCTTTGATTTCTTGTTGTGCATGTATGATATCTTTTGTGGATTCAACATCTATAGAAACTTATGATGCTCGTTCTTGTTCCAAAGTCGCATCATCGACTTCCCCGACAATACGACCTCTTGTATAATTGTGTTACAGATTGATGTTTACAATATATTTTCTAAATATTTTGTGTATTCTGGTATTTTGTAATTAATATGTTATCGTACGTTATTGAAGGTATCTACATCCTCAATGGTATAATAATCTTTATTAAATAAAAAAGAAACTCATAATAATGCAGAAACAAAACACAAAAAGAAAAAACATAATTATTTCAATAATCCAAACGACAAACACACTAATTATTCATCATTTCTGCTACAAACTTGAACTTCTTAGCATAATTTTCCACTTCTTGGGCTTGCATTTGTAAGAGACTTTCCTTCATCTCTCTCTTTCTTGAACTTGCAAGTTTTTCCCATCCAGCACATAACAATGACTCATCCACATGTATAGGCATAGCTTTTGACTTCAAAAGATCTTGGATATTATCCGTAGTACATGATGTAACCACTTGATTTAATGGCGAAAAACCTTGAGTTCCCCAAACTTCAAAAGTTTTTGTATTGTTTAACGAAATGGGTTGAGAGCTACATACAGTTTTTGTATTGCAATAGAATATATATACACATTATATTTACCATTTTTTGCTTTTTCTTTTGCATCTTCTCATATCTTGGTTTACATATATAATTTATAATTTGATTGGAGAAATTTTCTAGATTTCAACGATCATGTCTAAACATAAATGTTGATTGATTTTGTTTTCTTTCCTGAATATAGAATCAATTTAACACTTCACATCAGTATTAAGAAAACATAATTGATACGGAAGTGTTTTGAATCCTTTATTTTTTTATTTTTGTGAAAGAAGAAAAAAAATTAGAAACTGTTTTAAAATTAAAAAATAAAAAAGTGCTCAAACATCATTAACAACTGTCTTCTAACTGCCATCTCCCTTATAAAGTGTATCGCTCCTACACAAAACAATCATACGATAATTGTAAAGAAGCATTGATTAAGATCTTAAATCAAAGATCATTCAAATAAATGACCCTTTGATGTTGTCTATCAACGTACCAATCACAATTATTAACTAAATCAATGCATTTTGTCAAGGAAAATTTACAACCAAATCTCTGCTTTTATATGATACATTATTATACAATCATATTTACCATATGAAACCTTCAAAGAAAAATCATATAAAATCATTATATATATAAGGTTGTTTCTCTCCACGTGACACATCAGTTTTTTAAGCTTCGTAATTATGACACCTAATCCAAATCAAAAGACAATCAAATTATAATAATAATACACATCATTCAAAATTAAATATTTTAGTAATAAACCCTTTAATTATTGAAAAGTATATCCCTACTATTAAACATAGGATTTTGAATCTATTAAAACCTTCACGATTAGTTTTGTTAATGAAAATTTATTTTTGCGGTTTTGTGTATTTTTAAACATTGTATGTTGTATAAAGAAAATCATCACATGTTCTTCTAAAATGGGAAAGAAGAAGACAGTTTTATAGACAATTCATTGGATCATTTGTAGGAGAAGGTGACAAAGAAACCGTTATGGAGAAATGGAAGAGAAGGCAAGAAATGGAGAAGACTACAGAGGAAGAAGCCTGATGACTTCGAGGAAGGATAGTCCAACGAGTAAGAAATGTTTCTCAGAATGATGAAAATGGTAATAAGAGCTTATGATGTAAGCATCATGGAAGTGTGTCCATGCATCGTTACAAATATATTCCTCTCCGATGACTCATGAAGGATTTGGGAACCTCAGCTTTGAATCAGAAATGTGAAGTAATCAACTCTAAAGTTCTCTTCTGCAGATATCGTCTCGTTTTCATGAACTTTCCCAATATCCGCAACTAAGTTCTGCATTTCATAATAACTCTCAGCAGAATTATTATCTGCTGGCAGATACTCTTTAAACAAATCCATTAATTCATTCATACTTCTCTCGATTATGTTTCCTTCATTTTTAATAGACATCAACCTAGATGCTAATGACAATTTAGATAGACCTTGGAAACAATGTCATTTGAATCCCAATTAGATATCGCAACGATGCCGCCATGGGAACTACTTCTCCTTGGTGAATCAACTTCCCGTAATCACATATCATTGTTACAAGGGTCACACACGCGGAGACGATGCAACGTATATTATAGAAAACCCTAAACCTATCCTTTCAGCCGCCGAGAGATGATCTCGAAACCCTATTTGTCGTCGAGCCTAGCTCCACGGTTGGAAACTTTATAGTGTGAACCTCCAGTTATGCTGTGAATAGACTATCCTGGTAGATCTCATGAGAACCTCGAGTTCTATTGTGAGTAGACAGTCCATGCAGATCAACATGTATGTTCATAGTCTGACATGAACGTTTAGGACATCCTGGTTCAGTCATGATGAGAAAAATTATGGATAATTCAAATGACTACGTGTTGGAAAAAAAAAAGATTTTTCTAACGAAAGAATTTTCATTGGAAAGCTAATAACTCGGCCATCACCAGCCTAAGTTGGGAGTGATTTTCTAGTATTCTAAGAAATAATACATGGTTATATATGTGGACCTAGCCACCCACAATGCAGACCATTTAGATATTTTATGGTATTAATTGACGCATGCAGTAGATGGTCACATATGTGTTTATTAAGGACACAAAATATGGCTTTCACAAAAATCATTGCCCAATTAATTAGGTTGAGAGCACAATTTCCTGATTATACAATAAAGAAAGTAAGGCTTGATTACGTTTGTGAATTCACTTCACAAACCTTTAATGACTATTGTATGTCATTAGGAAAATATGTTGAACATCCAATTCTGCATGTTCACACACAAAATGGCATGACTGAGTCTTTGATTAAACAGTTACAAATTATCGTTAGACCGTTAATAATGAGAACAAAACTCTCAATTTCAATCTTGCATGTTGTGGTTTATGTCCCTATAACACCCAATCTTGCATGTTGCAGCACTAATGCATATCATAAATACTCTCCATTAGAATTAACATCTGGCTAGAAGGCAATTATATCCCATCTCTGTGTTTTTTGGTATGCGGTTTATGTCCCTATAGCGCCACCGTAAAGAAGAAAAATGGGACCACTGTAAAGAAGAATATATATTGGATATACATCATCAAGTATAATTCGGTATCTAGAACCAAAAATAAGTGATATGTTAACGACACATTTTGCCGATTGCCATCTCAATGAAAATGAATTTTCTTCAAAAGAGGGAGGAACTAAAGAGGTTCCAAAAGATTACATGGTGCACATGTTGCACCTTGATCCCCCTATAAAACAACGTGATATAAAAGTTCAGAAAATTATACATTTGCAAAATATGGCATATCATATACCAGATGCGTTCACAGATACAAAAAGGTTAACAAAATCAAATATACCACTACAAATGCTCCATCAAAAGTTCTTGTACCGGAAAAACAAAATGATGGAAAAATAGTAAATGAACCTAAGGTTCAATTGAAAAGGGGAGACCGATTTGGTCAAATAATAAAAATTCCCGAAAAAAAGGAGATTGGGAGAACTTAATGAAAGTGATCCAAAAGAACCACATACATAGAAACATCGTGAAGAGAAAATAATATTGAAAATCATCATATTTCCATCAATAATACCCAAAATAAAAAATTATGGGTTAGAAATAATCGTATAACTATTTCATTTGGCTATTTCGTAGATTTAGTTAGAAACTAGTTCTCATTTCGAACATTGAAGTTGTTGATGTTAATGGAAAGCAAATTAAAAAATTAAAATTCAAATCAGGAATACAATGTGAGTTTTTAGTTTTTATGGTTTCTATTATTAATTAACATATCTTAATATTATTTTTGTATCGTTATATATTTATTTTATATATTTTAATATTAGTGATTGTTGACTGAAATGTTCTTTTTGGGAATCTATTGCTGAGTCATTCACCAACCATTGTACTCAATCCGGAGATGGTAGTATTTACGTGTTCATTCGTTTTGCAAAAATTCTGCATTGAAATAGTAACATTATGTGTTTATACAAAAAAAAATAATAAACAATAGCAAATTGTGATACTTTTCTTACTTATTATATTTTTATATTCCAAATAAGTCCTTCAATTCCTAAATCCAATATTTAAAGATGTGGGTATAGTATTACTTTTTTCAAATTTTTTCATCAATTTTATAAGTTGGAATATATTATTTAAAATAATAATATGTAGATTGGCATATGATGGTCTTCTTCTCAAACTATTGAACCTTACGAGTCAACATTATTCTCCAGATAATGATATTTGGCAAAAATATCTGAGTAAAACTATTGCTGAATTACAACAATCAACTCAGGTTTGTACTGCATTCATTTATAATATTGAAATTTGTTTCCTTTTTAAAACAATTTATTTTCTTTTTTAAAACAATTTTTTTTGGATACAACTAACAAAATGATCAAAATAATCTAAAAAAAATTGGAAAAGATATATATGCATATCCCTAAACATATGTTTTGTTCTAAAAGAGTGTTGTTTATATAGACTTTCTAATCATAATAAATACATGTATTTCAGATATGATAAATACACAACTCAAAAACTTTCTTCCTATTGTGTTCTTCGTTCAACATCTATTTCTCTCTTTTTCCGAGGTTTTATTCTATGTCTTCTTTTATAATACCATGTTTTCTTTTATAATGTCTTTACCGGATGATATTTTAATCAAAATTTCATCATGTTGTGCTGCAAATTCTCTTACCGATGTTCGTAACCTTAGATCCGTTTGTAAGAAATTTCATGCATTATGCAAAGAAGGTCATGTTCTCCGCAAACTTTCTTTAGGAGAAATAGAATTCAATCCAAGAGTTTTCGATCCTTTTCAGCTATATAAAACATATAAGAAATTACACGATCATGGCAATCGTGAAGCTCTTTATAGGTTGGGAATAGTTTGCTATTTACATGGTAACGACCCACACGAAGGTTTGAAATTGTTTAGAAAATCTTCTGAAAACGGTATTACTGATGCAATTTATGTTTATGGTGTTATTCTTATATGCCTTGGTGGATCATCAACAAAAAAAGATCAACTACTCTCTTTATTTATTAAACCTATGGTCTCACAAACCTATGAAAGTCTTCTCAATGATCGTCGTCGTGTGAAATGCTTTCTGAATCCAATTAATCCATTGGTTTTTAAAGACTTGATTACATCATACCGTACATGCAACTGTGACGGTGTTCATAAACCAGGTGATGGTGTTCATAAACCAATAGAAGGTGAGCGAGAGGATGACATTCAAACGTCAAAAGCATACAAGGTTTGCTTATAAACAAATCACATACAATTCAGATTTCTTTATATAAAACTAATTAGTCTATTTATTCAAATATATAAATAAACACATATTACAAATAAATTAAACAAACAAAATATACTGACGTCAAAAAAAAACATACAAAATGTACTAATTATAAATAAATATAATTAATCATGCATATACAAAAATAAAATAATGCATATACGCAGGAGACTTCATTTAGTAATTAAGATAGATCTTAAACCGGTTGACTATAAAATAAAATAAAAACCTAAAGAAAATAAATAGGCGCCAAAAATAAAACCCTCGCAGACAAAATTCTCATTGCAGAACGGAGAAAACCTAAAGCGTCGGCTTCAGAGACTTGTCTCATTCTTTTACGTTTGTGTTTCATTCTTTGATCAAATTCCATGGCATTCTGGGGTGGGTTCACTGTACCTTTTCTATTTAATCCAAACCAAATATGAACAATCCCCGATTGACAAGAAAAAGTTGTAATTTTTTGTCCGTGGAGTTGGGTGTTGATGAACGGTTTGTGTGTTTGCAGGAGTTGAAGTGAAGCCAGGAAAGCCTTTCACTCTTAAGGCTACTGAAGCATCAGGAATAAGAAGACTTCACCTTTCGCAGGTCTCTAAACTTAATTTCGACCATAAACTTTCGTTGATTTTTGTTCTTCAGATTTTGTGCTTCGGATTTATATTTATTCTCATCTTCGCTGTTGGGTAAATTTTCTATGTCTACTCTTGATTTGTTTGTGCTTGAACTTTGTTAGAAGTTTACATACACATGTGTTGGGGAAGGGAAACTGATTTGTAGCTTTTCATGCTTGTAAATTTGTTATTATTGATTGAATCTTTGCGTATCTTTGGTTTAGGTGACGTTGGGGCTTGGTAATGCAACAAATAGAAGCATTCTTCAGTGTAACGTTGGGAACAAAAGCCCCCTCTTTTTATGCGTCTTGTCTCCTGACAAGGTTGATTCTTGCCAACTGAATCTGGAGTTTGAAGAAGCTGATGAAGTAATCTTCTCTGTCCTCGGACCTCGGAGCCTTCACCTCACTGGTTACTTTCTGGGCAGGAGTACCGGTTTGAGGCCAAATGATGATGAATCGTATCATTGTATCTTGTGTAGACTAAAGTGCATAGGGATTATTGGTTAATAGATTGTTATATGTATCCTTGACTAAATCAAAAGGGAATCATATGGCGAAGACATTGTTGACACAGACATTGAAAAAGGTAGCAGTGATGACTATGACAACAGTGATAGTTTCATAAACGACGATGATCCGTCTGGCTGTGGTTCGCACATGTCTAGTACTGATGATGATGAAAGTATGTCATTCCTTGTTTTAACGGTGTCTTCTAACTTAAAATTTCTGTGTTATGTTTGCTTTTTGGAGTTACTTATACTATCACTGTGCTGGACTTGTTATTTTGCACTTACTCATGCATAACTTGATATGTTCTGCAGCCTTTTCCTAGCATCTAGTTGCATGGGACTTGTGAGTTAGCTGTAGTTTTTCATGTAAAGAAAACGGCTGCATCTTTGATTCTCAGGGATGCGAGTTGGTGATAAGAGAAGACTCATAATTCCACCATCTCTCGGGTCTGTCATATTGTTTCAGTTGACCATGTCATCATTAATAATGTAATATTGCTACAATTTACTGAGTTTATAAAACCAGTTTCATGTCTTTTGCTAGCGTGAAATTTTTTTGTCTCACACTGACTGTGGCGGAAAAACGTGAAATTTGCTAAGTCTTTTACCTCCCACATATTATTTCAGCTATAATAATGTTTTTTCAGTTCCGCTTAATGATTAGTTTTTATCACTTTTGGTAGCAATTGGTGAATTAATGCTACCAATGGTAATTTTTTTGTAGTGTATATTCCGTGGCAACAAAGGAATCAAGTGGGAGTTCATCAGAGAATTGCTCTATGCTATAACAATAAAGAATTCATTGAGTAATAGAGAAAAGCATTCAAGAATCTGGTTCCTTATATATCTTAAGCTTTGATCAAACAAAACATAACCAGTATAATACCCAAAACAATACTTATTGATCGGCCTCTAACAGGAAAGTTTTTGAGTTTTGTAAGAATCATGAAAAAAAAACGAAAAAACAGGAAGCAGGAGTCAATGTTCCATTGAGTTATTAATAACTCATAGCATAATTCTGCACCTATATTAAAAGGTTAAAAACCAATGGCATCATCTGACTTTTACTGCCTCTACTTCATAGACAAGCCAAGCTTTCTTAGGCACACCTTTCTTCAATCTCTGCTCTTCTGAGTACCTGTGTTTTTTTATCACATCCAGAGCAAAAGACATGAAACTGGTTGTATAAACTCAGTAAATTGTAGCAATATTACATTATTAATGATGACATGGTCAACTGAAACAATATGACAGACCCGAGAGATGGTGGAATTATGAGTCTTCTCTTATCACCAACTCGCATCCCTGAGAATCAAAGATGCAGCCGTTTTCTTTACACAGATATCAAAATTTATGAAAAGTTAGGTTGGAGTCAA
This sequence comes from Lepidium didymum, assembly GCA_963920545.1. Taxonomy (NCBI): domain Eukaryota; kingdom Viridiplantae; phylum Streptophyta; class Magnoliopsida; order Brassicales; family Brassicaceae; genus Lepidium; species Lepidium didymum. Next base: position 23,055,157 of record OY986991.1, on the reverse strand, counting down.
TATACCTTCAACACCAATGCTGAGACCTTCTATGACCTTTCCTTCACCTGCAAGCTTAGTGTGTTTGAGGATGAAAGAAATAACAGTTATAATGAGGATTCTACGATATCTGAAATCTTTACCTAAGCGGAATTTTAGTGGAGCTTCTCCTAAGTTTGAATCAAACAATTTCCCAGTGTCTTTCAACTTCCCAGTATAGAGTATGCTGACCTGAAACAACCATTAATTGTTTCAAAGAATTCCCGCCTAACGGTACCAACTGTCAAGATTGCACAACGAGAAAGTATATAAAATGTCAAACATTCTCACCTTTTTTCCTTTAACAGCTGATTTTCCATCTAACTTTCCTTTTTCAATCTCTTCAATCACGACATTTGATGAAGCCTCCGATTCAAGTGGTTTCTTAGTATCAGCTTCTTTCTCGAAGTTCCTATAACCAACACATCAAGAGAGTATCCACTTAAACATATAAGAAAAACAGGCAGAGACAAACTCTAGCAGAAGCCTGTCTTAATAACCTAAAGCTGATCATGTTATGATTATTTCTAAAAACATTTTCAAATAAAATTTCTAACTAAATAATAAGGTAAAACTCACTTGTCGACAGCTTGTTTCTTCATCTCGGAACATTCAGATAGATTTTTCTGGACATTTGTTGTCTCATCTTTCCGATCCCTTTTCCTCTTTTTCTTTGATAGAGTTGCATCGCTTGATGATTTGATTTCCCTGTCATGTGCAAGACATGATATGTTAATTGATGTTTAAAACAGGGAGCTTCGAGTCATCATCACAAATCCGTAAGACCAATGAGGAAATACATGCATTTAGCAATGACGTTTTACCAACTGTAGGTAAAACGTCAAATTCTGAAGAACAGGAGTAACCAACTTGAACAATTATTCAACACCAGCGACTAATTTAGTAACATCTTAAATCCTAAATGGCTAGAAGGCAGCATTATCTGTTTAGTACTATGGTATCACTTACTTGTCAGTAGGTGGCTGCTCATTCTGATGACTTTCGAGCATATTTTTGCCCTCTCCGTTGTCTGAGGTAATTACAACTGAACTCTTAGACTTTTCCTTGTTTCTTTTTCTCTCCGAAAGAATTTCACTGTCTTTCTCAATGGGAGAAAGATTAACATCACCCAATGATTTATCCTCCCTGTCAAATTAATTAAACTTTTTAGGATTATGAAGGTTAAAATTTAAAAGATACCAATACAAATGCTGGTCTGTAGTGGGTGAAACTTACTTACCTTTTATTCAGAGTATTCTGGGTATTAGTTATTTCTTTTAATGTCTTCTCACACTTGGCAACAGGCTCACCATTTTCCAAAGCCGAAGAAAGGATCTTCTTGATCTTGTTGTCATTATCATTGTTGCCTACTTCTCTCGAATCCCCATTGCTAACGTCATCAGCTCCAGCCGAAGTTTCATTAGAATCTGAATCAGAAACCTGAAATTTCTTCCTTAGTCTTCTTGCTTTTCCATTGATTTTCTTCTCTTTCGTTGTAGCTGCCATCTCCTTAATAGATACTGGAAAGGAAACAAGACTATCACATATGGAGGTACAGAACTAGAAAGAAGCACTGAAAATCCCCAATCTACTTTCCAGTAAGAAGATTGTGAGATGCAGATTTATCCAAATATAATACGGAGAAGCGCAGTATTGCTGTCTCCTCCAGAAGACACTAGTACAGAGAAACCGAATAAACGAAAAACTACAGCTAACTCACAAGTCCCATGCAACTAGATGCTAGGAAAAGGCTGCAGAACATATCAAGTTATGCATGAGTAAGTGCAAAATAACAAGTCCAGCACAGTGATAGTATAAGTAACTCCAAAAAGCAAACATAACACAGAAATTTTAAGTTAGAAGACACCGTTAAAACAAGGAATGACATACTTTCATCATCAGTACTAGACATGTGCGAACCACAGCCAGACGGATCATCGTCGTTTATGAAACTATCACTGTAGTCATAGTCATCACTGCTACCTTTTTCCATGTCTGTGTCAACAATGTCTTCGCCATATGATTCCCTTTTGATTTAGTCAAGGATACATATAACAATCTATTAACCAATAATCCCTATGCACTTTAGTCTACACAAGATACAAGGATACGATTCATCATCATTTGGCCTCAAACCGGTACTCCTGCCCAGAAAGTAACCAGTGAGGTGAAGGCTCCGAGGTCCGAGGACAGAGAAGATTACTTCATCAGCTTCTTCAAACTCCAGATTCAGTTGGCAAGAATCAACCTTGTCAGGAGACAAGAGGCATAAAAAGAGGGGGCTTTTGTTCCCAACGTTACACTGAAGAATGCTTCTATTTGTTGCATTACCAAGCCCCAACGTCACCTAAACCAAAGATACGCAAAGATTCAATCAATAATAACAAATTTACAAGCATGAAAAGCTACAAATCAGTTTCCCTTCCCCAACACATGTGTATGTAAACTTCTAACAGTGTTCAAGCACAAACAAATCAAGAGTAGACATAGAAAATTTACCCAACAGCGAAGATGAGAATAAATATAAATCCGAAGCACAAAATCTGAAGAACAAAAATCAACGAAAGTTTATGGTCGAAATTAAGTTTAGAGACCTGCGAAAGGTGAAGTCTTCTTATTCCTGACGCTTCAGTAGCCTTAAGAGTGAAAGGCTTTCCTGGCTTCACTTCAACTCCTGCAAACACACAAACCGTTCATCAACACCTAACTCCACGGACAAAAAATTACGACTTTTCCTTGTCAATCGGGGATTGTTCATATTTGGTTTGGATTAAATAGAAAAGATACAGTGAACCCACCCCAGAATGCCATGGAATTTGATCAAAGAATGAAACACAAACGTAAAAGAATGACACAAGTCTCTGAAGCCGACGCTTTAGGTTTTCTCCGTTCTGCAATGAGAATTTTGTCTGCGAGGGTTTTATTTTTGGCGCCTATTTATTTTATTTTCCTTTTTTTGTGCCAACGCCTATTTATTTTCTTTAGGTTTTTTATTTTATTTTATAGTCAACCGGTTTAAGATCTATCTTAATTACTAAATGATGTCTCCTGCAGTTGAACATAATTAGATTTTCACGAATTTTTTGTATATGCATGATTAATTATATTTATTTATAATTAGTACATTTTGTATGCTTTTTTTAACGTCAGTATATTTTGTTTGTTTAATTTATTTGTAATATGTGTTTATTTATATATTTGAAGAAATAGACTAATTAGTTTTATATAAAGAAATCTGAATTGTATGTGATTTGTTTATATATACGATTTGATCGAAATTAATATGTAGTTTTAATATTTTTCAGTTCTTATATATATACCGTATTTTTGCTGAAAATTTAGTTTTATATATACTTATATGTTTTAAAATGTAAATATAATTATGATTTGTTTTGTATTTAAAATTCAATTTTTATATACATGTTATATATAATTATTGCTTGCTATGTACTATATATTTATATAAACTATAGTAGTCCCATATGAAAATAATCCAAAAAAAGATAGATAGGATTAAGTAACATAACATAATGTTTACCAAAAATTATCTGTGAATAAGTAGCTTCTATCCACAAGACAATAGACTTCAAAATCTCATAAGCAAACCTTGTATGCTTTTGGCGTTTCAATGTCATCATCTCGCTCACCATCTATTGGTTTATGAACACCATCACAGTTGCATGTACGGTATGATGTCATCAAGTCTTTAAAAACCAATGGATTAATTGGATTCAGAAAGCATTTCACACGACGACGATCATTGAGAAGACTTTCATAGGTTTGTGAGACCATAGGTTTAATAAATAAAGAGAGTAGTTGATGACCTTTTTTTGTTGATGATCCACCAAGGCATATAAGAATAACACCATAAACATAAATTGCATCAGTAATACCGTTTTCAGAAGATTTTCTAAACAATTTCAAACCTTCGTGTGGGTCGTTACCATGTAAATAGCAAACTATTCCCAACCTATAAAGAGCTTCACGATTGCCATGATCGTGTAATTTCTTATATGTTTTATATAGCTGAAAAGGATCAAAAGCTCTTGGATTGAATTCTATTTCTCCTAAAGAAAGTCTGCGGAGAACATGACCTTCTTTGCATAATGCATGAAATTTCTTACAAACGGATCTAAGGTTACGAACATCGGTAAGAGAATTTGCAGCACAACATGATGAAATTTTGATTAAAATATCATCCGGTAAAGACATTATAAAAGAAAACATGGTATTAAAAAAGAAGACATAGAATAAAACTTCGGAAAAAGAGAGAAATAGATGTTAAACGAAAAACACAATAGGAAGAGAGTTTATGAGTTGTGTATTTATCATATCTGAAATACATGTATTTATTATGATTAGAAAGTCGAATATACAAACAACACTCTTTTAGAACAAAACATATGTTTAGGGATATGCGTATATATCTTTTCCAATTTTTTTTAGATTATTTTGATCATTTTGTTAGTTGTATCCAAAACAAATTGTTTTAAAGAAGAAAATAAATTGTTTTAAAAAGGAAACAAATTTTAATATTATAAATGAATGCAGTACAAACCTGAGTTGATTGTTGTAATTCAGCATAGTTTTACTCAGATATTTTTGCCAAATATCATTATCTGGAGAATAATGTTGACTCGTAAGGTTCAATAGTTTGAGAAGAAGACCATCATATGCCAATCTACATATTATTATTTTTAAATAATATATTCCAACTTATAAAATTGATGAAACAATTTGAAAAAAAGTAATAGTATACCCACGTCTTTAAATATTGGATTTAGGAATTGAAGGACTTATTTGGAATATAAAAATATAATAAGTAAGAAAAGTATCACAATTTGCTATTGTTTATTATTTTTTTTGTATAAACACATAATGTTACTATTTCAATGCAGAATTTTTGCAAAACGAATGAACAAGTAAATACTACCATCTCCGGATTGAGTACAATGGTTGGTGAATGACTCAGCAATAGATCCCCAAAAAGAACATTTCAGTCAACAATCACTAATATTAAAATATATAAAATAAATATATAACGATACAAAAATAATATTAAGATATGTTAATTAATAATAGAAACCATAAAAACTAAAAACTCACATTGTATTCCTGATTTGAATTTTAATTTTTTTATTTGCTTTCCATTAACATCAACAACTTCAATGTTCGCAATGAGAACTAGTTTCTAACTAAATCTACGAAATAACCAAATGAAATAGTTATACGATTATTTCTAACCCATAATTTTTTATTTTGGGTATTTTTGATGGAAATATGATGATTTTCAATATTATTTTCTCTTCAAGATGTTTCTATGTATGTGGTTCTTTTGGATCACTTTCATTAAGTTCTCCCAATCTCCTTTTTTCGGGAATTTTTATCATTTGACCAAATCGGTCTCCCCTTTTCAATTGAACCTTAGGTTCATTTACTATTTTTCCATCATTTTGTTTTTCCGGTACAAGAACTTTTTCTCCCAACTTAGAATACTAGAAAATCACTCCCAACTTAGGCTGGTGATGACCGAGTTATTAGCTTTCCAATGAAAATTCTCTCGTTAGAAAAATCTTCTTTTTTTCCAACACGTAGCCATTTGAATTATCCATAATTTTTCTCATCATGACTGAACCAGGATGTCCTAAACGCTCATGCCAGACTTTGAACATACATGTTGATCTGCATGGACTGTCTACTCACAGTAGAAATCGATGTTCTCGTGAGATCTACAAGGACCGTCTATTCACAGCATAACTGGAGGTTCACACTATAAAGTTTCCAACCGTGGAGCTAGGCTCGACGACAAATAGGGTTTCGAGATAATCTCTCGGCGGCTGAAAGGATAGGTTTAGGGTTTTCTATAATATATGTTGCATCGTCTCCGCGTGTGTGACCCTTGTAACAACGATATGTGATTGGAGGAAGTTGATTCACCAAGGAGAAGTAGTTCCCATGGCGGCATCGTTGCGATATCTAATTGGGATTCAAGTGACATTGTTTCCAAGGTCTATCTAAATTATCATTAGCATCTACGTTGATGTCTCATAAAAATGAAGGAAACATAATCGAGAGAAGTATGAATGAATTAGTGGATGCGTTTAAAGAGTATCTCCAGCAGATAATAATTCTGCTGAGAGTTATTATGAAATGCAGAACTTAGTTACGGATATTGGGAAAGTTCATGAAAACGAGACGATATCTACAGAAGAGAATTTTAGAGTTGATTACTTCACATTTCTGATTCAAAGCTGAGGTTCCCAAATCCTTCATGAGTCATCGGAGAGGAATATATTTGTAACGATGCATGGACACACTTCCATGATGCTTACATCATAAGCTCTTATTACCATTTTCATCATTCTGAGAAACATTTCTTACTCGTTGGACTATCCTTCCTCGAAGTCATCAGGCTTCTTCCTCAGTAGTCTTCTCCATTTCTTGCCTTCTCTTCCATTTCTCCATAACGGTTTCTTTGTCACCTTCTCCTACAAATGATCCAATGAATTGTCTATAAAACTGTCTTCTTCTTTCCCATTTTAGAAGAACATGTGATGATTTTCTTTTTACAACATACAATGTTTAAAAATACACAAAACCGCAAAAATAAATTTTCATTAACAAAACTAATCGTGAAGGTTTTAATAGATTCAAAATCCTATGTTTAATAGTAGGGATATACTTTTCAATAATTAAAGGGTTTATTACTAAAATATTTAATTTTGAATGATGTTTATTATTATTATAATTTGATTGTCTTTTGATTTGGATTAGGTGTTATAATTACGAAGCTTAAAAACCTGATGTGTCACGTGGAGAGAAACAACCTTATATATATAATGATTTTATATGATTTTTCTTTGAAGGTTTGATATGGTAAATATGATTGTATAATAATGTATCATATAAAAGCAGAGATTTGGTTGTAAATTTTCCTTGACAAAATGGATTGATTTAGTTAATAATTGTGATTGGTACGTTGATAGACAACATCAAAGGGTCATTTATTTGAATGATCTTTGATTTAAGATCTTAATCAATGCTTCTTTACAATTATCGTATGATTGTTTTGTGTAGGAGCGATACACTTTATAAGGGAGATGGCAGTTAGAAGACAGTTGTTAATGATGTTTGAGCACTTTTTAATTTTTTAATTTTAAAACAGTTTCTAATTTTTTTCTTCTTTCACAAAAATAAAAAAATAAAGGATTCAAAACACTTCCGTATCAATTATGTTTTCTTAATACTGATGTGAAGTGTTAAATTGATTCTATATTCAGGAAAGAAAACAAAATCAATCAACATTTATGTTTAGACATTATCGTTGAAATCTAGAAAATTTCTCCAATCAAATTATAAATTATATATGTAAACCAAGATATGAGAAGATGCAAAAGAAAAAGCAAAAAATGGTAAATATAATGTGTATATATATTCTATTGCAATACAAAAACTGTATGTAGCTCTCAACCCATTTCGTTAAACAATACAAAAACTTTTGTCTTTTTTTTCTTTCTTTCTTAAACAATGGGACATGTGAGAAGATTTTGTAAGGAGGAAGAAATAGTTTTGCTGGATGATATTATAGCATGTCATGGTTTCACTGGAAGTGATCCAGTACAACATTTAGATTATTTGGGTAAGTTTATTAAAGATATTGGTATTTTACATAATACAAATGATGTTGAGATAAAAAAAAATATTTTTCAAATAAAAAAAAAAGTTTAAGAGAAACATAAAATAATTTGAGGGTAAAGATGAAGCATTATCTTTGAAATTTGGAAATACTTTTGACAAAAAGATTTTTGAGTATTCAAACATAATTTGGGGAACTCAAGGTTTTTCGCCATTAAATCAAGTGGTTACATCATGTACTACGGATAATATCCAAGATCTTTTGAAGTCAAAATCTATGCCTATACATGTGGATGAGTCATTGTTATGTGCTGGATGAGAAAAACTTGCAAGTTCAAGAAAGAGAGAGATGAAGGAAAGTCTCTTACAAATGCAAGCCCAAGAAGTGGAAAATTATGCTAAGAAGTTCAAGTTTGTAGCAGAAATGATGAATAATTAGTAAGTTTGTCATCGTATAGAAAATATACAAAATCATCGTATGCAGTCTTTAGGTATGTAAAGGCGAGGCAGTTGGGTCTGAAGTTCCATATTGATTAGTTATTGCTAGAAAACTAAATAACAATAAATAATATGATTCTTGAAATAAAATGATTCATTCTTTTTTAGGCAAAAAATAATACCTTCGATTTTGTTGTTGTTTCTGAAGAAGTTTCATCATTGGCCCTCTCCACATAATACCCGATACTCAAAACCCGAACCAAAACCGACCCGAAAATAGGAATCAAACCTAAACCTTAACCGAACCCAACGAAATATGTAAATGGGTCCAAAATTTATGTACCCGAAAAACGGAACCTAAACCTTAACCGAAATTGAATAATAAACCGAATGGGTACCCTATATATTTTTGTTAAATTTATGTTTTTTAAAATTAATTTCTATTATATCTTTACTAGTTTTGAATTGTTATATAAATATATAACAATGTTGTCTTACGACGCCTTAGTCTCTATCAGGATCCGTATCACGACCAATGACAGTCAACCAAGCCTTCTCAGGGTACTGTTGCATGGTCGTCGCCTCGTGGAAGGAGGAGGATTTATTCAATGGTATTGGCTGGTTTTCTTTCCCAGATAGCATTGAGGGCACCACATATGGAGCACAACGCATTCGACATAGCTTATCCTCCCTACATACAGAATTCAAGGCGCTACTCTGGGCGATGACATGTATTTCCGGTCTACAAATTTTGGAAGTAGAGTTCCTAATTGATTGCTCCGAGGTTCTTAAGATGATTGAGGAGTCTCAAGCGTGGCCGGCATTCCTTCCTTATTTGGACGACTTCTCTAGAGTTCGTGGCTCCTTTTGTTCGTGTTCCGTCCTCCACATTTCTCACACACTAAAACACAAAGCTGATAACCTACCCCGCACAGCCAGAAGGTCATATAGGTCTTATGTTTTAGTGAGCAATGTGTCGTAAAATTTGTAAACGATGTGTTATTGAGTTAAGTTAAAGAAAAAAAATTCAAAAAAATATAAATAGAAAAGGCATTATAGTTATATATATAGAAAAATATTATGTCGGTGAAATCATTTTGGGAGTCGTAACCAACATATGGGTCTGGCGATACCAAAGAGTGATTGCGTATGGTGGTTAACGTCGAAATTTTCGGCAAAGTAATCACACCGGCGGTTTGCATGCCAAGATTAATTCTAGCTTGACAAGTGGAGCTTATGAAACATAACAGCGTGGCTGTTTTAGTGCATATACACATATATATAACTAAAACATTATTAAAAAATAAGATAAGAGTACTATGAATCTAAAGTAATTATCATATAAATTTTTGATATTTGTATAGTTACATTTGATATTAAATAATATAAATATAGGTCATTAATCTCCATTCATTGGAACTAAATAGAAAGTCTATTTCTAAAATTTGGTTTCAGTAATAACTTGACAAAACGTATTATGCATTGTGTTACCAGTGTAGAATATTCAATTCTATTAAATAGAGAAAAATGACCTATTTTTAATGAATTTTTACTGCAGTGTTAATTTCTTAATGAACTTTTGAACTCGTCTTAAATTTTAATTTATTGCTTATAATTTTAAAAAATCTGTGGCATATTTCTAAATTGGTTGTTAGTTCTGCTGTCAACGGTTATCAACCAATTTCAAAGCACGTTCATGTATTACAACCAAATCATCGTTATCGTCAATATTCAAGCCCTTCTTAACATCTATAATAAACCAAAACCAACATCACATATATATTGCAGTGCTAATATCTCTCTTACGCTTAAAGTGACAAAGTAATTTAGCCATCTTCAATGCAAAAGGCTTGAGGAAAAAAAGCTTACCTTTTGCTTCTGGTGGTGAAGTAGCAATGGTTTTAACTTTAACAACCGGTGATTGGATTGGATCTACTTTTTAAATCTTCCTCTTCTTTGAAAAAACAACCTTTTTGCCACATCAACAAAGATGTTTCCTTCAAATTTTCTGATGAACTTATGAAGTTGAGAAGTGACTGAATCACTTAGGTGATAATATTGAGCTTTTCTCCTCACGTACAGGGCAAAAGAACAAAATGTACTTGAAGTAAATAATTTGCAGATCATTAAGAAAACATAAACCGCAAAAAACCTTGAAAGAAGACACTGTGATCTCTCCATGAAATAGGAAACACTCCAAATGTGCATTACAATTTTTTTCTGTAAAAATAAGAACACATAAAGAAACAAACTGATATAAAAACATCTTCTTGTTATGAATGGAAATTTTAATCAAAATAAATAAAATATTTCACCTTTAAGGACTTTTAAGTCGTCGTCTTGGTGAAACACGAGCGCTAAGGTAGTGCATAAGTTTGTCTCTACAATGACACATTCTTCGGCCATTTTGAATAAAGTATAGAAAATATGGTTTTAAGAGTTTTGTTAAGACAGAACTGAATCTGTAACTATAATTTATAGACAGAAGTTTTAGGGTTTGTTTATCAAATCTATGAGGGAAAACGAAAAGACAAGGGTCAATTTTTTCTTTTACCAAATTGAATTGATTATTCCCTTTTCCAAAAAAATTAGAAGATTTATAAATAGTATTCCAAGATACGTTTTCCCATATCTATGTAATTATTTTATCAGGAGGCTACGTTATAACTAAATTTTACAACCTTGTATCATTTGTATTAACTAAAACATAACGGAAATATTAAGTAAATAAAAACTTTTGTTTTAATAATTGAAAATGATAATTATACTTAATGTAAATTTTGGATTTGTTTGAATATTAAAATTTAATAATTTCAAAGTAAGTTAATTATACAAATTTTTATTAAAAAAAAGTAAACTTTTTTTTGTGTCAGGCCACAACTGGTCAACCTATTAGCCAAATTCGGATAGTGTCTTGCCTTTAGTGGAGCTAATACTTGCTACTAGACCGAGGTCACTTCACAAAAAAGTAAGTTATTACGAACCTATTATATATATATAATAAGAGGGTTTGTATCTTTGTGGACATCTCACCATGACACATCCGAACCAAAGCCAATCCAAGTAATCAAATGCTTCGACTTTTTCAATCACAAACCCTTCCGCTTCAGCAATCGTTTACATCTCCTCTCTATTTTATTATTCAATCCGTCTCCCTTCCACTTCTGCCTTCAAATTGCATCTTCTACACTCCTCATTAATTACGTAAAACCTAACATCGTTGGTGATCAAGATCAGAGCTAAGGTATCATCCATTTTTCTCCTCTGAAATTCCACTATGGTTGTTGATATATCCTTAGTTTGGATGCCGACGAAATTCACGATATTACCATTCAGTTAGATAATCATGCGTGATTTAGAGTTAAGATGGACATGTGGCGGAAGCTCTTGGATCTGTTCTTATTGCATGTTTGTTACAGAACACGTATGTTTTCGTCGGAGGTTGTAAGTGAAGAGTCACTTCGTAGCCAGAGAAGAAGTTCTCCTACGAGTTCTTTAGAGCTTATGAGTCTGGAAAAGAAGTTTCAAGAATGCTTTTCAAGCAAACACAACCAGAGTCGGATTCGCTGATATGATAGGTATGTCTCTATTGTCGATTTTTCATTGTTAGATGGATGTTGATATCGAAGATTGAAATTGTTACTCGAGTTTGTGAGTGTTTATATTATTTTCCTTACAGAAAATGGAAATTCAATAACGTTTGTTGCAACTTTGAAGCGAGTTTTTTATAGAGGGAAGAGTTCGTCACCACTTTCTCGAGATGTGGTTCGTGGTTCGATGTATAATTTGTCTTTTTTTCTTATTGCTTTCAGTATCTGATATAAGCTTGAATGTAGAGCCATTGATTCATCAAGTTATTAAAGTCATTGTGTGGAAGAGGACATCGTCTTCAACATCCTTGACATCTAGAAGTCTTTTATTAGTTAATGTTGACATGAATAGAAGAGCATGATGATGAAAGTGGAAGTGATATCATAGATGAGTTTTGCAGAGAAACAATTCAAATGAACTATTGAGAAGACAAATTCGAAAATAGATAGAAACCCATATGATAAATAATATGGATCGATACATCGAGAGAATTTTGACACGTAACCATCGGTAAACTTTACACCTAAAGAAATCCATTTAAACAATGCATGTCTCGCTTCTCCGGACAACCGAAAGATGGGAATCAGTTGTTTCCCATCCCATGTAATATGTAATTCGCTCCTCGAACATATTTCAGCTATGTCCAACCATGATTTCAAATTGTCTTTACTCTTTCCTTGCACATTCAAAATCGTATTCATGATGTTATCGAAAATATTTTAAACGATGTGCATCGGATCGAGGTTTTGACGTATTCAAAAATCTTTCCAATATGGGAGTTCCCAAAAGATACTCTTTTTGTGCCAGGTATGAGATTTTGTATATCTGTCTGACATGTTCGCTTGAGTAAACCAATTGTCCCCACGTTTACATGTTTCCTCAGCACCATAATAGTCAATATGCTCGAATAGCTCAGCCCCTGACATTTGTGCTTGGGGAGGAATACGCACAATCGTGTGCTTTTTGAACGATTTCTTGTTCCTCCAGTAGGGATGGTGCATGGAGAGAAACCGACGATGACAATCAAACCAACAAGATTTCTTACCATGCTTTATTTGAAATGCATCAGTCCATTCCATACAAAATGGACAAGATAACCTTCCATGTGTAGTCCATCTAGCTAACATTCCATACACAGAAAAGTCACTTATCGTCCACAATAAAACTGCATGGATTTTGAAATTCTGCTGCTGCAAGAAATCGAATGTGCAAACACCTCTATACCATAATAGTTTCAGCTCGTGAATCAGAGGCTGCAAGAACACATCAAGAGATCGCCTTGGATGACTAGGACAAGACACTAGAATAGTCATAAACAAGAATTAGCTTTGCATGCACATCTCAGGTGGGAGATTGTATGGAGTCAATATGACAAGCAATAGAGAATATTGTCTCTCAAACAACCGAAATGGGGTAAATCCATATGTGCATAACTCAAGATAAACATTTCTAGACAGTTTAGCAAAGTATGAATGTACTGTCTGAAAGTGTTTCCAGGCTTTTGCATATGACGGATGTGTAACCTCCCCATCATTAGTTTTATATTCTGCATGCCATCTCATTGATGCTGATGTCCTAGCCGATTCGTATAGTCGCTTCAATCTGTCAGTGATTGGCAAATACTACATACGTTTGTATGGGACAAGAGTCCTTCCACTTGTAGCTCGATATCTCGGCTTCCCACAAAAATGACATTCCTACAACTTATCATCGTCTTTCCAAAAATTCATGCAATTGTCAATGCAAACATCAATCGTTTCTGATGGTAATCCAAGACCCGTAACTAACTTCTGCAGATAATAATTCTGCTGGCAAATACTCTTTAAACGCATCCTATAATTGGTTCATAGTTCTCTCGGTTATGTTTCCTTCACTTTTAATAGACATCATCCTAAACACTAATGACAGTTTAGATAAACCTTCTCTACATGCCTCATAGATAGGTTGATTAGCAGCATCAAGCATATCATAGAACTGTTTCACTTTGGCGTTAGGTTCTTCTATAGTATATTCACTACCAGCTGCAATAATTTCATGATATGCATCTGTAACCATATCATTATACATATTACCTTGAATATGCTCATAACTTTCAAACATATTTTCGTCATAATTATAATTAGCATTATCACTAGGTAGATCATCATCGCCAACACCCACACTACTACGCCCAGCCCCGAGACTATATCCCTCCCTATGTGAAAACCATACATAATAGTTCGGAGTAACTCCTCTATTATATACATGTTGTTTCACCATATCAACATTCAAATATTGCGTTCCCACATTTTACACATGGAAAAAAGATGTTACCATCAGTCGGAGTAAATGAGTTATTAGCCTCCTGGTTTATGAACGCTCGCAACCGATCTCGAAACTCTTTCGTCACTTCTTTCGTCTCCAAATATTTTTGATTATACATCCATCGTTGTAATGTGAACACTTCATGTTCTGGCGATATTTTTTTTCCTTACAAAAAAAAAATTCTCGAATTTTTTTCCCCAAAATCTTTCTCCCAGATTTCTTTCTCACTCCAAGTGTTAATGAGATTTGGTGTGAAGATAAAATCACATGGTGGGCTATTTATAGAGATGTGAAACTTTGCTATGTAATTGCGATGAAGGTAAGTAACATCGTAATCACTTCGCAGATAACACCCAAATTTGCTATGGAGGAAACGCATCACAACAGCGTCCAATTTTGCTACGCCATTGCAATATCATACTATTCATTGCAACGACGTCGCAACAACATCGCAAGTGTGTCGCTATATTGCGACACTTAAATACGTCGCAATATTGCGACGCCGTTGCGATGTTGCGTAATTCGTCGCAAAAACGTTGCAACGGCATTTCAAAATTGCGATGTCAATTTTTCATTGCAAATTGATGTCGCAAATCAGCTGTTTTCATGTAGTGGTTATAGTGTTTTATGGAATTTGTTGATGAGTCTATGTATTGTATTTTAAATTTTCTCAAGTCATGGTGGAGACGGCTACGTGAGATTGCATTAGTTTTACTTCAATTATTTAATTTTTTGTATACTTTTTCTAAATTTTTACGTCATATCCATTAAAAAAACCAAAGAATACCGCAGCGTAGCATATGTATTCATCTAGTTTCTATTAATTTCATTGTTACAGAGCAACCTTTGGTCTTCTGATGATTACAGAATTATGACCATGTAGTGATCTCTCCAATTTGTTATCTCAGTTTTAGGGTTTATATCTATAGTTATATCACATATAATATGTTTAAATCTCGTATATTTGTTGGAAAAATCTATCTGTACACACATCAAAATAAATTAGAAAAATAGTTTTTTGTGAAAGAAAATTTGAAATGATAGCTTTTATTGTTTTGAATAGATAGTCGACTAAGCATAACATTTGTATCTATTAAAGTTTTAACATCAGTCAAAAGATCAAAAGACTAAAAGAAGTCATGAAACAATGCATTAATTTTGGAAGAATAAAACAAAGAGGCCATTAATTTTAGATCTTACCTATATAGATCAACTTTCTTGGATTCTCATAGCTTTCCTTCTCATTTTCCATGGACGCTCCCTATGAAAATCAAAATCGGCCGCAGATTATATTACATATTATATTAACATCTCTGATGCTCTCTACTTTAAGAACCATCGAAAACAGACATAATAAATTTACATTTACTTACTTGAATGACAAAGTGTCCGAAAATCCGTGAGGCTTCCAATGAATGCAATGAGAAAGAGAGAGACAGCTACTTCGATATATAACTCTGACTCTCTTTCCATTGCAATGTCATGCGTAACTTTGAGTAGTTTATACACATGAATACGTAACCATATCGAAACTTCTTTCGACATCACTTCACTCAAATGAAACTTCGGCAATTGCGGTGAAGGTAAACGACTCAAGTAAAAAAAAAAGAATATATGTAAAGAAATGTGGCCTTTTGTTTATATCATACCTGTTGAAATGGATGCAGATTTGGACCAGAAGAAGAGAATAGACAGCAAGAGAAGAAGAACACTTGAAAGAAGAGTAACGATGGAGTAAGCAAATGTCTCAAATACCATCCTTGAAGCTATTGTCACTATAATTATACCAACACTCACATTCGTCTTCCTCCAAAGCATCACATTTGCAATTACAAATTCATTTCTGTTTTCTCTTCAAGCTTCTCCCGAATTTTCACCGGATCTACTTCTTCTGTCACAGCCAGTTTCCCCATTGTTGACTCTGATTTCACCGCTCAACGCCTGAGAACGCGATTTTTTGTTATTATTCAGTCAACCAAAAAAATACAAATATTTGAAAACTCCATCAGAGATTTGTCAAGCTCACACTTAACAATCTTAGAAATAGATGAGAATAGAAAGAATAGGAGATGAGAATAGAAGAGATAAGATGAGAGGCAAGAATTGTATAGTTTAATCTGAATGCCTCTTTCCATAACTTAGGGTTTGGAATTAAATACATGTGCATAAACTTGTTAAAACGACAGAGTTTCATTATTTAACTAAGGCTCTAATGAATGAGCTAATCCTCTGTCTCCTGCAGAGACTTCTTCATGCTTAGTCTCAACCACTACTTGATTTCTTCTCACCCCTCTTAGACCTTAGCTTCCTTGTCACAAACGCCAGAGGCACAGCTACCTTATTAATACCATCCCGTAAAGAAGACACCTTGTCCTCAAGGTGAGGTTTTGTATACCTCGCAATCAGTTTCAGCAAGGACTCCCATGTATCTTCGCAGTTCGGTAAGCCCTTCCATTGCACCAATACTTCAGTCTCGTTGTTCTGCCCTTGGCGAATGTCCAAGATGTGGTCTAGCTCAGTAACCCACTCCAACTCTTCACTCAAAACAGCCGGTATCTCTTGAACAAACCTGTTCGATGGCACTGCTTTCTTCAGCTGGGAAACATGGAAAACCGGGTGAATCGCCCTGTGAGGTGGCAGCTGTAATCTGTAGGCAACCTTTCCTACTCGTTGGAGTATCTCATACGGGCCAAAAAACCTGGGTAAAAGTTTCTCATTGCGTCGCAAAGCCACTGATTTTTGTCTATAAGGTATGAGCTTCAAGTACACTCTTTCACCAACCTGATACTCCACATCTCTCCTATGTTTGTTTGCAGAATTTACCATCTATTTCTGCGCTAAAGTCATATTCTCTTATCTCCTCTAGAACCCCATCCCGCTGTCTCAAAACTTCATCAACCTGAGAATTGGCTGAAGGGTAATCCCCGTAGTCCATCAACCTTGGAGGCTCCCTCCCATAAACAGCGCAGAAAGGTGTTGTTTTGATGGCTGAGTGATAAGAGGTGTTATATGAGTACTCAGCCTAAGATAACCAATCCATCCAAGATTTTGGTTTGTTACCTACAAAACAACGCAAATAAGTTTCAAGGCAACGGTTTAGTACTTTCGTTTGCCCGTCCGTTTGGGGATGATATGCGGTGCTCTTGTGTAGAGCGGTGCCCTGCACTTTGAAAAGTTCGTCCCAAAAAATACATATGAAGACTTTATCTTGATCTGAGACTATTGTTTCCGGAAAGCCGTGCAATCGGACGATCTCACGAAAGAAAATCTCAGCCATTGTTTTGGCTGTGAAATGGTGCTTTAAGGGTAGAAAATGAGCATACTTGCTCAGCCTATCCACTACCACCAATATTACATCTTTCCCATGAGATATTGGTAGCCCTTCCACGAAATCCAGGCTGATATGTGCCCAAATCTGCAGAGGAATGGGTAATGGGGAAAGTAATCATGCATGTGACATAATGGAATACTTATTAGTTTGGGAAATTCGGCACTGCTCAATGAATTTTCCCACGTCCTTCTTCATTCCCTTCCAATAAAACTCAGCCTGCAACCTTTTGTAAGTTTTTAGGACCCCTTCATGACCACCTATCGCACTTTCATGAAACCTAGAAAGTAAACTCGAAATCAGATTAGATCCCTGCGGAATCACAATGCTATTCCCCTTCATCAATAACCCATTTTTCAGACCAAAATCAGACCCCATCAACCCTCCTTCTTTTAACTGAGACAATATCTTTTTAAAGTCATCATCTCCCTCTACTTGTCTTTTTATCTCTGCTACATCCAAAGTGATTGGATTAGTCATTTGGATGCTATTTAGGGCCTTAAAGTCCTGTCTTGATAAAGCATCTGCGGCCATGTTTTCCTTTCCAGGCCTATACTCAATAATGTAGTCAAGATCTGTCAGCTTGGCCGCCCATTTTAATTGGTCACCACTCAAGTGTTTCTGTCCCAAAAGGTATTTTAAGCTTTTTTGGTCTGTTTGAATGATGAATCTCCTCCCTGTTACATAATGTCTCCACTTGGTTACTGCAAACACTATTGCCAGCAATTCCTTCTCATACACTGATTTTGCCTTTCCTTTGTCCGAGAATGCTTGGCTGATAAAGGCAATGGGTCTTTTTTCTTGTGAAAGTACTGCACCTATACCATTTTCCTGAGGCATCTGTCTCTATTGTGAATGTCTTAGTATAATCCGGCAAGGCAAGTGTAGGCAATTCAGCTACTGCTTCTTTCAATTTGCGGAATGCCTTGCTTGCATCTTCATCCCAACTGAAACAGTTTTTCTTTAATTGTTGTGTTAAGGGTCTAGCTATCATGCCATAGCCTTTAACAAATCTCCGATAATAGCCTGTCAGCCCAAGAAAACCTCTCAACTCTGATACATTTTTTGGTTCTGGCCAACGCATCATAGCTTTCACCTTCTCGCTATCTGCTGCAACACTATTTGTAGAAATAATATGTCCCAAGTAAGCTATTTCTCTATGTCCAAAAGAGCATTTCTTCTCATTAGCGTAGAATTGGTGCTCTCTTAGCGTACGCAACACTAGGGCCAGATGCTCTTTGTGTTCCTCAGCGCCAGCACTATAAACAAGGATGCCATCAAAGAAAACCAGCACAAATTTCCTGAGGTACGGTCTGAATACATCATTCATTACGCTCTGGAACGTGGCTGGGGCATTCGTGAGCCCAAATGGCATCACTAGAAACTCATAGTGACCTTCGTGAGTTCGAAACGCTGTCTTGGGAACATCCTCTGCTCGGACTCTGATCTGGTGATAACATACTAGCTCCCTGCAGCACATCAAATAACTCCTCAACCCTGGGAATTGGAAACTTATCCAGCACTGTGGCCTTGTTAACGCCATGGTAATCGACACAAAATCTCCACCCTCCGTCCTTCTTTTTGACTAACAGAACCGGACTCGAGAATGGGCTCATACTTGGCTGTATAATTCCTGCAGTTAACATGTCTTGCACTAATTTTTCAATTTCATTCTTTTGTTGATAAGAGTACCTATAGGGCCTGCAGCTGATTGGGGAGGTTCCCTCTTGCAAGGTGATGGCGTGTTCTCTCGTTCTAGAAAGAGGCAACCCTTGTGGTAGATCGAAAACGTCACTAAAGAAATAGTTTATGTATTTCTTTGCTAACCACTCTTTTCTTTTTCGTAACAGTTCCTTCAAATAAACTAGTAAGCTCCAACAAATATATTGTTTCTTCCTCTTGTTTGCATCGACTCATTGCCTTGACCGATATCTCTCTTTTCAGTAAGGATGGGTCCCCTTTCAGTGTCACACAATGATTACCTTGTGTGTAAGACAGTCGGTATAGCCCCCAGTTTGTCTTTGTTTCTCCCAATGAGGCCAGCCAAGAATATCCCAATATCAAGTCTGTATTTCCCAATTCGAACAGCCAACAATCTTCTACAATTTTGGCTCCTTGAACACTTATCTCAAGCTTCTTACACTGCCCTCTACTGTTTTCTATCTTTCCCGTCGCTACAGAGACTCGACAATTCCTTACCTCTTCCACTAGAAATTCTAGTTTCTGTTGCAACTCCAGGGAAATAAAATTACAAGTAGCTCCTGAGTCAATAAGTATTATCACTTCCACTCCATTAACTGTACCTCTAAGCCTCATAGACCTCTCACGTTCAAAACCCAAAACTGAATGAAGTCTCACGTTGTCATGCACTTCTTCTTCCTGTTCCGGTGGATTCTGTTCAATGGGGTGTTCCTCTGTTAATCCCTCTTCTCCTTCAAATTCTGTAGCCTCTAACACTCTCAGTCTCTAGTGTGTCTTGCCCTTGTGACCCGAGAAATAACGCTCCCCACAGTATCGTCAAGGATTAGGACCACTCTTTCTTTGAGTTGTGAGTGATTTCAAATCCTTGTTATGCCCATTTTCTCATACACCACGAGTGATAGCATTAGTAAATCTATTTGCTGAGTTAGAATTATTAATATCCAAAGTCCTAAAAGGTCTCGAAAGGTACTGATTCCTTTCTAAAATGATGCTCTCTGCCAGTTTAGCTACATTAATGTGATCATCCATACTCTCTGGCCTGCACATCATCCCTCTTTCCCTCAGATTTTGCTTCATCCCAGCCAAGAATAAAGCCACCAACAGATCCTCGGGTATGTGTGGAGCTTCACCAGATAATTCCTCAAATTTCTCTAAGTACTCTTTCAGTGAACCTGTTTGCCTCAACTGCACCAACTGAAACAGCACATTACATCCTCTACTCACTCGGAACCTTTTCTTAAAACGCTCCTTAAAATCCACCCAATCCCTCTAATCATTTTTGTCTTGAGATGTTTGGGACCATGTCGAAGCGCTTCCAGTGAGACACGGCAAAGCCTCGGCCAATTTATCTTCTTCCAGTGTTCGATTATGCTCAAAGCATCTTTCCACCCTGTAAATCCAATCTTCGGGGTTTTGTCCTTCATAAAGAGGGATTTCACGCTTCTTCACAGCTGTTTTGGACCTCGGCGGAAGATAGTTGTGGCTCTGGTTCATAGCTGTTGGTTCAAGCCTCAACATCGACAGAGTGGGAGGTAAAGGTAAAAGTCCATCTCCTATGCTTCGGAAAGTTACCACCGGCGTCGAAGGGCTCGCCGCGGTCGTCTCCTTCGCGGGTTGAATCAGAGTCGAGCTGGAGGATGGTGTGTCGTACTCGTGAACCCCTTTCTCAGCCAGTTTCTCCTTCAGCAACTGAGCGAACATCGCTTCTAGCTTGTCAAACCTCGCCGCGTTCGCACATTCCACACCTACCAACTTGTCGCCTATCTCCTTAACGCCGGTGATGGTGGCCTGAATCGCCCTTTATTGTTCATCGGCACTAGCTTGTCAAACCTCGCCGCGTTCGCACATTCCACACCTACCAGCTTGTCGCCTATCTCCTTAATGCCGGTGATGGTGGCCTGAATCGCCCTTTGTTGTTTATCAGCACGTTGCTCGAGCTTAGCAAGATGGGTTTTCCATTGTTGGGTTGGATCTGAAGACTCTGCTTCTTGCACAGAAGGTTTTGGGCCCATTACTGTGCTCTGATACCAATATTGTTAAGCTCACACTTAACAATCTTAGAAATAGATGAGAATAGAAAGAATAGGAGATGAGAATAGAAGAGATAAGATGAGAGGCAAGAATTGTATAGTTTAATCTGAATGCCTCTTTCCATAACTTAGGGTTTGGAATTAAATACATGTGCATAAACTTGTTAAAACGAGCCGAGGAAAGGTGGTCCAGTGGTAGTGGTCACTTTATAAATCCTCAGACACCAGGGTTCGATTCCTCTCGGATGCAAAGGGAAGGAAAAAAGAGGGATTTTAGGATATGAGGTTTGGCTATGGATCGGGCCTTGTCGATCCAATTATAAGAGTAAGGTTGACAAAAAAAAAAAAAAAAAAAAACTTGTTAAAACGACAGAGTTTCATTATTTAACTAAGGCTCTAATGAATGAGCTAATCCTGTCTCCTGCAGAGACTTCTTCATGCTTAGTCTCAGCCACTGCTTGCTTTCTTCTCACCCCTCTTAGACCTTAGCTTCCTTGTCACAAACACCAGAGGCACAGCTAGCTTATCAAGATTCTGGTAAAAAAGTATTACAACATCCATCTTAAGCATTATCTTGGTTCTGCATAACACAGTGTTACTGCAGCATGTAAAGACTATTCGAAAACTTACTTCTTTCTCCTGCAGTTCTCTATGATATTGCTTCCTATAACAAATGTGGATTCCTGAAGGTTATCTTTCCTTACTTCAAGCAATGACTTACTTTACTTTTTCAATTCCAAGTCATGAGCGGTGTAAGGACGATTTTTAATTACACCGACTTGATGAGAAAAGATTAAGTTATTACTCCTAGAAGCATGTTGTATATGAGGAACGGAATTCAGACCCATCAACTTGGCAATTAAATTTGTCTAACCAAGCTTAAATTATCTTTCTTTCGACATTTCCGGTTCTAGAGGCATCTTCATTGGTGTTCCATTAACTCCACACCTCACTCCTTCATTCACAACTGAACAGAAAAAATTAACACTTTCTCACTTCATAAACAGAAACAATCAAACAAAGCAATTTTCTTTACAGTTTTAACAACTCACAACCGTTTATTTATTTGATCAAATTGATTCTTCTTGGTAGACCCTCTGAAGGCATCATAATATCATCATATCAATAACATCAAATACCTTACAGATTCTAACTTTAAATAGAGATAGACAAAATCTAACCATCATCAAAATGGGGTTTCTGAGTGAGCAATTTCTTTCCAGTACTAACTATTCCAAAATCGAATAGGTTAACCACCCGACCCAAACATCCTGGAATCTGTTTCCCAACGCCATGAGCCTGAACGTTTCTTCTACTTTGATACTTTTACATATTTTTAACACATGTAAACATCATAATTAACCATTACTAAAGTCACACAATCAATCAAGTCCTTTTTTTTTTCTCCAATGTCAATCAAGTCTAATAGTAAAAATATGTAACACAAACCAACAATTTACCAGAATCTGCATTCTCTGGAGAAAATCCTACCGCACACATAATTCAATCGGAAAGAGCCGATCCAACACACACTTCGTTTTATTGATATAAACTTTTTTACAAAAGTCTTATACATGTTGGTTACAATTCTCACCAACACAAAACGAATGAACACTCAAACAAGACTGAAAGAATTTTCTTCTCTTTAAAGCCCCCAAAAGTTCTAAAGTGTTAGGCGGCCTCACCAACCCTCCTAGCCTTTTTATAAGGCGTACAACATACCCTAGAATCATCCAAATCTCTCTGAAATAGA
Source organism: Lepidium didymum (assembly GCA_963920545.1). Classification (NCBI taxonomy): domain Eukaryota; kingdom Viridiplantae; phylum Streptophyta; class Magnoliopsida; order Brassicales; family Brassicaceae; genus Lepidium; species Lepidium didymum. The sequence goes on along the minus strand of OY986991.1, from coordinate 23,032,359 downwards.
AACTCACAAGATATGTCAAGTTTCCATTTCTACTCGACAGCGATATGTTGTTTCTGTTTACAGCACCGTGTCATCGTACACCTTAACCTAGAATTTTCGAATCCCTCAGAAATAGAAATTCTCAATTTAATACAAGTTTCCATTTTTTCTTCACAGCACTCTGCCGATTATGTTAACAGCTCCCTATCTTGATCTCCTCGTTGGTCAGCACGACTTCGTCCAGCTCAACTTTGACTTATTCTTCTTTCATTCTTAATTCTTGAATTAACAATGAACATAGAAAAGAAATATTAATGATGAAGAAATTGATTGTGGCCTGGAAGAGACGAAAGTAACCCTAAATGCATAGAGCAAATTAGAAGTAACCGTAAAAAAATATGGGAGAGTGGGAGTGTGATCATGCGTGAGAAGTGGCGTTTTGGCCACTTTATCTTTTTTTTTAGTTTTGTCAACATTGGACCACAACAGGCCAGCCCATTAGCCAAGTTCCTACATAATGTAGGCGATGAGACTCGATCTCTGGTTGTGCAAATGCGTTTATCTCCTTAAATGGTTTGTATCTCCAAATGATGCTTTGTTACATGATATCAAAAGTAAGTTGTCACATGCCTACAGAGATATGGTGATAGGAACACAAAGTTTTTCTATGGGAGTGTTAAAAAAAGACGAGTACAAAATAACATCTCACCCTTGCTTAATGATGTGGGGGTTGAACAGTTTTCAGAGGGATCTAAAGGGGAAGTTGCGGTAGCTTATTTCCACCAATCTTTTCACCTCCACGAATCTGAGCTCAGCTGCGGAAGTTTTGGAGGGTCTCCAACCTCTTGTATAAGGCGAAATGAATGAGACTTTAATCAAGATGGTTACGCGCGAGGAAATTAAGACTGCAGCCTTTGGAATCCAAAGCCATAAAGCCTCCAGAACTGATGGTATGACTAGAATTATTTTCCAAAAGTAATTGGGATATCGTGGGGGAACAAGTGGTGAAAGAAGTGACTGGTTTTTTCATTAACAACAGGCTGCCTCGAGATTGGAATTACACACAGATATGTTTAATCCCCAAGATTTCGAATAATAAGAAGATGAGTGATCTTAGACTGATTAGCCGTTACTCAGTGGCTTATAAAACTGTGTTTCACATTTTAAACTAAAGAGGTGTTTGCCAAGTTTGATAACAGAAACCCAGGGAGCTTTTGTTGCGGGTACACTTATATCCGATAAAATTCAGGTAGCGCGCTCATGAATTAATACACTACAAGAAAACTGGCCATTTGCGATGGCCAACGGGGTTGCAGTGGCGTCGCAAATGGTCATTTGCAACACCACTGCGAATCGTCATTTACATTGTAAATCGTGTGTCTCAAATTACATTCGTCGCAGTTGTGTCGCAAACATTGCAACGTCATTAGAACATCACAATTCTGTGATGGAGGAGAGCCTTTCAAATGCAACGCATATTTGTGACGTTGCTGTGGCGTAGGCTCTGCGACGTTCTTACAAGGCACAGATTGCAAGTTGCGACGTAGTCTCTGCGACATCCTTGCAAGGCACCCATTGCGACGTCGTTGTGAAGCCCTCTCTGCAACGTAGTTGCGAGGCACTCACTGCGACGTCGTTGCGAGGCCCTCTCTGCGAAGTCATTGTAAGGCACACTCTGCGACGTCGTTGCAAGGAAACGTTGTCGCGAGGCCTCTATTGGGACAATATTGCGACGTCCAATGTGAAAAAATAATTTTTTAAAATTTGAAATATAATTTATTTTAAAATTTTATCAATAAATTAAATGTATTTAATTTAAAAATAAATTATATTTCGAATTTTAAAAAATGAAAATTAAAGTAATATATACTAAAATTAAAATATTTTAAATTTATTTACAAAAAAATGAAAAATAAAAAATCTTCTAAAGCGTCCGGGTTTTCTTCTGTGCTCTGGTCCGCGTTTGCCGACCTTGATCCGGCTGATCGGGCTACATCTCCTTCAGCTTAGCAGCTAGGTCTTCGTATTTTGAAGCTAAAAATGAGAAGAGCTGATGATATTGGGATATGTTCTGCTGGAGGGATGAGATAAGATTGGTTTGTGCATCAAGCTTAATCTTCTTCTCCACCATTTCAGAGGAATCCGCTAAGGCTTGAGATGGAGATCCTTGCGTCGAGAAGCACTGATCAATCCTCGATCTGAGCGACCGACCACTGTCGAAAAGTCTCCTCTTTTTATGGGGAGCAACCTAATAAGAAAAAACAGATGAATATGTTAGTGTTACATATTGAAATGCAAGAAAAACGTAATAAATAAGAAAAGTCTTACCTAGACGTATATCTCGTTCTATTGGGCGGTTGATAGCACGGCAGATCCAGTGCGTAAAATTTGCTTGTGGTTCCATGAAATTTTTTTCAAAGATTTTCCGCACGGCAGTCGCCAATATTTGGTCATCATTGAACCTACTATTTTAAACCCAAAAATTCATTAAAAGTTGTTTTACAAACTATAAAATTTCTAATTTTAAAATTTTAGGAAAGAGATTGGGTAGGTATTTGTGGTTTGGATCGTTCAAAATGTCTTCAATCACCATCCCCGCAACAATGTCGGCCGCTAGTGGCCGGTACACAATTGGAGCCGGAGGCGCGGAATCTGTGTTCTGTACCGGAGTAAAGCCCGACTGAGAGCGGAAACTATATCCCGGCGTGGACCAGACAGATCGTGAGGCGGGAGCTGAGATAGGCTGAGATGTCCCATCCCCGTGAGGCATCTGCGGTTGAGAGTCGGGAGACGTCGGTTGGTGCGATCCCCCTGCATCGGTGAGGTACCTAGTCTATAGGTTACGACTTCTGGACATATGAAATCCCGACAATTTAGATGTTCGGAGTCGTTGTTAATATTTTTTTATTACGAGTAATGTATAAGAGTTTTAAATATAAATATCCTAATTACGACAAAATAAATTCAAAATGTTTTTAGAATTACAAAATTTCACAAAACGTATTTTAATATTACCAAAAAGTTTTACAAACACGAAACAATTTTGGAAATTCTTTTTAAATTAAAAAAGTCATTAAAACGTTTTTAGAAATACGAAATGTTTTTACAAAATCTTTTACAATTAATAGAAATCATTAAACGTTTTAAAAAATAAGAAAACATTTTTGGAAATTCTTTTAAAATTACCCAAAATCTAAAAAATGTTTTAAAAATCTACAAAATGTACAACGTTTTGGACATATTTTTACAATTATCACAAATCATGAAAACCTTTAAAAAAATACAAATTGTTTTTAAAAATTCTTTTTACATTTACCAAAAATCATAATTAAAACAAAAACTTTTTTAAAAATATTTTTCAAAATTAGTAAAAACATGAAAACGTTTTTTAAATAACAAAATCTATTTTAAAAATTAATAACATTTTTTAAAATGTTTCTAAAAATTCTTTTAACTTACCAAAAAACATAAAAATGATTTGTAAAATATAAAACATTTTTCTAAATTCTATAAAAATTACAAAAAATCATAAAACGTTTCCAAAAATATAAAACGTTTTTTTTTTAAATTTGTTCAAAATTGCCAAAAATTGTTAAAACATTTTCAAACGTTTTCCTAATAACGAAAACCTAAATCTAAATTCCATAGCCTCAAATTAAACAAATCGGAAGCCTAATCTATGTTCCAATTCTACATATCTACAAATCTATGTTAATAAATGAGTTAGAGATGACTAAACTTACCTTTGTTGGTGGAGAAGAAGAAGAGGCCGAGAGAAGGGGAAAAGGCAAGATGGAGAAGAAGATAGAAGGAGAAGAGAAGAAGAATTGAGAAGGAGAAGAAGCGAGATGTAGAGCGGCGAGAAGGAGAGGAGAAAGAGAGAAGAAGAGCCGCAAAACAGGTCGAGTTAGCAGGTTGAGATCATATCAAATTCTATCACAGAATACAAGTTTGTCAATTATAGTAGATAGGTGTCAATCCAAGTCAAGTGTGTCAGTAGCAGTCGGGAATTATACGAATCAACCTAATTCAAGTTTGATAATCAGTTCATCAAAGTGTCACGGAACTGAAGCATAGTAATAACTAAAACGGAGACAGAACATGTAGTGAATAACGTAAACAACTGAGCAAGTAAATAAGCGAAAAACGGAGACAAAACGATAAGCAATTAACGGAAATAAGGGTTCAAGAGGATTCTAATCAATGAACAATGCTACAATAGGGACTTCCAGACTTGCTTAACAGCCTATTAAGGCGATTTCTAGGCAATAAATTGAACGATAACATAGCCACTCTCGTGGTCTATGAACTTAGCAAAGCACGGATCAGACCTAACTCCCGTTAGCAGAATCCTAGCAATCAGGCATTAAGAATCAACCTATTCTAGCCAATATACTCTCTATGCAACAAATCTCTTGGGATAAACAATCATGTCTAGCTCCAATGCTTAGCCGTTTCCTCTGATCACGTACAACACTCTGTTCAGGTCCACGTCCATTCTCATGTTCATCAGCTCCCAGAATGGTCCAAATTCCTTCCAAAATATCTAATAGCGGACCAAATGCGGTATGCATGCTATGCAAATGCAAAATGTACAATACGGACCTAAAACGACTCTAAAATGAAGAGGATGTTATGAGTATGCCTGAAAACTAAGCTAATTGAGACTCTAAAACATGGTAAAAATCATGCATATCAACTCCTCCAAACTTAGATCTTGCTTGCCTTCAAGCGTGCAAACCGAACCAAGATGGAGAGGAAGGTGAAAGCTGGGTTTCAGAGCCAACAACTAGCTGATATGAACGCTAAACTTACTGTCCAAGATACAAGTTCTAAGATACACAACTAAGCATGTCGTACTCCAAAAACTTTAGCCATGTCAATACCAATCTAGCATAAGTTCAGGCTTAACATACACATGCATTCACTTCAACTAATCCTTTTAACATTCAATTAGCAGAAAACCGTGAACCAAGCATATGCAACAATTTAATAGCTTGTTTGGCTAAGGGTAAGGTCTAGAGATTAGAATGATATCTTTATAGTTACTGGACAATCAATGCACATGGATCACTCAATGAAATGAGTTAAGCTTCAACATAATGCTAAAGGTGAGAACTAATAGGGGCATACAAAAACATGACTTCATCTACCTGTATACCCACATCGACTTCATCGTATCAATCTAAACCCAGAATATGATCCTAGACTACCGTTTTCATTCAAAGCTTTTTCTTTTTCTAGCCACCAAGATCATATTCACAAGCTTTTCCATTCATAAGTCTAACGAGGGGGATTCACAAATTCGTAACTTCTAGCGGTTTTGGGACTTAAACATTTACAGCTTTTGGTTCTTCTTATTTCGTTTTCCTTCTTTTTCAAACCACCCAAAACCTTTACTAGATCAAATTAAACACTTTCCAACCCCTTTCTCCTTTAGATGAAGACACTTTTACTTAGCCCTTTTCATTCTTTTGCATTCCTTTTCATTCGTTTTCTGCACAAACATAAATATTCCCATACCCAGAATCGAAACCATCTAGTCCTATCTGGTCCAAAAATCGTGGACCAGCATCTATATGAAGTGATGCTCTTGTCGGTCCTCACCTAACACTTTATGACATGATTAAACCAAAAAGAGACCTCACGAAACACACAACAAGTAGCGGATGATTTAAACGAAGGTACAATGCATGGTGGGAGTCTATTTGGACTAACAGGATAGATTGCATGATGATAAACGAAATCTAAATATTTTCGGTAATCCACAAGCTTAAAATCGATGCATATACCTGATAATTAACAGTCAAGATTACAATTTTCACTTAAACAAGGATTAGTATTAGATCGCAACATGATTCAATTAGGCATGAATGCTTAGACTGAACTCTCCTAACATGGTGCGGTTTTACATTGCGGACAAGAAAGCATGCAACAAACAACTTATATCTAGGGCGGTGAATCTAGCACAACGAATCAGCAAGCTCAAACAAGCGTTAACATCATAATCCCCTATGCAAAAGTAGACTCGATCCTACATGAATGCAGCTACATGACACGCTTTTTATGTATTTTTGAAAAGTTTTTTTGATTTTTTTGGTTTTTATATGCTTTATATGATATGCAATGCTTAAAATGAAAAATCTAAATGGATTTTTATGCTAAGTATGCAATGAATGAAAAACAAACTAAGAACAAAGCAAACATAATTAATATACTCTAGGACCCTCCCCCAAACTTAAATCACACAGTCCCTTGTGTGTATAAAAGCTTGAAAGAGAATCCTAGACCAGCAACAAAATCAAAAGTGCAATGGTATTTATAGTGAAGGAAGGAATTGATACCTTTAAGAAGCCAAAGAAGTTGGACGTGGAGGCATTCATGCTCTCCAGAGTGTAGTCTCCGACATTCATAGGCTTCTCGGGTAGGTGCTCGTCGAGGTGGGCGGTCAAGGCGGGATTTTCAGCTGTCGGCTGATACAACTCGAGTCCTGGTCCATCAAGTAAGGAGGGCAAGGTAGGAATGTCAGGGGCGGGTTGAGGCTACTCGACTTTCTATTGATCGAGTGAGGCGGTCGAGTGCCGTGCCCTAGCTTTTCGCGTCCTCACTGGGTAAGTTCTTAGCTCTGCGGAGGAGTGTCTTGGAGGCTCTTGGTGCTGAACACGAGTGTTTTCAATGGAGACAGAATGACACCTTTGTAGAGTGGCAAGCGCTTGTGACGATTCCTCACTGAATCTCTCCTTGAGAGCATCCCTTTCTCGTCTAAGTTCAGCTCTTTCTTGAGTCCATCCCTCTTTTTGCTTAACAAGACCCTTCACCTTTTTGATGAGCCACTTATTCATCTTTTGGAGCAGACCTATCCGTTTGTGAGCTTCTTTGACAACAACTTCTTGTTTCAGTGCATTGTACTCCTCGAAAAGATACTCCTCTAGATCAAGCTCATCTACACTCTCCGGGATTGGCTCGCATATGGATCAAAGAAAGCATGTATAAGTGGAATAAAGTTGGCATTCTTACCCATTCTTATAGAAGTGAATTCCGGACATGGCAGCGCAATGCGTGCATTCGGCTTTTCCAGATGTATGAACTTGTAAACCAGCTTTCCATCATGCTCACCCCACGTTAAAATGTGTTGATGTTTCAGATACTCAATGTCCATGTAGCGGGGTTCAATCTAGCTCGATTTATCAATCTTAACTCCACACTTCTTTTTGATCCAATAAATAAGCCCACCTATACTGATCCACTTTGGCTTATTCCTCTTTGCTTGTACTGCAGCCCGTACTATGTACTCCATCAATTGCCTTGCTAATACAAAAGCCAATCCAGAATCTGCATCATCTCCCACTAACGGCTTACCACTAGGTGTTTTCCTCATAGCTCCTTTAAGCACAGTGACTAACATATGCATCTCTCCCAGATTGTTTGGAGCAGTAGAGTCCCTTGCAAAAAGGACTTCTCCAACAGCTCTACACATGTAATTGATACATGCGTTACATACACAATTACCTTTTGCACGAGAGGGGTTAAACAATTGATGTCCATCTAGCATTGACCAGAGCTCATCGACTTCATTCTCATCGACGCTTGGGTAGGCTGCGGATCTTTTCAGGAATGTATTAATTAGTTTTCAAATACATGTTATTCACCTAATTCTTGTTTTATAGTCATAGCCTTTTTTTCTTGTACAATAGAGCAATGTCTCGCCCCTGAACATGTGTTGTTATTCGTATCACCATATTTGAGTACCTAATGTTTTTATGCAGGCAGAAGAAGAGTTGAAGGATGAGTCTAACTCGGAGAGTATTCGAGCAGCCTAGCCAAAATGTTGTAAGCACCCTTAGCCTTTTTTGCAGTTATATTAAACTTTTGCAGTTATATTAAACTTGTGCAATTATATTAAAATTTTGCAGTTCTATTCTTGGTTTATAGTCACTATCTTTTTGTTGTCCTATACAATATAGCAATGTCTCGCCCCTAAATAGGTGTTCTAATTTGTATCACCGTATGAGTGCCTAATGTTCTTATACATGCGGAAGAAGGGGTGAAGGATACCTCCGACTTGGTAGTATCCGACCAACCCAGTCAAAAAGTTGTAAGTACCCTTACCCTTTTTGCAGTTAAATTAAAATTTTACGGTAAGATTAAACTTTTGTAGCTATCCGATCATTTTCTAGTTACAGCCTTGTTTGTCCGATCGTTTCAATGATATATTGAACTTTGGTATTATGGTCCCCCTTCTCATCAACGCACATGTTTAGGCATGCGTGGAAAGATACTCGAGCATTGAGATGGACAAGCTTGAATATCACTGCAAGACATTGTTCTCTGTCTTTGTGCAAAACAAGTTGTAACTATATCCGACAATAATTATTTATTTCTTATGTACCATGTAAACTGATTCCCCCAACAAACTCGTGTCCTTTTATTCTGTAATCCAGACATCTTTCGTGAGTGTACTACTTTGTTAGGGGGCATTCTTTCAATTTCATGTGTTTTGTTGCCTAATGAAGATATCTCTTATTCTCTTTCTACAAATGATAGCAATAACTCTAACACACTAACTCCATTTTCCAGATTGTAGTAGTATTGTAGTAGTATTGTCAGTGGGCTAGCTAAGGTAAATATGTGGTTTTATTTTATCAGGCTCCATTTTGTATATCTGCTACTTTCTCAATTACAACAATTGTATGTTAGTTAGTGAGTTAGTTTCTCTATTTTTATATATTGAGTTAGTTTTCTCTAAAATAAATATAATAACTTAGTAATCGAGTTATTATTATTCTATTAATAAATTACTTATAAGAAAGTCGCACCGCTTATATTTTCACTAATCACATAACTAATCACATACTTTATGTTTTATTTTTTTTATCAAAACTGCACTTTTACCGCGCCGCACTTTGTCCTGCACTACCAAAACCGCAATTACCAATCAAACCATTTGACTTTAGATCAAACATTATGTGGGGAAATTGGAAAAGAATAAACAGAGCACTTTCTACATGATGTAAACAACAAGCAATTCATTTGAAGTTGATGAAAATAAATTAAAAACCATTGGAAGTTTTATATTTGGGTTGTAAAAGTTGAAATACCCATGAAGTTGAAAATGAAATTCGTATTTTCCTTTCCATAAAAAAATGGTGAAAATAAAAGGTTCTTAAAAATATTAAAGTCGATGCCAAAAATCAGATTGATCACACTAAATTTCTTAATTTCTTGTATAAATAAATTATAAAAGACTGGCAAAAAACTAAATCCAGAAACTTATCTCCAGTTAATTTCAATAAAATTCATATGTTTTCCCCCCTAAGATTAGATATTTCGATATACAGCCCTCCTAAATATAAGATGGATTTGGTATCTGAAACCAAATGAAATGATTAAAAAAAAACTTAGTAAACCAGTCTAAAATCTTTACATCCCCTAAAATTGAAAACTCAGCCTAAAGTTTCCTATTAATTAACTTAACACGTAGCATGAAATTAAATTAGAAATAGGTTAAATAATTATAACTCATTACGCGATTCATGTTGCTTCAAATTAAAGCCTCTCTATTGTGGCTACGTTTTCCCTTGTTTGGGCTTAGGTCTTTCTAGTTGATTAGATTCTTCCATCTCTAAATAATTAGGGCTTTGGTAATGGGAGTTGCCTTTTCTCGCAGGCTTTTTCTGAATTTTTTTTCCTTTTTTAGTAACTAATGTATTGTTTTCCTCAAGGTTTTAAGCTAACCATGACTGAAACCTTCAGCTGCCACCTATTTCTTTATCGACTTTGGGTTGGAACGGTGGTTTTGTGTCTCGTTTTGGCTTTTGGAGTGTTTCTGCATATACTCTTCTCTCCTGTGTGTGGACGTTTGGTGTTTTGAGTGGTCTTATGACGTGTCCGATTTATCAAGCGTTGCAAGGTATGACGATACAAGACAAAAAAACCGATCAAGGCAAAGACAGTCCGTAAGATGGCTAGTTTCATCCATGATATGCCTAGATTGTAGCGTTTGCTTGATAATTGCAGAGGATATGCTCTCTCTGGAGAGCGTTTTCAGTTGATTTTTAAGTCTTAATCTGATTTAGAAACTGTGTTGGAAGCTGGTGCTTGGACTTATGAAGATTGCTCCATTGTCCTTGAGAGATGGGAGGAGAAATCATCTGCAGATTATTAGCGGTTTCTACCAGTTTGGGTTTGTATGTGTGACGTGCCTTTGGACTACTATGATGCAGATGTGTTGACGGAGCTGGCAGGTTGTTTGGGTCATGTCCTGGAGCTTTCTTTTGACCCTCTTAAACCGCAGAGTAAAGGTTTCACTCTTGTTAAGGTGCTGTTTAGATTTCTCACGGCCAATTTTAAACTCTCAAGAATTTGAATTACCATATGGTGGGGTTTTCAAAGTTAGTTTCGAGTTTGAATGTGTCCGTTAAAAGATGTTATCGCTGTAAAAGATTGACTCATGACAAACTGAGATATCCCTTTGTTCCTAATAACCAGCCTTCTAATGCTACGGTCGGCTCTATGGTTCTCAGGTTTCGCCTCAATAAATTCTTAAAGAAGGTGATCCTTTTTTCAGGGTTATAACTGAAAGTGATGTTGGACTGGGCGATGTTATGAGAAGACCTAAAATTGATGAGGATGTGTTAAACGTTTTGAGGAATTATCTATCAGTGCAAGATCCATCGGTAAAGCAAGCACGTATTGATTGTGTGAGGCGAAAGGTGTGGAATTTGGATGGTGATGTTGTGGATCAAAACTTTCATTTGAGACTTGAAGCCCCTCCATTGATTACTTCCGATCTTAACAAGGGGAATGGGCATGTTTTTTATTTTTAAGCCCAAGAAAAGGTGTCTCGACGGAGCTCTAAACTCCTTGCTGCATTATTCAATGCAGCTCGTGAAAACCATATGAGGAGTTTGTCTTGCAAGCAACTTCCTCCTTCAGCTATGGCGGGTTGTTTGGCGGATAACTCTATGGTATTTCACAGTGCTTATACAGGTGCTGGAAGCTCTGGGGTCCGTCCGCAAGCTTCTCGCTTTAGGAAGAGGCCAAGTAAGTGGAAGCGACACCTTGCAAAATAGAGGAAAACTTTGGTGTATAAAGTTAAACCAGTTTTGGACTTAGAGAGTGTTTCAATGCCGAAAAGGAAAGTTGTGACTGAAGGCGAGTTAGATGATGATGTACAAGCAGCAAAGCAACCCAATTCAGAGGTGGTTCTGAGTGAGGAACCGTTGATGCATCAATGTGTCTATTGAGCTGGAATTGTCAAGGGATTGGGAATGACTTGACAATCCAGATTTTGAGGGATTTGCGGAGAGAGCATTTCCCAGGCTTTATGTTCCTAATGGAGACTAAAATAGTTTTTTGTGAAAGAAAATTTGAAATGATAGCTTTTATTGTTTTGAATATATAGTCGACTAAGCATAACATTTGTATCTATTAAAGTTTTAACATCAGTCAAAAGATCAAAAGACTAAAAGAAGTCATGAAACAATGCATTAATTTTGGAAGAATAAAACAAAGAGGCCATTAATTTTAGATCTTACCTATATAGATCAACTTTCTTGGATTCTCATAGCTTTCCTTCTCATTTTCCATGGACGCTCCCTATGAAAATCAAAATCGGCCGCAGATTATATTACATATTATATTAACATCTCTGATGCTCTCTACTTTAAGAACCATCGAAAACAGACATAATAAATTTACATTTACTTACTTGAATGACAAAGTGTCCGAAAATCCGTGAGGCTTCCAATGAATGCAATGAGAAAGAGAGAGACAGCTACTTCGATATATAACTCTGACTCTCTTTCCATTGCAATGTCATGCGTAACTTTGAGTAGTTTATACACATGAATACGTAACCATATCGAAGCTTCTTTCGACATCACTTCACTCAAATGAAACTTCGGCAATTGCGGTGAAGGTAAACGACTCAAGTAAAAAAAAAGAATATATGTAAAGAAATGTGGCCTTTTGTTTATATCATACCTGTTGAAATGGATGCAGATTTGGACCAGAAGAAGAGAATAGACAGCAAGAGAAGAAGAACACTTGAAAGAAGAGTAACGATGGAGTAAGCAAATGTCTCAAATACCATCCATGAAGCTATTGTCACTATAATTATACCAACACTCACATTCGTCTTCCTCCAAAGCATCACATTTGCAATTACAAATTCATTTCTGTTTTCTCTTCAAGCTTCTCCCGAATTTTCACCGGATCTACTTCTTCTGTCACAGCCAGTTTCCCCATTGTTGACTCTGATTTCACCGCTCAACGCCTGAGAACGTGATTTTTTGTTATTATTCAGTCAACCAAAAAAATACAAATATTTGAAAACTCCATCAGAGATTTGTCAAGCTCACACTTAACAATCTTAGAAATAGATGAGAATAGAAAGAATAGGAGATGAGAATAGAAGAGATAAGATGAGAGGCAAGAATTGTATAGTTTAATCTGAATGCCTCTTTCCATAACTTAGGGTTTGGAATTAAATACATGTGCATAAACTTGTTAAAACGACAGAGTTTCATTATTTAACTAAGGCTCTAATGAATGAGCTAATCCTCTGTCTCCTGCAGAGACTTCTTCATGCTTAGTCTCAACCACTACTTGATTTCTTCTCACCCCTCTTAGACCTTAGCTTCCTTGTCACAAACGCCAGAGGCACAGCTACCTTATTAATACCATCCCGTAAAGAAGACACCTTGTCCTCAAGGTGAGGTTTTGTATACCTCGCAATCAGTTTCAGCAAGGACTCCCATGTATCTTCGCAGTTCGGTAAGCCCTTCCATTGCACCAATACTTCAGTCTCGTTGTTCTGCCCTTGGCGAATGTCCAAGATGTGGTCTAGCTCAGTAACCCACTCCAACTCTTCACTCAAAACAGCCGGTATCTCTTGAACAAACCTGTCCGATGGCACTGCTTTCTTCAGCTGGGAAACGTGGAAAACCGGGTGAATCGCCCTGTGAGGTGGCAGCTGTAATCTGTAGGCAACCTTTCCTACTCGTTGGAGTATCTCATACGGGCCAAAAAACCTGGGTAAAAGTTTCTCATTGCGTCGCAAAGCCACTGATTTTTGTCTATAAGGTATGAGCTTCAAGTACACTCTTTCACCAACCTGATACTCCACATCTCTCATGTGTTTGTTTGCAGAATTTACCATCTATTTCTGCGCTAAAGTCATATTCTCTTATCTCCTCTAGAACCCCATCCCGCTGTCTCAAAACTTCATCAACCTGAGAATTGGCTGAAGGGTAATCCCCGTAGTCCATCAACCTTGGAGGCTCCCTCCCATAAACAGCGCAGAAAGGTGTTGTTTTGATGGCTGAGTGATAAGAGGTGTTATACGAGTACTCAGCCTAAGATAACCAATCCATCCAAGATTTTGGTTTGTTACCTACAAAACAACGCAAATAAGTTTCAAGGCAACGGTTTAGTACTTTCGTTTGCCCGTCCGTTTGGGGATGATATGCGGTGCTCTTGTGTAGAGCGGTGCCCTGCACTTTGAAAAGTTCGTCCCAAAAAATACATATGAAGACTTTATCTTGATCTGAGACTATTGTTTCCGGAAAGCCATGCAATCGGACGATGTCACGAAAGAAAATCTCAGCCATTATTTTGGCTGTGAAATGGTGCTTTAAGGGTAGAAAATGAGCATACTTGCTCAGCCTATCCACTACCACCAATATTACATCTTTCCCATGAGATATTGGTAGCCCTTCCACGAAATCCAGGCTGATATGTGCCCAAATCTGTAGAGGAATGGGTAATGGGGAAAGTAATCATGCATGTGACATAATGGAATACTTATTAGTTTGGCAAATTCGGCACTGCTCAATGAATTTTCCCACGTCCTTCTTCATTCCCTTCCAATAAAACTCAGCCTGCAACCTTTTGTAAGTTTTTAGCACCCTTCATGACCACCTATCGCACTTTCATGAAACCTAGAAAGTAAACTCGGAATCAGATTAGATCCCTGCGGAATCACAATGCTATTCCCCTTCATCAATAACCCATTTTTCAGACCAAAATCAGACCCCATCAACCCTCCTTCTTTCAACTGAGACAATATCTTTTTAAAGTCATCATCTCCCTCTACTTGTCTTTTTATCTCTGCTACATCCAAAGTGATTGGATTAGTCATTTGGATGCTATTTAGGGCCTCAAAGTCCTGTCTTGATAAAGCATTTGCGGCCATGTTTTCTGTTCCAGGCTTATACTCAATAATGTAGTCAAGATCTGTCAGCTTGGCCGCCCATTTTAATTGGTCACCACTCAAGTGTTTCTGTCCCAAAAGGTATTTTAAGCTTTTTTGGTCTGTTTGAATGATGAATCTCCTCCCTGTTACATAATGTCTCCACTTGGTTACTGCAAACACTATTGCCAGCAATTGCTTCTCATACACTGATTTTGCCTTTCCTTTGTCCGAGAATGCTTGGCTGATAAAGGCAATGGGTCTTTTTTCTTGTGAAAGTATTGCACCTATACCATTTTCCTGAGGCATCTGTCTCTATTGTGAATGTCTTAGTATAATCCGGCAAGGCAAGTGTAGGCAATTCAGCTACTGCTTCTTTCAATTTGCGGAATGCCTTGCTTGCATCTTCATCCCAACTGAAACAGTTTTTCTTTAATTGTTGTGTTAAGGGTCTAGCTATCATGCCATAGCCTTTAACAAATCTCCGATAATAGCCTGTCAGCCCAAGAAAACCTCTCAACTCTGATACATTTTTTGGTTCTGGCCAACGCATCATAGCTTTCACCTTCTCGCTATCTGCTGCAACACTATTTGTAGAAATAATATGTCCCAAGTAAGCTATTTCTCTATGTCCAAAAGAGCATTTCTTCTCATTAGCGTAGAATTGGTGCTCTCTTAGCGTACGCAACACTAGGGCCAGATGCTCTTTGTGTTCCTCAGCGCCAGCACTATAAACAAGGATGCCATCAAAGAAAACCAGCACAAATTTCCTGAGGTACGGTCTGAATACATCATTCATTACGCTCTGGAACGTGGCTGGGGCATTCGTGAGCCCAAATGGCATCACTAGAAACTCATAGTGACCTTCGTGAGTTCGAAACGCTGTCTTGGGAACATCCTCTGCTCGGACTCTGATCTGGTGATAACATACTAGCTCCCTGCAGCACATCGAATAACTCCTCAACCCTGGGAATTGGAAACTTATCCAGCACTGTGGCCTTGTTAACGCCATGGTAATCGACACAAAATCTCCACCCTCCGTCCTTCTTTTTGACTAACAGAACCGGACTCGAGAATGGGCTCACACTTGGCTGTATAATTCCTGCAGTTAACATGTCTTGCACTAATTTTTCAATTTCATTCTTTTGTTGATAAGAGTACCTATAGGGCCTGCAGCTGATTGGGGAGGTTCCCTCTTGCAAGGTGATGGCGTGTTCTCTCGTTCTAGAAAGAGGCAACCCTTGTGGTAGATTGAAAACGTCACTAAAGAAATAGTTTATGTATTTCTTTGCTAACCACTCTTTTCTTTTTCGTAACAGTTCCTTCAAATAAACTAGTAAGCTCCAACAAATATATTGTTTCTTCCTCTTGTTTGCATCGACTCATTGCCTTGACCGATATCTCTCTTTTCAGTAAGGATGGGTCCCCTTTCAGTGTCACACAATGATTACCTTTTGTGTAAGACAGTCGGTATAGCCCCCAGTTTGTCTTTGTTTCTCCCAATGAGGCCAGCCAAGAATATCCCAATATCAAGTCTGTATTTCCCAATTCGAACAGCCAACAATCTTCTACAATTTTGGCTCCTTGAACACTTATCTCAAGCTTCTTACACTGCCCTCTACTGTTTTCTATCTTTCCCGTCGCTACAGAGACTCGACAATTCCTTACCTCTTCCACTAGAAATTCTAGTTTCTGTTGCAACTCCAGGGAAATAAAATTACAAGTAGCTCCTGAGTCAATAAGTATTATCACTTCCACTCCATTAACTGTACCTCTAAGCCTCATAGACCTCTCACGTTCAAAACCCAAAACTGAATGAAGTCTCACGTTCTCATGCACTTCTTCTTCCTGTTCCGGTGGATTCTGTTCAATGGGGTGTTCCTCTGTTAATCCCTCTTCTCCTTCAAATTCTGTAGCCTCTAACACTCTCAGTCTCTAGTGTGTCTTGCCCTTGTGACCCGAGAAATAACGCTCCCCACAGTATCGGCAAGGATTAGGACCACTCTTTCTTTGAGTTGTGAGTGATTTCAAATCCTTGTTATGCCCATTTTCTCATACACCACGAGTGATAGCATTAGTAAATCTATTTGCTGAGTTAGAATTATTAATATCCAAAGTCCTAAAAGGTCTCGAAAGGTACTGATTCCTTTCCAAAATGATGCTCTCTGCCAGTTTAGCTACATTAATGTGATCATCCATACTCTCTGGCCTGCACATCATCCCTCTTTCCCTCAGATTTTGCTTCATCCCAGCCAAGAATAAAGCCACCAACAGATCCTCGGGTATGTGTGGAGCTTCACCAGATAATTCCTCAAATTTCTCTAAGTACTCTTTCAGTGAACCTGTTTGCCTCAACTGCACCAACTGAAACAGCACATTACATCCTCTACTCACTCGGAACCTTTTCTTAAAACGCTCCTTAAAATCCACCCAATCCCTCTAATCATTTTTGTCTTGAGATGTTTGGGACCATGTCGAAGCGCTTCCAGTGAGACACGGCAAAGCCTCGGCCAATTTATCTTCTTCCAGTGTTCGATTATGCTCAAAGCACCTTTCCACCCTGTAAATCCAATCTTCGGGGTTTTGTCCTTCATAAAGAGGGATTTCACGCTTCTTCACAGCTGTTTCGGACCTCGGCGGAAGATAGTTGTGGCTCTGGTTCATCGCTGTTGGTTCAAGCCTCAACATCGACAGAGTGGGAGGTAAAGGTAAAAGTCCATCTCCTGTGCTTCGGAAAGTTACCACCGGCGTCGAAGGGCTTGCCGCAGTCGTCTCCTTCGCGGGTTGAATCGGAGTCGAGCTGGAGGATGGTGTGTCGTACTCGTGAACCCCTTTCTCAGCCAGTTTCTCCTTCAACAACTGAGCGAACATCGCTTGTAGCTTGTCAAACCTCGCCGCGTTCGCACATTCCACACCTACCAGCTTGTCGCCTATCTCCTTAACGCTGGTGATGGTGGCCTGAATCGCCCTGTGTTGTTCATCGGCACTAGCTTGTCAAACCTCGCCGCGTTCGCACATTCCACACCTACCAGCTTGTTGCCTATCTCCTTAATGCCGGTGATGGTGGCCTGAATCGCCCTTTGTTGTTCATCAGCACGTTGCTCGAGCTTAGCAAGATGGGTTTTCCATTGTTGGGTTGGATCTGAAGACTGTGCTCTGATACCAATATTGTTAAGCTCACACTTAACAATCTTAGAAATAGATGAGAATAGAAAGAATAGGAGATGAGAATAGAAGAGATAAGATGGGAGGCAAGAATTGTATAGTTTAATCTGAATGCCTCTTTCCATAACTTAGGGTTTGGAATTAAATACATGTGCATAAACTTGTTAAAACGAGCCGAGGAAAGGTGGTCCAGTGGTAGTGGTCACTTTATAAATCCTCAGACACCAGAGTTCGATTCCTCCCGGATGCAAAGGGAAGGAAAAAAGAGGGATTTTAGGATATGAGGTTTGGCTATGGATCGGGCCTTGTCGATCCAATTATAAGAGTAAGGTTGACAAAAAAAAAAAAAACTTGTTAAAACGACAGAGTTTCATTATTTAACTAAGGCTCTAATGAATGAGCTAATCCTCTGTCTCCTGCAGAGACTTCTTCATGCTTAGTCTCAGCCACTACTTGCTTTCTTCTCACCCCTCTTAGACCTTAGCTTCCTTGTCACAAACACCAGAGGCACAACTAGTTTATCAAGATTCTGGTAAAAAAGAATTACAACATCCATCTTAAGCATTATCTTGGTTCTGCATAACACAGTGTTACTGCAGCATGTAAAGACTATTCGAAAACTTACTTCTTTCTCCTGTAGTTCTCTATGATATTGCTTCCTATAACAAATGTGGATTCCTGAAGGTTATCTTTCCTTACTTCAAGCAATGACTTACTTTACTTTTTCAATTCCAAGTCATGAGCGGTGTAAGGACGATTTTTAATTACACCGACTTGATGAGAAAAGATTAAGTTATTACTCCTAGAAGCATGTTGTATATGAGGAACGGAATTCAGACCCATCAACTTGGCAATTAAATTTGTCTAACCAAGCTTAAATTATCTTTCTTTCGACATTTCCGGTTCTAGAGGCATCTTCATTGGTGTTCCATTAACTCCACACCTCACTCCTTCATTCACAACTGAACAGAAAAAATTAACACTTTCTCACTTCATAAACAGAAACAATCAAACAAAGCAATTTTCTTTACAGTTTTAACAACTTACAACCGTTTATTTATTTGATCAAATTGATTCTTCTTGGTAGACCCTCTGAAGGCATCACAATATCATCATATCAATAACATCAAATACCTTACAGATTCTAACTTTAAATAGAGATAGACAAAATCTAACCATCATCAAAATGGGGTTTCTGAGTGAGCAATTTCTTTCCAGTACTAACTATTCCAAAATCGAATAGGTTAACCACCCGACCCAAACATCCTGGAATCTGATTCCCAACGCCATGAGCCTGAACGTTTCTTCTACTTTGATACTTATACATATTTTTAACACATGTAAACATCATAATTAACCATTACTAAAGTCACACAATCAATCAAGTCCTTTTTTTTTTCTCCAATGTCAATCAAGTCTAATAGTAAAAATATGTAACACAAACAAACAATTTACCAGAATCTGCATTCTCTGGAGAAAATCCTACCGCACACATAATTCAATCGGAAAGAGCCGATCCAACACACACTTCGTTTTATTGATATAAACTTTTTTACAAAAGTCTTATACATGTTGGTTACAATTCTCACCAACACAAAACGAATGAACACTCAAACAAGACTGAAAGAATTTTCTTCTCTTTAAAGCCCCCAAAAGTTCTAAAGTGTTAGGCGGCCTCACCAACCCTCCTAGCCTTTTTATAAGGCGTACAACATACCCTAGAATCACCCAAATCTCTCTGAAATAGAAACTCACAAGATATGTCAAGTTTCCATTTCTACTCGACAGCGATATGTTGTTTCTGTTTACAGCACCGTGTCATCGTACACCTTAACCTAGAATTTTCAAATCCCTCAGAAATAGAAATTCTCAATTTAATACAAGTTTCCATTTTTTCTTCACAGCACTCTGCCGATTATGTTAACAGCTCCCTATCTTGATCTCCTCGTTGGTCAGCACGACTTCGTCCAGCTCAACTTTGACTTATTCTTCTTTCATTCTTAATTCTTGAATTAACAATGAACATAGAGAAGAAATATTAATGATGAAGAAATTGATTGTGGCCTGGAAGAGACGAAAGTAACCCTAAATGCATAGAGCAAATTAGAAGTAACCGTAAAAAAATATGGGAGAGTGGGAGTGTGATCATGCGTGAGAAGTGGGGTTTTGGCCACTTTATCTTTTTTGTTTTGTTTTGTTAACATTGAGCCACAACAGGCCAGCCCATTAGCCAAGTTACTACATAATGTAGGCGATGAGACTCGACCTCTGGTTGTGCAAGTGCGTTTATCTCCTTAAATGGTTTGTATCTGATTATTTGTATATTATTAATTAAAATAATTCAAATATTAAGAAAATTGAATTACAGTGTATCTTTTCTGATACTTACTGAAAAAACTTTTCAAACATGTCATTGAACTTAAACAAAGAACTCGGGAGGATGAAACTTCATGAGAACAAGCCATACATGTTGAAGTTTGCCCGGGAACCATAGTGCAGTGGAAAGGAATGGATGCAGCTTAATGGGAAGGTTATTGAACCATGGCTGTCAGAGGATGTTTGATTTTATTCATGACATGCCGAGGCTATGGAGAACTAATGGTCGATGTCATGGGTTTGCAATATCTAATGAAAGATTCCAATTTATCATTTATTCAGAATCAGATATGCAAGATGTCTTGAATGCTGGTCTATGCACTTATGAAGAATTGTGTTTGGTGATTCAACGATGGGAAGAGAAACAATCTGCAGACTATCTGCAATTTCTACCAGTCTGGGTGAGACTACGAGAGATACCGTTAGAATCCTATGATGTCGATGTTCTCACGGAGATGGATGGATTTCTGGGTCATATTGAGGAACTAGTGTTTGATCCCATGAAGCCTCAAATCAAAGATTTCGTTCGCGCTAAACTAATGTTTGATGTAACAAAACCTTTGAATAATTTCAAGGATTTTGAGCTTCCATCAGGAGAGATTGTTGCAATTAATTTAGAGTATGAACGAATAAGGAAATGGTGCTAACAATGTCAGAGGCTAACACATAATAAGACTAGATACTCGTTCAATTCCCCGTTCAATTCTAGTAACCGGCAACATACTACTAAGGTTGGGAAGAATTGATGGTTCAGCCTCGCATTTTTAAATTTAGCGCAGATGATCGCTTGTATGAAGTGTTAACTGCCTCAGACATTGGAATAGATGAAAAGAACTGGAAAACCGAATATAGCTGAGGATGTGTTGGATGTGATGAGAAGTGATGTGTCAGTTCAGGATCCAGTGAGAAGCTAGCTCATATGAAGACTTCAAAGACATGTCTGGAGCTTGGAGAAAGGAAAACAGAGCCAGAGATTTTTCTCAGTCTGGAAATTAAAACAGAATCTTTATATGGAAGATAGTAAGGCTCGGCCAAATGATGCTTTGTTACATGATATCAAAAGTAAGTTGTCACATGCCTACAGAGAAAACTGGCTGTGAGATGGTGATAGGAACACAAAGTTTTTCTATGGGAGTGTTAAAAAAAGACGAGTACAAAATAACATCTCACCCTTGCTTAATGATGTGGGGGTTGAACAGTTTTCAGAGGGATCTTAAGGGGAAGTTGCGGTAGCTTATTTCCACCAATCTTTTCACCTCCACGAATCCGAGCTCAGCTGCGGAATTTTTGGAGGGTCTCCAACCTCTTGTATAAGGCGAAATGAATGAGGCTTTAATCAAGATGGTTACGCGCGAGGAAATTAAGACTGCAGCCTTTGGAATCCAAAGCCATAAAGCCTCCGGAACTGATGGTATGACTAGAATTATTTTCCAAAAGTAATTGGGATATCGTGGGAGAACAAGTGGTGAAAGAAGTGACTGGTTTTTTCATTAACAACAGGCTGCCTCGAGATTGGAATTACACACAAATATGTTTAATCCCCAAGATTTCGAATAATAAGAAGATGAGTGATCTTAGACTGATTAGCCTTTGCTCAGTGGCTTATAAAACTGTGTTTCACATTTTAAACTAAAGAGGTGTTTGCCAAGTTTGATAACAGAAACCCAGGGAGCTTTTGTTGCGGGTACACTTATATCCGATAAAATTCAGGTAGCGCGCTCATGAATTAATACACTACAAGAAAACTGGCCATTTGCGATGGCCAAAGGCGTTGCAGTGGCGTCGCAAATGGTCATTTGCAACACCACTGCGAATCGTCATTTAAATTGTAAATCGTGTGTCTCAAATTACATTCGTCGCAGTTGTGTCGCAAACATTGCAACGTCATTAGAACATCACAATTCTGTGATGGAGGAGAGCCTTTCAAATGCAACGCATATTTGTGACGTTGTTGTGGCGTAGGCTCTGCGACATTCTTACGAGGCACAGATTGCAATGCGGTTGGGACGTAGTCTCTGCGACATCCTTGCAAGGCACCCATTGCGATGTCGTTGTGAAGCCCTCTCTGCAACGTATTTGCGAGGCACTCACTGCGACATCGTTGCGAGGCCTTCTCTGCGATGTCATTGTAAGGCACACTCTGCGACGTAGTTGCAAGGAAACGTTGTCGCGAGGCCTCTATTGCGACAATATTGCGACGTCCAATGTGAAAAAATAATTTTTTAAAATTTGAAATATAATTTATTTTAAAATTTTATCAATAAATTAAATGTATTTAATTTAAAAATAAATTATATTTCGAATTTTAAAAAATGAAAATTAAAGTAATATATACTAAATTTAAAATATTTTAAATTATTTACAAAAAAATAAAAAATAAAAAATCTTCTAAAGCGTCCGGGTTTTCTTCCGTGCTCTGGTCCGCATTTGCCGACCTTGATCCGGCTGATCGGGCTGCAACTCCTTCAGCTTAGCAGCTAGGTCTTCGTATTTTGAAGCTAAAAATGAGAAGAGCTGATGATATTGGGATATGTTATGCTGGAGGGATGAGATAAGATTGGTTTGTGCATCAAGCTTAATCTTCTTCTCCACCATTTCAGAGGAATCCGCTAAGGCTTGAGATGGAGATCCTTGCGTCGAGAAGCACTGATCAATCCTCGATCTGAGCGACCGACCACTGTCGAAAAGTCTCCTCTTTTTATGGGGAGCAACCTAATAAGAAAAAACAGATGAATATGTTAGTGTTACATATTGAAATGCAAGAAAAACGTAATAAATAAGAAAAGTCTTACCTAGACGTATATCTCGTTCTATTGGGCGGTTGATAGCACGGCAGATCCAGTGCGTAAAATTTGCTTGTGGTTCCTTGAAATTTTTTTCAAAGATTTTCCGCACGGCAGTCGCCAATATTTGGTCATCATTGAACCTACCATTTTAAACCCAAAAATTCATTAAAAGTTGTTTTACAAACTATAAAATTTCTAATTTTAAAATTTTAGGAAAGAGATTGGGTAGGTATTTGTGGTTTGGATCGTTCAAAATGTCTTCAATCATCATCCCCGCAACAATGTCGGCCGCTAGTGGCCGGTACACAATTGGAGCCGGAGGCGCGGAATCTGTGTTCTGTACCGGAGTAAAGCCCGACTGAGAGCGGAAACTATATCCCGGCGTGGACCAGACAGATCGTGAGGCGGGAGCTGAGATAGGCTGAGATGTCCGATCCCCGTGAGGCGTCTGCGGTTGAGAGTCGGGAGGCGTCGGTTGGTGCGATCCCCCTGCATCGGTGAGGTACCTAGTCTATAGGTTACGACTTCTGGACATATGAAATCACGACAATTTAGATTTTCGGAGTCGTTGTTAATATTTTTTTATTACGAGTAATGTATAAGAGTTTTAAATATAAATATCCTAATTACGACAAAATAAATTCAAAATGTTTTTAGAATTACAAAATTTCACAAAACGTATTTTAATATTACCAAAAAGTTTTACAAACACGAAACAATTTTGGAAATTCTTTTTAAATTAAAAAAGTCATTAAAACGTTTTTAGAAATACGAAATGTTTTTACAAAATCTTTTACAATTAATAGAAATTATTAAACGTTTTAAAAAATAAGAAAACATTTTTGGAAATTCTTTTAAAATTACGCAAAATCTAAAAAATGTTTTAAAAATCTACAAAATGTACAACGTTTTGGACATATTTTGACAATTATCACAAATCATGAAAACCTTTTAAAAAATACAAATTGTTTTTAGAAATTCTTTTTACATTTACTAAAAATCATAATTAAAACAAAAACTTTTTAAAAAATATTTTTCAAAATTAGTAAAAACATGAAAACGTTTTTTAAATAACAAAATCTATTTTAAAAATTAATAACATTTTTTAAAATGTTTCTAAAAATTCTTTTAACTTACCAAAAAACATAAAAATGATTTGTAAAATATAAAACATTTTTCTAAATTCTATAAAAATTACAAAAAATCATAAAACGTTTCCAAAAATATAAAACATTTTTTTTTTAAATTTGTTCAAAATTGCCAAAAATTGTTAAAACATTTTCAAACGTTTTCCTAATAACGAAAACCTAAATCTAAATTCCATAGCCTCAAATTAAACAAATCGGAAGCCTAATCTATGTTCCAATTCTACATATCTACAAATCTATGTTAATAAATGAGTTAGAGATGACGAAACTTACCTTTGTTGGTGGAGAAGAAGAAGAGGCCGAGAGAAGGGGAAGAGGCAAGATGGAGAAGAAGATAGAAGGAGAAGAGAAGAAGAATTGAGAAGGAGAAGAGGCGAGATGTAGAGCGGCGAGAAGGAGAGGAGAAAGAGAGAAGAAGAGCCGCAAAACAGGTCGAGTTAGCAGGTTGAGATCATATCAAATTCTATTACAGACTACAAGTTTGTCAATTATAGTAGATAGGTGTCAATCCAAGTCAAGTGTGTCAGTAGCAGTCGGGAATTATACGAATCAACCTAATTCAAGTTTGATAATCAGTTCATCAAAGTGTCACAGAACTGAAGCATAGTAATAACTAAAACGGAGACAGAACATGTAGTGAATAACGTAAACAACTGAGCAAGTAAATAAGCGAAAAACGGAGACAAAACGATAAGCAATTAACGGAAATAAAGGTTCAAGAGGATTCTAATCAATGAACAATGCTACAATAGGGACTTCAAGACTTGCTTAACAACCTATTAAGGCGATTTCTAGTCAATAAATTGAACGATAACATTGCCACTCTCGTGGTCTATGAACTTAGCAAAGCACGGATCAGACCTAACTCCCGTTAGCAGAATCCTAGCAATCAGGCATTAAGAATCAACCTATTCTAGCCAATATACTCTCTATGCAACAAATCCCTTGGGATAAACAATCATGTCTAGCTCCAATGCTTAGCCGTTTTCTCTGATCACGTACAACACTCTGTTCAGGTCCACGTCCATCCTCATGTTTATCAGCTCCCAGAATGGTCCAAATTCCTTCCAAAATACATAATAGCGGACCAAATGCGGTATGCATGCTATGCAAATGCAAAATGTACAATACGGACCTAAAACGACTCTAAAATGAAGAGGATGTTATGAGTATGCCTGAAAACTAAGCTAATTGAGACTCTAAAACATGGTAAAAATCATGCATATCAACTCCTCCAAACTTAGATCTTGCTTGCCTTCAAGCGTGCAAACCGAACCAAGATGGAGAAGAAGGTGAAAGCTGGGTTTCAGAGCCAACAACTAGCTGATATGAACGCTAAACTCACTGTCCAAGATACAAGTTCTAAGATACAAAACTAAGCATGTCGTACTCCAAAAATTTTAGCCATGTCAATACCAATCTAGCATAAGTTTAGGCTTAACATACACATGCATTCACTTCAACTAATCCTTTTAACATTCAATTAGCAGAAAACCGTGAACCAAGTATATGCAACAATTTAATAGCTTGTTTGGCTAAGGGTAAGGTCTAGATATTAGAATGATATCTTTATAGTTACTGGTCAATCAATGCACATGGATCACTCAATGAAATGAGTTAAGCTTCAACATAATGCTAAAGGTGAGAACTAATAGGGGCATACAAAAACATGACTTCATCTACCTGTATACCCACATCGACTTCATCGTATCAATCTAAACCCAGAATATGATCCTAGACTACCGTTTTCATTCAAAGCTTTTTCTTTTTCTAGCCACCAAGATCATATTCACAAGCTTTTCCATTCATAAGTCTAACGAGGGGGATTCACAAATTCGTAACTTCTAGCGGTTTTGGGACTTAAACATTTACAGCTTTTGGTTCTTCTTATTTCGTTTTCTTCTTTTTCTTTGCTTAGAAGCTTTCTTTTTCAAACCACCCAAAACCTTTACTAGATCAAATTAAACACTTTCCAACCCCTTTCTCCTTTAGATGAAGACACTTTTATTTAGCCCTTTTCATTCTTTTGCATTCCTTTTCATTCGTTTTCCGCACAAACATAAATATTCCCATATCCAGAATCGAAACCATCTAGTCCTATCTGGTCCAAAAATCATGGACCAGCATCTATATGAAGTGATGCTCTTGTCGGTCCTCACCTAACACTTTATGACATGATTAAACCGAAAAGAGACCTCACGAAACACACAACAAGTAGCGGATGGTTTAAACGAAGGTACAATGCATGGTGGGAGTCTATTTGGACTAACAGGATAGATTGCATGATGATAAACGAAATCCAAATATTTTCGGTAATCCACAAGCTTAAAATCGATGCATATACCTGATAATTAACAGTCAAGATTACAATTTTCACTTAAACAAGGATTAGCATCAGATCGCAACATGATTCAATTAGGCATGAATGCTTAGACTTAACTCTCCTAACATGGTGCGGTTTTACATTGCGGACAAGAAAGCATGCAACAAACAACTTATATCTAGGGCGGTGAATCTAGCACAACGAATCAGCAAGCTCAAACAAGCGTTAACATCATAATCCCCTATGCAAAAGTAGACTCGATACTACATAAATGCAGCTACATGACACGCTTTTTATGTATTTTTGAATTTTTTTTTGATTTTTTGGTTTTTATATGCTTTATATGATACGCAATGCTTAAAATGAAAAATCTAAATGGATTTTTATGCTAAGTATGCAATGAATGAAAAACAAACTAAGAACAAAGCAAACATAATTAATATACTCTAGGACCCTCCCCCAAACTTAAATCACACAGTCCCTTGTGTGTATAAAAGCTTGAAAGAGAATCCTAGACCAGCAACAAAATCAAAAGTGCAATGGTATTTATAGTGAAGGAAGGAATTGATACCTTTAAGAAGCCAAAGAAGTTGGACGTGGAGGCATTCATGCTCTCCAGAGTGTAGTCTCCAACATTCATAGGCTTCTCGGGTAGGTGCTCGTCGAGGTGGGCGGTCAAGGCGGGATTTTCAGCGGTCGGCTGATACAACTCGAGTCATGGTCCATCAAGTAAGGAGGGCAAGGTAGGAATTTCAAGGGCGGGTTGAGGCTACTCGACTCCCTATTGATCGAGTGAGGCGGTCGAGTGCCGTGCCCTAGCTTTTCGCGTCCTCACTGGGTAAGTTCTTAGCTCTGCGGAGGAGTGTCTTGGAGGCTCTTGGTGCTGAACACGAGTGTTTTCAATGGAGACAGAATGACACCTTTGTAGAGTGGCAAGCGCTTGTGATGATTCCGCACTGAATCTCTCCTTGAGAGCATCCCTTTCTCGTCTAAGTTCAGCTCTTTCTTGAGTCCATCCCTCTTTTTCCTTGACAAGACCCTTCACCTTTTTGATGAGCCACTTATTCATCTTTTGGAGCAGACCTATCCGTTTGTGAGCTTCTTTGACAGCAGCTTCTTGTTTCATTGCATTGTACTCCTCGAAAAGATACTCCTCTAGATCAAGCTCATCTACACTCTCCGGGATTGGCTCGCATCTGGATCAAAGAAAGCATGTATAGGTGGAATAAAGTTGGCATTCTTACCCATTCTTATAGAAGTGAATTTCGGACATGGCAGCGCAATGCGTGCATTCGGCTTTTCCAGATGTATGAACTTGTAAACCAGCTTTCCATCATGCTCACCCCACGTTAAAATGTGTTGGTGTTTCAGATACTCAATGTCCATGTAGCGGGGTTCAATCTAGCTCGATTTATCAATCTTAACTCCACACTTCTTTATGATCCGATAAATAGGCCCACCTATAATGATCCGCTTTGGCTTATTCCTCTTTGCTTGTACTGCAGCCCGTACTATGTACTCCATCAATTGCCTCACTAATACAAAAGCCAATCCAGAATCTGCATCATCTCCCACTAACGGCTTACCACTAGGTGTTTCCCTCATAGCTCCTTTAAGCACAGTGACTAACATATGCATCTCTCCCAGATTGTTTGGACTAGTAGAGTCCCTTGCAAAAAGGACTTCTCCAACAGCTCTACACATGTAATTGATACATGCGTTACATACACAATTACCTTTTGCACGAGAGGGGTTAAACAATTGATGTCCATCTAGCATTGACCAGAGCTCATCGACTTCATTCTCATCGACGCTTGGGTAGGCTGCGGATCTTTTCGGGAATGTATTAATTAGTTTTCAAATACATGTTATTCACCTAATTCTTGTTTTATAGTCATAGCCTTTTTGTTCTTGTACAATAGAGGAATGTC
Source organism: Lepidium didymum (assembly GCA_963920545.1). NCBI lineage: Eukaryota > Viridiplantae > Streptophyta > Magnoliopsida > Brassicales > Brassicaceae > Lepidium > Lepidium didymum. Next base: position 23,004,457 of record OY986991.1, on the reverse strand, counting down.
TCGCCCCTGAACATGTGTTGTTATTCGTATCACCATATTTGAGTACCTAATGTTTTTATGCAGGCAGAAGAAGAGTTGAAGGATGAGTCTAACTCGGAGAGTATTCGAGCAGCCTAGCCGAAATGTTGTAAGCACCCTTAGCCTTTTTTGCAGTTATATTAAACTTTTGCAGTTATATTAAACTTGTGCAGTTATATTAAACTTGTGCAATTATATTAAAATTTTGCAGTTCTATTCTTTGTTTATAGTCACTATCTTTTTGTTGTCCTATACAATATAGCAATGTCTCGCCCCTAAATAGGTGTTCTAATTTGTATCACCGTATGAGTGCCTAATGTTCTTATACATGCGGAAGAAAGGGTGAAGGATACCTCCGACTCGGTAGTATCCGACCAACCCAGCCAAAATGTTGTGAGTACCCTTACCCTTTTTGCAGTTAAATTAAAATTTTACGGTAAGATTAAACTTTTGTAGCTATCCGATCATTTTCTAGTTACAGCCTTGTTTGTCCGATCGTTTTCAATGATATATTGAACTTTGGTATTATGGTCCCCCTTCTCATCAACGCACATGTTTAGGCATGCGTGGAAGGATACTCGAGCATTGAGATGGACAAGCTTGAATATCACTGCAAGACATTGTTCTCTGTCTTTGTGCAAAACAAGTTGTAACTATATCCGACAATAATTATTTATTTCTTATGTACCATGTAAACTGATTCCACCAACAAACTCGAGTCCTTTTATTCTGTAATCCAGACATCTTTTGTGAGTGTACTACTTTGTTAGGGGGCATTCTTTCAATTTCATGTGTTTTGTTGCCTAATGAAGATATCTCTTATTCTCTTTCTACAAATGATAGCAATAACTCTAACACACTAACTCCATTTTCCATATTGTAGTAGTATTGTAGTAGTATTGTCAGTGGGCTAGCTAAGGTAAATCTGTGGTTTTATTTTATCAGGCTCCATTTTGTATATCTGCTACTTTCTCAATTACAACAATTGTATGTTAGTTAGTGAGTTAGTTTCTCTATTTTTATATATTGAGTTAGTTTTCTCTAAAATAAATATAATAACTTAGTAATCGAGTTATTATTATTCTATTAATAAATTATTTTTTTTATCAAAACTGCACTTTCGCCGCGCCGCACTTTGTCCTGCACTACCAAAACCGCAATTACCAATCAAACCATTTGACTTTAGATCAAACATTATGTGGGGAAATTGGAAAAGAATAAACAGAGCACTTTCTACATGATGTAAACAACAAGCAATTCATTTGAAGTTGATGAAAATAAATTAAAAACCATTGGAAGTTTTATATTTGGGTTGTAAAAGTTGAAATACCCATGAAGTTGAAAATGAAATTCGTATTTTCCTTTCCATAAAAAAATGGTGAAAATAAAAGGTTCTTAAAAATATTAAAGTCGATGCCAAAAATCAGATTGATCACACTAAATTTCTTAATTTCTTGTATAAATAAATTATAAAAGACTGGCAAAAAACTAAATCCAGAAACTTATCTCCAGTTAATTTCAATAAAATTCATATGTTTTCCCCCCTAAGATTAGATATTTCGATATACAGCCCTCCTAAATATAAGATGGATTTGGTATCTGAAACCAAATGAAATGATTAAAAAAAAACTTAGTAAACCAGTCTAAAATCTTTACATCCCCTAAAATTGAAAACTCAGCCTAAAGTTTCCTATTAATTAACTTAACACGTAGCATGAAATTAAATTAGAAATAGGTTAAATAATTATAACTCATTACGCGATTCATGTTGCTTCAAATTAAAGCCTCTCTATTGTGGCTACGTTTTCCCTTGTTTGGGCTTAGGTCTTTCTAGTTGATTAGATTCTTCCATCTCTAAATAATTAGGGCTTTGGTAATGGGAGTTGCCTTTTCTCGCAGGCTTTTTCTGAATTTTTTTTCCTTTTTTAGTAACTAATGTATTGTTTTCCTCAAGGTTTTAAGCTAACCATGACTGAAACCTTCAGCTGCCACCTATTTCTTTATCGACTTTGGGTTGGAACGGTGGTTTTGTGTCTCGTTTTGGCTTTTGGAGTGTTTCTGCATATACTCTTCTCTCCTGTGTGTGGACGTTTGGTGTTTTGAGTGGTCTTATGACGTGTCCGATTTATCAAGCGTTGCAAGGTATGACGATACAAGACAAAAAAAACCGATCAAGGCAAAGACAGTCCGTAAGATGGCTAGTTTCATCCATGATATGCCTAGATTGTAGCGTTTGCTTGATAATTGCAGAGGATATGCTCTCTCTGGAGAGCGTTTTCAGTTGATTTTTAAGTCTTAATCTGATTTAGAAACTGTGTTGGAAGCTGGTGCTTGGACTTATGAAGATTGCTCCATTGTCCTTGAGAGATGGGAGGAGAAATCATCTGCAGATTATTAGCGGTTTCTACCAGTTTGGGTTTGTATGTGTGACGTGCCTTTGGACTACTATGATGCAGATGTGTTGACGGAGCTGGCAGGTTGTTTGGGTCATGTCCTGGAGCTTTCTTTTGACCCTCTTAAACCGCAGAGTAAAGGTTTCACTCTTGTTAAGGTGCTGTTTAGATTTCTCACGGCCAATTTTAAACTCTCAAGAATTTGAATTACCATAAGGTGGGGTTTTCAAAGTTAGTTTCGAGTTTGAATGTGTCCGTTAAAAGATGTTATCGCTGTAAAAGATTGACTTATGACAAACTGAGATATCCCTTTGTTCCTAATAACCAGCCTTCTAATGCTACGGTCGGCTCTAAGGTTCTCAGGTTTCGCCTCAATAAATTCTTAAAGAAGGTGATCCTTTTTTCAGGGTTATAACTGAAAGTGATGTTGGACTGGGTGATGTTATGAGAAGACCTAAAATTGATGAGGATGTGTTAAACGTTTTGAGGAATTATCTATCAGTGCAAGATCCATCGGTAAAGCAAGCACGTATTGATTGTGTGAGGCGAAAGGTGTGGAATTTGGATGGTGATGTTGTGGATCAAAACTTTCATTTGAGACTTGAAGCCCCTCCATTGATTACTTCCGATCTTAACAAGGGGAATGGGCATGTTTTTGATTTTTAAGCCCAAGAAAAGGTGTCTCGACGGAGCTCTAAACTCCTTGCTGCATTATTCAATGCAGCTCGTGAAAACCATATGAGGAGTTTGTCTTGCAAGCAACTTCCTCCTTCAGCTATGGCGGGTTGTTTGGCGGATAACTCTATGGTATTTCACAGTGCTTATACAGGTGCTGGAAGCTCTGGGGTCCGTCCGCAAGCTTCTCGCTTTAGGAAGAGGCCAAGTAAGTGGAAGCGACACCTTGCAAAATAGAGGAAAACTTTGGTGTATAAAGTTAAACCAGTTTTGGACTTAGAGAGTGTTTCAATGCCGAAAAGGAAAGTTGTGACTGAAGGCGAGTTAGATGATGATGTACAAGCAGCAAAGCAACCCAATTCAGAGGTGGTTCTGAGTGAGGAACCGTTGATGCATCAATGTGTCTATTGAGCTGGAATTGTCAAGGGATTGGGAATGACTTGACAATCCAGATTTTGAGGGATTTGCGGAGAGAGCATTTCCCAGGCTTTATGTTCCTAATGGAGACTAAAAACTCCATTGTTCGCGTGTCATGACTTTAAAGATCGTTGGGTTATGATCACATTCATGTTGTTGAGCACTTATGTGGAAGACGTCATATAATGTGGTTGTTCTATGTTCTAATAAAAACATCATTGATGTCCAAGTATCTCTCATCTCTATGTGTTTTTATATCTCTTTTGTTTATGGAGAGCCCTCAAGGAATTTACGACAAAGCGTGTGGGATAAGTTAAAGGATATTGGCGGTACTAAACAAGGACCTCGGCTTGTGATTTGGGACCTAAATGAATTGTTTGATAACTCTGACAAATTAGGTGGTCCACCAAGACCTCTAAGCTCCTTTTCCGCTTTCAAAAGTATGATCACAGATTGCCCGTTAAGTGAATTCGTCTTTTCAGGTAATAATTACTCTTGGGCTGGTATGCAAGGTGGGTCCTATCTCCAGTGTTGTTTGGATCGTGCGTTAGCTAATGTTATTTGGCTTATGCTCCTCCGTACCTCGCGGTATAAGTATCTTGATCGTATAGGCTCTGATCATAGGCCTCTTCTCTTTCGTTTGTCTAGTGACTTCACTACTAAGTTTGGTCTGTTTGTTTTTGACTCAATATGCAAATCCAATCCTGAAGCGAAAGAAGTAATCATTAATTTTTGGCTCAATCGATCTCAAGACTTCCATGGCTCTGCTTTAGAAAAGATTTTGACTTCCGCAAGGCTTTGTCTAAATGGAAGCAATGTTTTGAATATAACTCTAAGAAGAAGATGCGTAGGCTTAAAGGGTTATTGAACAAGAAGAATGTAAGCTTCAACCTGATCGGTCTTTGTTACAAGATTCTAAGGCTGATTTGTTCAGTGCTTACAAGGACGAAGAAGCATACTGGAAGAGTAAAAGTAAGGAAGCATGGATGAAATGTGGTGATTGTAACTCGAAGTTCTTTCATGGTAGTGTCCAGAACCGCCGTATTCAGAATACTATTCCGTTTCTCGTAAATAAATATGGTGTTGAACAATTAGCGGAAGGATCCAAGGGTGAAATGACTGTGAATTATTTTCGGAAGTTCTTTACCTCTTCTAATCCTTCTGGTACATGTGATCTTCTCCGTAATATAGCTCCCTGTATTTTTGATGCGGTGAATAGAGATCTTATCTGGCCTATTACGTGTGGTGAGATAAAAGATGTTGCCTTTGGTATCAAGAGTAATAAGGCTACTTGTGCGGATGGGATGATAGGTGTGTTTTTCCAGACATATTGGGATGTCATTGGTGACCTGATTACTACTAGTGAGGTGTTTCGGTTTTTTTTACACTACAAGAAAACAGGTGTTTTGCAATGGAAAATTTCGTTGCAAAAGCGTCGCAATAGGCCAATTGCGACACTCCTGCGACACCAACATTTTTGTTGCAAGGCGTTCGTTGCAAAACATATTTATTGTAGGGACGTCGCAGACTTGCGACGGAAATATTGTGTCGCAGAGTCGTTGCATACTTGCGACGCCAACGGGTATGATATATGCCTCGCAAGTTTGCGACACTTCAGCGATACCAGTAATCGTCGCAAGAATGCGACACCAGAAGGACGTCGCAGACCTGCGACATCATCTTTCCGTCGCAAGTCTGCGACTGCTACACAACAATTTTTTTCTTTAATTAAATTGAAATTGAAATTAATTTTAAATTTTAATAAATTAGAAAAATAGAAATAAATAAAATATATATTAAAAGTTTAATTTTTAACTAAATATTTAAAAATATATAACAAACGAAAATGTTCTAAGAGTCATCGGAAACATCGGGGTTTAGTTCCCCGCTCTGGTTTGCGTTTGCCGAGCTCGATCCGGGCTCGTCGGAGCGCAGCTCCTTCAGACATGCAGCTATCTTGTCGTCCTTTGCGGCCAAAATGGAGAAGAGCCTATCGTATTCCGATATCTTCCTCTTCGCTTCCGCTAGCTCAGTTTTCACCTCTGCCATTTCAGAAGAATCTCCATACTCCCGAGATTGAGATCCTTGCGGCGTAAGACACTGCGACATTGTAGAACCGAGCGAGCGACCGGCCCCATAGATTCTCCCCCTGTTACGGGGAGCGACCTGAAGAAAAAGTTATATTAATACGTTACTGTAACAACATTTTTTAAAAAGTACGTGAAATAAATTAAAACAATTTTACCTCGGCGTATAGCTGATTCTTTTGAGCGGTAGAAAGCACGACAGATCCAGTACTCTCATCACCGGAATTCTGAGTCAGGGTCTGCATTTTCGCAGTGACCTCGTTGAAGATCCTTTCCGCCTTCTTGTCGACAAAGACTCCTCCCTTGTTCAATTTCGTCTGGTAGAGAGTCTCAACCAGATCAGGATGAGTATCCCCCGTTTCTTCTTGCTGAAAGCATTGAAAAATATTTGTAATTGAATAAAATTTTATGTATTGTATTGAAAATATAGTAAACGAACTACTTACCGTCTTGCGGGCTCGAGCTTTAAATTAAGTTCGACCCGAGCAATGCCTGTGTGGACCGTCTCCATGGGGATCAGATAAGCGTGCTGCCCGCGTCGATATGCTCTTCTGTTCGGACTTTGGATCTTGCCAATAGCGGACAAGACCGTCCCAGACATTTGTATCGAACCAACGGGGCATAGCTTTGTTGTCGTGTGTCCTCCATTTAGCCTTCCAACGGGATACCTGGTCGCACAACCTACTCTTTAACACCTCCTCGAACTTCATTCGAACTTCACCCGTTATCGAGGGGCTCCAGTGGTAACGTTGCTACGAAAAAAAAAATTTTGTGACTTCTAAATGGTGGAAAAAATTTAATAAAATACAAAACGAAACAAAACAAAAAACTTACCGCAAAAGTTTTAAACCATCTATCAACGATGTGGTTTGGGACTTGCGAAAAATTCGCGTGCGGTTCTGTGAAATCCCTTTCAAAGATTTCCCGCACATTAGTTGATAGTACGTTGTCGTCATCGAACCTACCATTGTAAACGAAACAAAATATTAAAATTTGTTTTTCTACTTTAAAAAATTTATAAATTTATAAAGTCATAAATGTACCAAAGAGTTCCCGGCGGACGCTGGGGAACGAGATTTGTGAGAAACTTATGGTTTTTGTCATTTAGGATTTCCTCGATAGCCATCTGGGAAGTAACCTCAACCGGTAAAGGCACGTAGGCATTGGCTGAAGGCGATGCCGACCCCGTCTCCCGTATGGGAGTGTAGCCTAGCGGTGAACTAAAACTAACACCGGGCGTGGAGGGTACTGATCTCGAGCCCTCTGACTTTGAAGGCCGAGATATGCGGTCTCAAGGAGACGACTGTGGCTGAGATCCGCCACCGTCGGTAAGAAAGCGGGTATATGGGTTGTTAACGCCAGACATCTTAAAATACGACAAATTAGGAAACGTATTCTACAAAATAATTTAATTAAAATTTGTAATATTCATTTGATTACAAAAACGTTTTTTACAAAATAATTTAATTAAAATTTGTAATTTTCGTTTTAATTTAACAACTTTAATTTTAAGATAAAAAAATAATTTTGCAATTACTAAAACGTTTTTACTAAAACGTTTTACAACTTTTACAATCGTTTTTAAAACCCTAAATTTTTTTGGTCAAATCCAAAAACAATTTTAAAAATTCCAAAACCTAAATCTAACATTCCAAAACCTAAATCTAACATTCCAAAACCTAAATCTAATATTCCAAAACATAAACCCTAATCCAACAATATAAATCCGAAAATTAAAAAATTGAAGGAGAAGAAGGAGCTAACCGTCACAGAAGGAGCGAGCTCGCCGTGGAGGAGAAGGAGCTCACCGTCGGAGAAGGGCGCTGGCCGCGGAGGAGAGGGGACTCGCCGTCGGAGGAAGAAGGAAGGAAGAAGAAGAGAGGAAGAAGAAGAAGAAGAGAGGAAGAGAAGAAAGGAGGAAGAAGAAGAAGAGAAGAAGAGAGGATGAGGAAGAGGAAGAAGAAGACAAAGAGAAAGAGAAAGGAGAAGAAAATCGCAAAAGAAAGGAGGAAGAAACGAATATAAGAGAAGAGAAGAAAGGAAAGAGAAGAAGATACTTTCTTATGCGGCCACATAATTCTAAAAATTATGCAATGGCCTTGCGACGCGGGATTAGGGTTTCGGGTCGTTGCAAGTTTGCAACGCTCTTGCGATGGCAAGGCATGAGACGTCGCAAGTGCGTTGCAAACTTGCAACGTCTTTGCAGCGTTAAGGCATGAAACGTTGCAAAGACGTTGCAAGTTTGCAACGCGCTTGCAACATTAAGGCCTTGTCGTTGCAGAGGCGTTGCAAACTTGCAACGTCTTTGCAATGTTTCAACCCTTTGAAAACTTTTAGATGAACGGAAAGCATTGCATAAAGTTTCGTGATTGAAAACACTTATAAGACATTTCCGGTGCGTAGAGAATGAGATTGATACTTAGTAGACTCGCAAAACACTTAAACGAAAACGATACAAGGTGATTTCCACATATTCGTTATCCAAAACACTTATATAAGATGGTCGGGATTGATTCAAAAAATTAAACATTGCGAATGTAATCGACATAATATTATCGATGTACTTTCGGCATATTCCAATTGCACTTTACTACCCTCATATGGTAGCCGGTTTGTGTAAGGGTAAGGTTCGGGTTTACTTTTTTACCTTAACCGTTTTCAGCTAGTTGCAACGCCCTTGCGACATTTCCATTGGATATGTTGCAAAGACGTTGCAAGTTTGCAACGCGCTTGCAACATTAAGGCCTTGTCGTTGCAGAGGCGTTGCAAACTTGCAACGTCTTTGCAACGTTTCAACCCTTTCACTCTTCAACGTTTAAACGAACGGAAAGCATTGCATAGAGTTTCGTGATTGAAAACACTTATAAGACATTCTCGATGCATAGAGAATGAGACATTACCCTCATACGGTAGCCGGTTTGTGTAAGGGTAAGGTTCGGGTTTACTCTATATATATCGCAATCTCATTGCAAAAGTCTCGCAATTTTGCTAGGGATAGGAAGCATCGCTACAACGTTGCAATCGTCCGAGTAACTTGCGATGGCATTATGTGTATCGCAATCGCCACGCATTAGCATCGCATTGGTGTTGCAAGTCTGCGATATCTCATCGGCGTCGCAGACTTTCGACGCCTCTGCGATGTATTGTTATTTATCGCAATGTAGTTGCAACTACATCGCAAATCTTGCAACGTCATTTTTTCCATCGCAAATGGCCATTGCAAAAGCCCTGTTTTCTTGTAGTGTTATTCTGGTTCTCTTCCCAAGGATTGGAACTTCACTTATATTATTTTAATCCCAAAAGTGCCAAAACCGAATAGAATGTCTAATCTTTGTCCGATTAGCCTATGCTCTGTGTTGTATAAGATTATTTCTCGGGTTCTTAGTCGTAGGCTGAAACAGATCCTTCCCTTGATCGTGCTGGAAATAGATCCTTCCCTTTAATCTCTTATAACATTTTGGTTGCTCATGAGATGATTCATGCCTTGAATACGAATGCGATGTGTAGTAAGGATTTCATGGTTGTTAAAGACAGATATGGCAAAGGCATATGATAGAGTGGAGTGATCTTGTTTTGATGTTCTTTTCCGTCGCCTTGGCTTTCATGACATTGGGATTAAGTTGGTTATGAAGTGTATTTGCTCAGTCACATATTCTGTCATAGTTAATAGGAGGTCGTATGGTCTAAGCAAACCAGAACATCGTTTACGTCAAGATGGTAATGCCAATGCAATAGATTTGAGAAGTACTTCCTTACCACCTAAAGATAAAGACTTGGCAGACCAGCCACTCATTTTTGTTTTAAGTCTCTCAGTAATGAAGGACAACAATGCACTTTTAGAACCGGAGAAACATTCGGGAAGACCTAAGTAGTTCCAATTCCCACCCCGTTGATCCCAACAGTCTCTTCATGACCGGATCAGTTTTGCTACCAAACGTAATAGCAGATTTGGTAAAGTTAATCTCTTTTCCTTATGTGGCTCCATACAGCGGAAGACATCTCAAAATTTCCGAGCATTCCTGCAGATCGGTACAACATATAAACACACTATCATCTGCAATAAGAAGCTGCTGAACTGAGCGACTTTCCCTTGCAATGCGTAATCCATATATCCTATTCTCTGCTTCAGCCTTTCCCATTACATGTATCAATGCTTCGACACATAATATAAACAGAAACAGAGACAACGGGTCACCTTGTCCCAAACCTCTCTCAGGTTTAATTAATTCATGTGACTGGCTATTTAGCAACACTGAATACGACTCAGTTGTTATGCATTCCATAAGCCATTTCACCCATTTTTCATGAAAACCCATCTTAATAAAAAGAAGCTCCAAGACAGACCACTCAACCCGGTCATATGCTTTCGACATATCATTCTTGATGGCTATAAAGCCATCGTTGCACCGTTGGTTGGTTTTGAGAGCATGAATTAGCTCATGAGCTATCAAGATATTATCGGATATGAGTCTACCCGCCACAAATGCCCCCTGCATTTCTGATACCAAGGACGGTAAACATCTTTAAGCCTATTGCTTAAAACACGAGACAATATCTTATAGGCCACCGAGCAAAGGCTAATAGGCCTAAGATCGGTCATATGCTTTGGATTCAGAACTTTAAGAAGCAAACGGATTTGTGTGTAGTTCCACTCCCTTGGCAATTGATTTTCCTGAAAAAATAGCTTCACCTCTTTGGTGACTTGCTCACCCATTATGTCCCAATATTTCTAGAAAAATGTGCCAGTAATTCTTTCTGCACCAGGAGCCTTATGACTCTAAATTCCAAAATTTGCAGCTCTAATCTCATAAGTCGTTACCACCATTATAAGGTCTTGATTCATTTCGTCTGGTACTCGTGCTTGAAAACCCTCTAAGAGCTCATCTACAGTCACAGGATTTGTTGAAGTAAACAATCTGCGAAAGTATTCCACAGCAACATCCCTTTAGATCCCTCAGAAAACTACTCTACTCCCGCATCATTAATCAAAACTAGAATGCTATTTCGAGCTCTTCTTTCTTGCACACTTCCTTGGAAAAACTTGGTGTTTTATCACCATCTCGGAGCCAATTCTGTCGACATTTTTGCTTCCAAAACAGATCTTCTTCTCAATAAGCTTGAGATAAACTACTTCAATACTCATGTAACAAGCTATCATCTGATTGTGTGTTATGCCCTTCCTTTTCAAGTTGCAATTTTAACATTTGCATCTTCAAGTTTGAATTACAATCCGAGCTTCTCTTCCATTGTGTATAGAGATGTCCTACATTTCGCAATTCCGACAAGAGCTTCTCTACCATCGGTTCCATTTCATTCAAAGCTTTTTCTTTTTCTAGCCACCAAGATCATACTCACATGCTTTTCCATTCATAAGTCTTAGGAGGGAGATTCACAAATTCATAACTTCTAGCGGTTTTGGGACTTAAACATTTCCAGCTTTTGGTTCTTCTTATTTCGTTTTCTTCTTTTTCTTTGCTTAGAAGCTTTCTTTTTCTTACTACCCAAAACCTTTACTAGATCAAATAAAACACTTTCCAGCCCCTTTCTCCTTTAGATGAAGACACTTTTACTTAGCCCTTTTCATTCTTTTGCATTCCTTTTCCGCACAAACATAAACATTCCCATACCCATAATCGAAACCACCTAGTCCTATCTGGTCGAAAAATCATGGACCAGCATCTATATGAAATGATGCTCTTGTCGGTCCTCACCTAACACGTTATGCCAAGATTAAACCGAAAAGAGACCTCACGAAACACACAGCAAGCAGCAGATGGTTTAAATGAAGGTATAGTGCATGGTGGGGGTCTATTTGGACTAACATGATATATTGCATGATTATAAACCAAATCCAAAATATTTTCTGTAATCCAAAAGCTTAAAATCGATGCATATACCCGATAATTAACAGTCAAGATTACAGTTTTCACTTAAGCAAGAATTAGCATCAGATCGCAACATGATTCAATTAGTCATGAATGCTTAGACTGAACTCTCCTAACATGGTGCGGTTTTACATTGCAGACAGGAAAGCATGCAGCAAACAACTTATATCTACGGCGGTGAATCTACCACATCGAATCAGCAAGCTCAAATAGGTGTGAACATCATAACCCCCTATGCAAAAGTAGACTCGATCCTACATGAATTCAGTTACATGGCACTTTTTTTATATATTTTTGAAAAGGTTTTTCGATTTTTTTGGTTTTTATATGCTTTATATGATATGCAATGTTTAAAATGAAAAATCTGAATGGATTTTTATGCTAAATATGCAATGAATGAAAAACAAACTAAGAACAAAGCAAACATAATTAATATCCTCTAGGACCCTCCCCCAAACTTAAATCACACAGTCCCTTGTATGTATAAATGCTTGAAAGAGAATCCTAGACCAGCAACAAAATTAAAAGTGCAATGGTAATTACAGTGAATGAAGGAATTGATACCTTTTAGAAGCCGAAGAAGTTGGATGTGGAGGCATTCATGCTCTCCAGAGTGTAGTCTCCGATATTCAGAGGCTCCTCGGGTAGGTGCTCGTCGAGGTGGCTGATACAACTCAAGTCCTTGTCCATCGAGTACGGAGGGCGAGGTAGGAATTTCAGGGGCGGGTTGAGGCTACTTGACTCCCGATTGATCGAGTGAGGGGGTCGAGTGTCGTACCCTAGCTTTTCGTGGCCTCCTCGGGTAAGTTCTTAGCTCTGCGGAGGAGTGCCTTGGAGGCTCTTGGTGCTGAACACGAGTGTTTTCAATGGATACAGAGTGATGCCTTGATAAGCGCTTGTGACGATTCCGCACTGAATCTCTCCTTGAGAGCATCCCTTTCTTGTCTAAGTTCAGCCCTTTCTCGAGTCCATTTCTCTTTATTCTTGACCAGACACTTCACCTTTTTTATGAGTCACTTATTCATCTTTTGGAGTAGACCTATCCGTTTGTGAGCTTCTTTGACAGCAGCTCCTTGTTTCGGTGCATTGTACTCCTCGAAAAGATACTCCTCTAGATCAAGCTCATCTACACTCTTCAGGATTGGCTCCCATCTAGATCAAAGAGAGCATGTATAGGTGGAATAAAGTTGGCGTACTTACCCATTCTTATAGAAGTGAAATCCGGACATGGCAACGCAATGCGTGCATTCGGCTTTTCCGGATGTATGAACTTTTAAACCAGCTTTCCATCATGCTCACCCAATGTTAAAATGTGCTGATGTTTCAGATACTCAATGTCCATGTAGCGGGGTTCAATCCAACTCGATTTATCAATCTTAACTCCACACTTCTTCATGATCTGATAAATAGGCCCACTTATATTGATCCGCTTCGGCTTATTTCTCTTTGCTTGTATTGCAGGCCGTACTATGTACTCCATCAATTGCCTCACCAATACAAAAGCCAATCCAAAATCCACATCAGCTCCCACTAACGGCTTACCACTAGGTGTTTTCCCGATAGCTCCTTTAAGCGTTGTGACTAACATATGCATCTCTCCCAGATTGATTGGAGCAGTAGAGTCCCTTGCAAAAAGCACTTCTCCAACAGCTCTACACATGTAATTGATACAGGGGTTACGTACATAATTACTTTTTGCACGAGAGGGGTTAAACACTTGTTGTCCATCTAGCATTGACCAGAGCTCATCGACTTTATTCTCATCAATGCTTGGGTAGGCTGTGGATCTTTTCGGGAACTTTAACAGCTTTTGGATTGTCCGCAGAGTGCACTTTTAATGTTGTATGTCCACCTGAAATGTTATGTAACGACCTCCATCTCGCTCCAGCAAGCCTTTAACATTCTCGTTGTATTCGTGGAGGTGTACGTTGGCCAAAAACTTAAGAGTTTCCCTCTCAGAAGTCTTTGATGTGAGGGACATATAGTGAGTTAACCCGCATGCTTCAAACAGCAGCTTAACATATGGGGTTATCTTCAGCTTGTCCATAGTTTCACGGTGGGGATAGCGGGTACCTTCGAATCCCATTGCACTTAATGCTTCCCAATCGCACTTCGGGTTAGCTCTTTGCAGAGCTTGCTTTTGCCGCATCTCACATTACTCTTCATATGTGATTAAGGCTTCATCCTTACTATACCCAAGTGCCATTTGATCAGTTAAAGCCCTCGTCAGATCCATATGTGTTCACGCCTTGGTGATTCCCTTTCCTCGTTTCCAGGTTCTTCTTCTTGATCAGATTCCTCTTTAGCCTAATCTTCAATGCCCGCCGAACCTTCTTCCATATATTTCATTTCTAGATTGGTATTCCCAGCATCATCATCGCTTACTTGCGGTGTCTCACCTTCACTCTCGGATGGAGGAGCGATTTCTTTACCCCTGAAGTCTGGTGCACCCATTTATACAGCCAATATCCTTTTCCGCTCTTCCTCATGCATTCTGGACAACGTCTGCTCTTTTGTTGTTTTCTCTCTTTCAAGAGCATAACAGACAGATTCAGAAAATGAGCTGGAGCTTGATTTCTCCGCAGATCTGTTTAGGGACAAGAGAGTCCTGCTAGTACTTGCCTTACTTTGCTCAATAGAGGCCTCTTCCTCATCACTTTCAGACTGCAAGATCAACCTCCGATTTGCCTTATAGCTCCTCCTTCTGTCTTCTATACTCTCAAGGGGAGCTCCTTGAGTTGGGCGAGGCTTTCTATCTCCCCTATTGATCTGGCTTTGAGGTGTATTTGATCTGCACGCCAGGAAGCAAGAGACGAAGACATGATGTTAAAATGAAAAAACTTGGGCTGGAAAATACCTGGAATAGTGTACTCAACTGGGGCACTTGACTGGATTTGGTCGAGTTGCTTGATTTTGGCCGAGAAGAGTTGATTTTCCAAAGACTCGACTAGAACCCTGGATCGGATATGGTTGAGTGGTATCGCTGCGGATGGATGTGCGGGTTGTCAAGGTCCTCCACGACTGACCTCCTCGAGTGGACTTGTGGAGTTGGAACTCGATTGGATGCTGCTAGATCCTAAGGATATAGAGAGAGATTTCTAGAGAGAGAATGAGTTTGTTTGTGTGGGATGAATTGTGGAGTGGCGGCTGTATTTATAAGAGAATGGGCAACCAATTTCCAGTAAATGCTGCTCCAATCTTGTCCACACAAACTTAACTCGAGTTAGTATTCAATTTAACCCAGGTCGAGTTAAGCTAACTCGACTCTCCTTGTCCATATGTTTTAACTCAAGTCAGTTTTTGTCCACATATTGGCTTAACTAGAGTTAACTACTCGACTGACCATCGTCGAGTTAGTTAACTCAAGCACTCCTGGCCACGCGATCCGTAACGGCTCTTTCACGACCAATCTCAGCCACACAAACTCATTATGGCCTAACTCGAGTTGCCAACTCGAGTGATCTGGGTCGAGTCATGCAAAATCAGCTCCCATTCGGCCAGGTTCTTGGCCTTGGGTGGTCTCGATCCTTTATTTTTAATGCTCATAGCAACGTACCTGAGTCGATGTTCCCATTTATGACCTGAAAGCACAGAAACATCAACACACAAAAAAAGAAAAGGTTGCAAAAAGAAAGACAGTTCAAACTTAAAAACACAAATATAGTATTTACAAGGATATGCATGGGATTTCCTCCCAAGTGAGCTTGTTTATAGTCACTAAGCTTGACTCTTCTTCCCCGTTAGAGCTTGGATGGATCAGAGAGAAGTTGTGTTCCCTTTGTTTCAGTTGTTACGTAGACTTTAACCATCTGCCCATTCAACGGTAGATCACTCCCTTCCTTGCTAACCAAAGCTATGGCTCCGCATGGCATAATTCCTTTGACATCAAATGGTCCTGACCAATCTGGTTTAGGGTACGATGTGAGAAGGAGTTGCTTAACCTTTGCGAAAGGCATGGGGCGCTTGCCGCTCTTTACCTTATATTCCATCACTCCGTCCACATAACCAATCGGTTTCAACAGTATGTCAGGTCCCAAATCGAACGCTGGTGGGTTACATAGTCCCTTAATCTGCGGCTGAGCAGTCTCTTCACAGGCAAACATGGATGCAAGGCTTTTCCCGTCTATGACCTCTTCATACATTGGAATCTTGCTATAGTAGTCACTAGGCTTGCCGCACATAACCAATACAACCTGAGGGAGCTTAAGCTGTTTAATTCCAGCTAGTCCAACCCTTCAACCGAGAAAGTCTGTCATTCAATAGTAGGCTTCCTTTTCGCATCCTTGATGTCAAATTTCATTCTGAGGTCTCTGCCAAGGTTCGGCTCGATAGTTCCACTCCTCACGTCAATCAACGCTCCAGCGGAGGCTAAAAGCGGTCTGCCGAGAAGAAGTGGATCTTTGAGTTCCTAATCCATGTCTAGTATTATGAAATCAGTGGGCACCTCTACATTGCCAATCTTGATAGGCAAATCCTTGAGTAGACCATATGGCAGTCGAACGGACCTATCAGCTAGGATCAAGGAGAGCTTACAAGATTTGTAGTTGCTGAATCTTAACCTCTTCGCAATCGAAAGCGGCATCAAACTGATTGAAGCTCCGAGATCACAAAGGCATTTACTAAAGGTTAAATGACGCAACAAACATGGCAAACTGAATGTTCTGGGGTCCTCAAGCTTCTCCTGCACTACCCTCATCTATGCGATGACACTACACTCATGAGTCTCAATTCCCATACCCTCTACATCCTTAGTCCTTTCCTTGACGACTTCCTCGAGGAATTTATGATACTGCAGAATAAGGGTGAATGCATCAAATAGGGGAATTTTTAGCCCAATCTCTTTCATCTGATTGTCCAAAAGGTTCTTATAGTTCTCAACAATTTCCTTCTTGAACCTTGGAGGAAAAGGCATTTGCGGTTTATATGGGGGTGGAGCTGGAGATTTGCTCACGTTCTGCAGAAATGTAGATTTTTGTGCATCCGTAAGTCCAACTCGACCTAGTGTAAGTCGAGTTGGAGACTTAAGTTGCTTTTCATATGGCGTGTTAAGGACGACTCGAGTCTCTTCTAGTCGAGTCGTCAGGTTGAGCTTAGTTGTTGGGGCTGTTTTTTCAGCAATTTCAGCTCCAGCTTTGGAAAAGTTGTCCTCCCAATCCTGAACCTTATTATCCTCAATAACAGCAACATCACCAATACACGGAGGAAGTACTCGACCACTCCATAGGGTAATAAATTGGGCAGTGTACTCCTTCGGGTTTTGAACCGCTTTGCCCGGTAAATGACCGGCAATCTTCACAGTAGAAGAAGATACTTGTAGACTCTCAACATACTTTAGCCGCGCATTCAACGTTTCAAACTTGAAGTTCAAATCATTATGTGAGGCATCAATCTTGCTATGCAACTCAGCTTGCATTTTAGAGAACTCTTTGGCACTAGATTGTTGCCCTTGAAGAAGCTATTGGAGTATATTCATGATGTTTCGAGCGAGTGCAGGAGGCTGTGGAGCCTGATTAGTTTGGTACCCTAGTGGTGCTGCCGGTGTCAGTTTATAATTGTTGTAGGGTGGTTTTAGGATGTTATTGGGCATGTTGTTGCTTGGGCGGGTAAACTTGATCTTGCGAATGCGCAACATTGCTGTTGCGGTAAGACAAGTTCATATTCTGCTTGTAGACATTGTAATTCTTATAACGACCCTGATTCTGTACAAAGCTGACCTTCTCAACCTAACCGTCTTCGTCTTCTTCAACCATGTCGTCCTCACAAACCATATGAACCTTTTTCTGAGATGCAGCCAAGATGCGCTTATCGATCTTCTCATTAAGAGCCTTGATTTCCTTTCTACTCACTATGTCGGACTCAGCTAAACCATTACCTCGTGGAATACGATCGTAGTCTTCACCATAGTTGTCGTCCGCAGCTGCTAAGTTTTCCACTAATTCCCAGCCAGCATCAACCTCTTTTTAGATGGTTTTCATTGCTAGTTGTGTCCAAAAGCATGCAGATCTTTGGGAGAACACCCCAATAGAGAGCGGTGAGTAGAGACTCATCACTAAATCCGTGATGAGGGCCTTGGGATTGATAAGACTTGAATCGTTCCCATGCTTCGGAGAATGTCTCGGAATTCTTCTGGACAAAACCTGAGCTTGGCTGTGCGAGAGTTTGAGAAGAATTTCTAAAGGCATACATGTAATACCTCGATCACGATCCGATTGACAAGTCATTAGGAAAATAACCTTAAGTCGAAATGCGGTTTCGGGTAATTGTCGGAAGAAAAAATAATTAAGAATGAGGAGAGGTTAAGCTGGTTACGAAAGAGGCGGAATGACTTAGAAAGAGTTAAAGAAGATTGACCAAGTGTCGGAAATTGACGTCCTCAGAGTTTTAACGTGCTCGGGAAAGTTGCGGATTTGGAATTTAAACCAAAGCTTAAGACGAAACTTAACTATGAAGAAATGTTTAGATGAGTCATTTTCATGGACACTTGGCATGATTAGGGAAAAAGCCTATAACCCTAGGTAGGATGATTAAGGTGTGTGTATGCTTAGTTAAGTTGTTGGCTTAACTCTTCTATAAATAGAAGATGAAACCGAGAGAAGCAAAGAGAGAATTCCTTGTGTTCAAGTTAAACTTGTCTTGAATCTTGTCTAAATAGTTTAAGAAAGTGTTGGGAAGAAGAAGAATCAATCCGCCTTAACAAAGCAAAGGAAGCGATTAAGGTGAGTTTGTGGTTGATTGATTGCAAGGAGATTGTGATTTATGAGTATTGATTAATGAAGAATTTGTGATAGAATTGGTTGGTGAGTATGTGCGTGTGCTAGTTGTTTCCGTGAATGATTGTTAGAAAATAGAGAATGATCATCTTAAGTTGATATAGCTAAATCGGAAGTAAGAGGGTTAGGAAATAATTATTTCCGTGATGATGATGAGATTAGATGGAATTGGTTAGGTAATTATGTGTGATGTTTGGGATGAATCAGTGAATATTTGAGAACAATTAAAGGATGATTGAATTGTGTGTATTAGTGAAGCCGTGGGGTGTGGACGTAGTTAGTTGTAAAACCGTGAATGAAATATTGAATTGTGATGATACATGAGTGTGATTGATTGATGATAAGCCGTGAGTTACCTAGTACTCATGGTATTATTTGATTTAATAAGACCAAATGATGGTCATGATTGCATAAGTATTTATTGGGTGTTATGTATTGTTTATGTATGTGCGTGTTAAGTGACTGTGGAGGTTGGATGAGATGTGATGGGAAGGCAAGTAAGTATAGTGTGTGATGGGATGGGTAATGTGGTGGCGTGTGTGGTAAGAAGAGAGTGTAAATGGTCGGTTGTGAGGAAAGGTTATGAGGAAGTTGGAAAGTGGTAAGAAAGTAAGGGTGTGATAAGGTTCCTTTGGTATTGGAAGGAAGGGTCGGGGATTGTGGTGACGCGGGTGGACCGCGCCGTGTTGGATTGGTACGATCCAGCAATGCGGAAGGTTAGCATTTTGGACCGGATCGCGGGTGGTTTCATAATCTAAAAGTGATCATGGAAATTGTGTGTATTGCTTGTTATATCGTTTATGTTTCACGAACTCGCTGAGCCGTTGTGCTCACGTCTCACATTCCTCCTTGCAGGAAACCATAGTAAGCCCAACTAGGGAGCGGAAGGAAAGCAACGATAAGCCGGTGTAGATTTTTACCTTTTGCAAATGTAAGACGGTTTGTAAAGTAAACAAAGTTTTAAATTCGGCTGAGACTTATATTGTGGTTCCTAAATATTTTATAAAGGATTTATGTATTATATGTATTGAGAAATGGTATTATGTGTGCTTGGCCTTAGTCCGGGGCAAAACCATCGGATTGATGTACTTGGGTCGCAAGGCTTAGGTATGTTATGACAGAATGTGTATCCTAGTTTCAGTTAAGGTCCGACCTTGGTTCGGTAACCTTAGTTTGGGACTCAGACTCACATTAGTGACACTCCTGTTCATGGGTAGGTTCGAGGGTGTTACAAGGTGGTATCAGAGCATGGTTATACTTAAGCACATATGATAGATGTTTGGGCTGATGATCAGGATCCTCCTCGAAACTTTCATTTAGCACCAGAATTCCACGAACTATTGGCCTCTATGTATTTCCCCCTTAATCTTTGTAATTAATTAATTTTCCCCTAGATTAGTTTAAACATTTGATTTCCACCCATTACAATACATTGAATACCGATTTCTCCACAAAATTGAAATTGCGTTGGTTTACTGTTAACCATGTACATAAACTAAACATGGTTAACCTGTTATTGTGTACTAAACCAAATTTCGGAAAATAAAACCCGATTTGATTAAAGTAAACCGTGATTTTGACCCGTTAAGCTGCTGGTTGACCCGATTTAATCAACCCCCAAATTCCCAAATCGTTTTCTTCGTAACCTAACCCTTGATTTCGAAAAGCTTCTGTCAAAATCGTACCCCTTTGTTCATCTATTCGCAAAATCTTCTCTCAATATCGTGTTGTATCTGTTTCATGGAGTCAACGGAGATTGTGGAGTTCATCGATGTGCCTATTTTCGCAGATCCACCTGACGAAAAAGAAGAAGAAGCCATGCGAGATGATATGCGAGATGATATGCGAGATGATATGCGAGAAAGAAACCTGTTCAAAATCAATGAGAGGCTTTCTGGGTTTGTCGACGAGTCTCCTGTTGACGACAATGCCATACCAGACAGTGAGAGCGAAGAAGATGAAGGAAAAGAAAAAGTTCGGCGACACAGAAAATTAAATGTGAGAAGAGGCGACGGGAACTTGTACAAAGGCCAAAGATTCTTCAACGGCTTAGCGTTTAAGGAGACGGTACTTGATCATGCTCTCAAATCAGGCCGTAACATCAAGCAATGGAGGTTTCATAAGAATAAACTTGCTTTTAAGTGTGTGGGTTCTGGATGTAAGTGGAGTGTGTATTGTTGTATTAGGGACGAATCTGAAAGCTGGGTGGTTAGAACAATTGTTGATAAGCATAGTCGTTACCGTAGTGGTCAATGCTCGATGTTGAAAGTCCCTGTTTTAGCGACATTGTTTTTAAATAAAATTAGGGAGGAACCAGATTATTTGTTGCCTGCGAAAATAGAGGAATTGGTTTATGAAAAATGGGGAATCAAGGTATCAAGGCCTCAGTGTCAAGCAGCTAGAAATAGGGCTTTGTTGTGGATTGAGAGAGAGTATGATAGGCCGTTTGAGCATTTACGCGATTATGGAGCAGAGATTATGGACTCTAATCCTAATACATCTATTGCTATTGAGACCATAAATGACAAAGGGTTGGATGTCTTCAATAGGTTTTACATTTGTCTTGATGTTTTAAGGAATACATGGAGAGAGACGTGTAGGCCTCTGTTAGGTGTTGATGCTTGCTTCATTAGGACTAAGATGAAAGGGCAGTTACTAGTTGCTATAGGCAGAGATGGGAATAATTGTATATACCCTGTAGCATGGGCAGTTGTACAAAAAGAGAACATAAGCAACTGGTTCTGGTTTTTAGAAAAAATCAGAGAGGATTTGGTATTAAGGGAGGGTGATGGATACGTAATAGTATCGGATCGTCAAAAGGTAAAGTGGTTTTTGATCTAATACATTACATGTGTTTGGTTGTAGGGTTTGATTAGGGCAGTTGAAATGGCAATGCCAAACATAGAGCATAGAATGTGTGTGAGGCACATCTATGCTAATCTGAAAAGTAAGGGTCACGGGAAGAAAACACAGATGAAGCCTTTCATTTGGAACCTGGCATGGAGTTATAACGAGGCCGAGTATAAGGAGAATTTAAGGCATCTCGAGGCTTATGACTTTGATGTCTACTCAGATGTGTTGGATGAGAATCCAAGGTCTTGGTGTCGGGCCTTCTACAGACTTGGACCTCACTGTGAAGATGTGGATAACAATTCTGTTGAAGCATTCAACAGCACCATCGTGAAGGCTAGGGAAAGACCTGTGGTTTCTATGCTGGAGATCATACTTAGACAAGCAATGGTGCGGATTGCGAAGAGGTCTGTGATGTCGAAAAGTCACACTAGTAAGTGCACTCCTTATGTCGAGGATTTCCTATCAAGAACTCATGATTTGGCTGCAGATTATCGAGTGTATAGGACCACCAATCAGATGTACCAGGTTGTGTCAGCAGGTTGTTCTTACAGAGTCAACCTCGATTCGAGAACATGTACTTGCAGGAAATGGGACATCATTGGATTACCTTGTGAGCATGGTTATGCAGTCATCAACAAGAAGTATGAGGTCGAAGACTATGTTTCTCATTGGTTTAGAACACCTTTGTGGATAAGGACTTACAGCAATGGAATCACACCTCCAAGAGGTGCAAAGTTCTGGCCAGAAACAGAAAGTGTAGTCATTCTGAAACCTGACCCCCCGACACAAACTAGACGTAAGAGGAAAGGTAAAGAGAGGAGAAAGAAGGGAAAGAATGAGTCTCTGACGAAGAAGAAGCAAGTGAAGCAGCGGACCATGCATTGTAGCATCTGTGGAGCAGCCAACCATAACTCACGTTTTCATAAACCAAAGAATAAGGCACACGCTGGGGCAGAAGCATCACTAGAGACTGCACACAAGGTTGAATTGGAAAAGTAGGATGCTAAGTAGAATGAGATGACTTAATTAGATGTCTTTTGGTGTTAATTTTTTGAGATCTCTATGTCAAACTCATATAATTGGCTATGTAGTTTTTGTGGTTATGACCTCTTAAACATTAACCATTTGTCTCCATTTTCAGTATATGCAATGCATTGTTAATGGCATTGTGAATTGAATGATCAACATGAAATATATGCAATGCATTGTTCGTGGTCTTAACCCGAACATAAGAATATAAACCTGAAGGATTTGTCTCCATTTCATGAATTACAAAACAACATACGACAATCATCCATGGTCTTAACCCGTACATATGACTCAAACTAAACTAAGAACTTAATGATCAACATCAAAGTAAGAACTACACAACAACATGCGGCTATGACTTTCTTCATCTTCCACTCATTTTCACCAAGCATAAGCTCAAAATGTCCTACTATTTGAGTTTCCATGTCCATTAGCTTTCTGTCAAACTCTTTTTTTGGCTCTTCAATTGAGTTGGACAAATTCTCTACCTCAATCATTAGTGCTTCGTCCTCCCATAGAATGACATGATTGTCGTTGGCAAGGTACAAGACAATTCAACACATCAATATATCCATTTTAGTCATCAAATTCTACAAATTCATAAGTTTCGAACTTACCTTTTGAGATACTGCTGAAGAACACCGATAATAGCGTCGGTTTGGGTTGTTGGAGGATCTCGAAATCTTGCCACTAATCGAAGCTCCACACCAACACCTTTTTGTAATTCCGGGAACAAAACTTCTTCCTCCATTGTGTGTCGTCGATGAACCACTCGAAGCTCCTGTGTCCTTGCTCATTTTCAAGTTGATACACAGCAAAAATCGGATACTTAAACAACGAATTCACTAAAGAAACAAAACTCTAACAAGATAATCAACGAGCTTTCAGATTGACGATTTCAAATTCTCGATTCCGAAATTAGGGTTCATAGTCAATTTGGGGAAATTAGATTACGGGTCGGGTTTTATTTTTCCTTTGGGGGTCGAGTTTTAAATATTTTTGGGTTGTCGAATAGGTTTTGGTTTACGCGGTATGGTTCGGTTTTACGACTCCATTGGTACAGCATAGCAAACCAGCAATGGCTGGAAATCAAATGTTTAAACTAATCTAGGGGGAAATTAATTAATTACAAAGATTAAGGGGGAAATGGACAGAGACCAATAGTTCGTGGAATTCTAGTGCTATATGAAAGTTTCGAGGATGATCCTGATCGTCAGCTCTACATGTTTTTGGTTTTAAAGAGAGTCTAAAAAAAAAAAGTTTTGCAAAAGGTTAGGAAACTGGTTGCTTTCATTAATAGAAATGTTAAGTACTAACACCGTGTTATATTTAGATGCCCCCTATTCGGAAAGGACATCCACATGACTCGGAGAGGCCGGATCGACCGTATACAATATGAACGAGGATGAGGCATCGGATGGGTCCAGCGGTGAGTCTTGGGCGGACAACTTCTAGTTAGAAGGTCTGCGAACTCAAGCGACACGCGGGTACGGTTCAGATGACACAATGTATTGGGTGGAAGATTCGGAAATGCCATGAACTGAGCCTTGCACGACAAGTTAGTCGGTTAGAGGTAGAATGCGGCCTAGGTTTAGTGAACCAGTGGTGGATAGTATGGGAGGAATACAAGAGCGTACGTCGCCGGATTTCTTGACAGTGGTTACAGCCATGCAGAATTTGGGGACAACACGATTTTCCGGTAGTACGGACCCTATTGCAGCTGATGCATGGTTGCGAAGTATAGAACGGAAATTCCGTGCAACGAGGTGCCCGGACAGTTACAAGAAGGATGTAGCAGTCTATTACTTGGATAGAGATGCCGAGTATTGGTGGGGAAATGTGGAGCGCAGTTATGGAGATATATCTTCACCACTTGGAGAGGATTCCGCCAAGAGTTCGAAAGGAAATACTTTCTGGTTGAGGCCCAAGATAGGTTGGAACTACAATTCCTTCAATTAAAACAAGGAAACCGGAGCGTTAGGGACTATGAAGCGGATTTTGTAAGACTAAGTAGGTTTATACAAAATAAGAGGATGGACGAACCCGCAATGATTAGGAAGTTTATTTGAGGGTTGCGACCAGAAATTTGGAGTAGATCGCAAGTAGTGCAATTCTTCGATATGTACGAGGCCGTGGAGAGGGTGGTAAATGCCGAGGAAGGACTTGCGGCTAAGCAAGCCGCAGCGGCAAGATCCTCAATGCCACAATCTGGAGGGCGAACGGGTTACCCGTGTAACCCGCAAGGTAACGAAGGAGGTAGGGGGCGGGAAGTGGCCGAGGTCAGGGATCAAGAGTGGCAAAAATATATGTGCGTGACCCGGGACAATTGCCGTTGTGTCAGATTTGTAACGGCCGAGGACACTATGCAAGAGCATGTCCTAACCTACGAAGGGAACGTCTGGAAGTTCCTAGAGATGTTACATGTTTTACTTGCGGGGAACGAGGGCATTATGCAACGTCTTGCCCGCGAACTCACCCACCACCGATGGGAACGGCACAGGGGCGCCAAGCTAACACGGGACGTGTATATGCATTAGGCACTAATAGGGCTAACACTTCCTAGTTCAATAAAAGGCCTATTACCGGAACAATATGTGTTGGGAAAATACCTACGCATGTTTTATTTGACTCGGGAGCAACACATAGCTTTGTGTTACCCGAAGTCGTGGAAAGGTTCGAAGGAACCTTTGTTATAACGGAAATAGACGTACCCATTAGAACACCTGGAACCCAAACCCTTCATGCCAAATTATGTATGTGGAATGTACCGGTAGAATTAGAAGCAATGAAATTTCCGGCTAATCTTCTAGTTGTACCATTGGAACATCATGAAGTTATCCTAGGAATGGATTGGTTAAGGAAATTCCGGGCAAGTATAGATTGTTTCAAGGGCCGAGTAAAATTTAGAAATGAGGAAGGACATACATGTGTGTATAGTGGAATTTGTCCAAGTATGGGAATGTCATTAGTCACGGCCTTGAGGATTGAATCAGAGTTAGATAATGGGGAGGTGTATTTGGTCACAATCGATACAACGAAAATAAAACTTGGAGAGAAATCGGATTTGGAAACAATACCGGTAGTCAAAGAATTCTCCAAAGTATTTGCTCCCTTAGAAGGACTTCCACCACCTCGGAGTAATCAATTCACGATAACACTTGAACCGGGAACGACTCCAATTGCCAAAACCCCTTATCGAATGGCTCCGGCTGAACTAGCCGAATTGAAGAAACAATTAGAGGATTTGATGGGGAAAGGATTTATACGCCCTAGTTCGTCACCATGGTGAGCACCGGTACTATTTGTGAAAAAGAAAGATGGGAGTATGAGGTTGTGTATTGACTACCGAGGTATTAATAAGGTCACAATAAAGGATAAATATCCTTTGCCTAGGATCGATGAATTGTTGGATCAATTACAAGGAGCATCGTGGTTTTCAAAGATAGATTTAGCATCACGATATCACCAAATCCCGATTAACGAAAAGGACATCTATAAGACGGCCTTTAGAACTAGATATGGAGAATATGAATTTAGGGTCATGTCGTTTGGACTAACAAATGCCTCAGCCGTATTTATGTGACTCATGAACGAGGTCTTTCGGGAATATTTGGATGATTTTGTGATCATATTCATTAATGACATCCTTATTTACTCACGGACTGCCGAAGATCATGCAATACATTTGGAGAAAGTGTTATAACGGTTAAAGGAACACATATTTCATGCAAAACTTAGTAAGTGCAGTTTTTGGAAAAGGGAAGTGGGATTTTTAGGACATAAAGTATCCGAAAACGGAGTATCGGTAGACCCGGAGAAAATCAAGGTAGTAGAAGAATGGCTGCGACCTACAAATGCAACCGAGTTACGGAGTTTTCTAGGACTCGCGGGTTATTACCAAAATTTTGTGAAGGACTTCTCAAGCATAGCAAAGTCACTCACAAGCATAGCAAAGTCACTCACCATACACGGTTTACACAGACGCATCCAAGGTTGGAGTAGGATGTGTGTTGATGCAAGGCGAAAAAGTCATTGCCTATGCATTCCGACAATTAAGGAAGCATGAAGAGAATTACCCGACGCATGACTTAGAGATGGCAGCGGTAGTGTTTTCCCTTAAGATTTGGAGATCTTATTTATATGGCGAAAGGGTAGAAATTCGGACGGATCATAAGAGTCTCAAGTATTTATTTACACAACTAGATCTGAACCTGCGTCAAAGAAGATGGATGGAATTCATAACAAATTATGATCTTGAGATCAATTACCATCCGGGGAAGGCGAATGTGGTTGCGGACGCCTTAAGTTGACTTAAAATGGAAGTGGATGTGACCATGGATGTAAGTGCATTGATAACTGAGTATAAATTGGTGAGAATAACTGCATTAGAAGGAGAAGAGAGTAGACCTTAGGAATACAAGTAGTGAACCAAGCCAACTTAATCCAACCAATCCGAGAGGCACAAAAAGAATACCTTAAGTTAAAAGGAATTATTGAAGCATTGAGAAAAGGAGAAGAAAGGGAGGCCGAGTATCAATTAGCTAATGATGAGACTTTGCTTTTGAAAGGTCGTATTACGGTACCCCAGGACCGTAACCTAAGAGAAGAAATTTTAAGAACGGCACATCAATCACTATTAAGTATTCACCCCGGTAGTACCAAAATGTATCGAGACATACGAAAGTACTACCACTGGCCGGGTCTTAAGAAAGCGATTGCTACTTGGGTAGCACAATGTCAAGTATGTCAAATAGTGAAAATAGAGCACCAAGTACCCGGAGGATTACTTCAAAATTTACCAATCCCCGAATGGAAATGGGAGGCGGTCGCTATGGATTTTGTCACAGGATTTCCTAGTGCCCCGGGAAGAAAGAATGATGCCATATGGGTGATTGTGGATAGATTGACAAAGTTCGCACACTTTTTACCCATGCAGGTAACGGATAAAGTTCCAACTCTAGCCAGGTTATATTTGAGGGAAATAGTACGATTACATGGAGTGCCGGCTAGTATTGTATCCGATAGAGACCCTAGGTTTACGGCATAATTTTGGAAGGAATTCCAACGACTTTTATGAATAGAGATAATAATGAGTACGGCTTTCCTTGTGTATATTGGATTGGGGAGGTACATGGGAACAATACCTACCCTTGGTAGAATTCTCATATAATAACAGTTACCATGCGAGCATAGGTATGTCACCATTTGAGGCTTTATATGGGCGACCATGTAGAACGCCAATGTGTTTGACGGAAGTGGGAGAAAGACAAATGTTCGGGCCTAGTATAGTAGAAGAGACCACCGAGAAAATTAGAAGAGTGAAAGAAAATATGAAAAAGGCTCAAGACCGGCAAAAGAAATATGCCGACCAACGTTGAAGAGAAGTTACCTTTCAAGTAGGAGATTGGGTATATTTGAAGGTAGCAGCCCAAAAAGGAAGGGATAGGTTTGGGAAACTCGGAAAGCTAGCAACTCGGTATATTAGACCATACCGCATTCAAGAGAGGGTCGGAGAGTTAGCATACCGACTAGAACTCCCTTCGGACATGGCCTTACATCCAGTGTTCCATGTCTCAATGTTACGGAAACATGTACCCGATCCAAATGCAATAGAACCACAAAGAATAGAGAACCTCCGTAACGACTTAACATATCCAGAGGGACCGATCCGAGTAGGAGAAAGTCGGATCAAGAAACTTAAAGCCCGAGAGATTCCGCAGATTCAAGTATTTTGGGGAAAACATGATCGAGTGATAGTGACGTGGGAAGATGAAGAAGAATTTTCTAAGAACTATCCTCACATAGTAGATTTTTCAGCAAAGTGGAATTCGGGATGAATTTCTTTTAAGGGGGGGAGGAATGTAATACCCCGATCACGATCCAATTGACAAGTCATTAGGAAAATGACCTTAAGTCGAAATACGGTTTCGGGTAATTGTCGGAAGTAAAATAACTAATAATGAGGAGAGGTTAAGCTGGTCACGAAAGAGGCGGAATGACTTAGAAAGAGTTGACAAATATTCTAAGACCAAGTGTCAGAAATTGACGTGCTCGGCGTTTTGACGTGCTCGGGAAAATTGCGGATTTGGAATTAAAACCAAAGCTTAAGACGAAACTTAACTATGAAGAAATGTTTAGATGAGTCATTTGCATGGACACTTGGCATGATTAGGGAAAAAACCTATAACCCTAGGTAGGATGATTAAGGTGTGTGTATGCTTAGTTAAGTTGTTAGCTGAACTCTTCTATAAATAGAAGATGAAACCGAGAGAAGCAAAGAGAAAATTCCTTGTGTTCAAGTTAAACTTGTCTTGAATCTTGTCTAAATATTACCCTAAAAAGTTTAAGAAAGTGTTGGGAAGAAGAAGAATCAATCCACCTTAACAAAGCAAAGGAAGCAATTAAGGTGAGTTTGTGGTTGATTGATTGCAAGGAGATTGTGATTTATGAGTATTGATTAATGAAGAATTTGTGATAGAATTGGTTGATGAGTGTGTGCGTGTGCTAGTTGTTTCCGTGAATGATTGTTAGAAAAATAGAGAATGATCATCTTAAGTTGATATAGCTAAATCGGAAGTAAGAGGGTTAGGAAATAATTATTTCCGCGATGATGATGAGATTAGATGGAATTGGTTAGGTAATTATGTGTGATGTTTGGGTTGAATCTGTGAATATTTGAGAACAATTAAAGGATGATTGAATTGTGTGTATTAGTGAAGCCGTGGGGTGTGGACGTAGTTAGTTGTAAAACCGTGAATGAAATATTGAATTGTGATGATACATGAGTGTGATTGA
Source organism: Lepidium didymum (assembly GCA_963920545.1). Taxonomy (NCBI): domain Eukaryota; kingdom Viridiplantae; phylum Streptophyta; class Magnoliopsida; order Brassicales; family Brassicaceae; genus Lepidium; species Lepidium didymum. Next base: position 22,975,535 of record OY986991.1, on the reverse strand, counting down.
TTGCTGATAAGCCGTGAGTTACCTAGTACTCATGGTATTATTCGATTTAATAAGACCAAATGATGGTCATGATTGCATAAGTATTTATTGGGTGTTATGTATTGTTGATGTATGTGCGTATTATGTATTGTTGATGTATGTGTGTGTTTTCCATACTTGCTTGTTCCTGTTGAACAGCCTGTAACCTAGCCCTTTGTGCTCTTAACTCTTATGGCAGCTATTGAATGTTGTCGATGTAGCAGAGAAGATTATGATTACCCTTTGATCTTGTCTGCATACAACTAAAGTTTCAGCCAGAAAACCTAACTTGACCCAAAGTAGATCGAGTGACAGAGTCGAGTAGTAGGATACTAGGTGACAGATTGTAGACTCGACTGAGTGTCAGTCGAGTGAGAGACTCGAGTCGTGAAACTGAAATTGCATAAAATCACAACTGGAGCAAAACACATCGACTTAGTAGGTTGAGATCATATCAAATTCTATCACAGAATACAAGTTTGTCAATTGTAGTATGATAGGTGTCAATCCAAGTCAAGTGTGTCACTAGTAGTCGGGAATTATACGAATCAACCTAATTGAAGTTCGATAATCAGATCATCAAAGTGTCACGGAACTGAAGCATAGCAATAGCTAAAACGGATACAGAACATGCAGTGAATAATGTAAACAACTCACCAAGTAAATAATCGAAAAACAAAGACAGAGCGATAAGCAATTAAAGGAAATCAGGGTTCAAGTGGATTCGGATCAATGATAAATGCTACACTAGGGACTTCCAGACATGTTAACAACCTATTAAGGGCAATTTCCAGGCAATAAATTCAACGATAACACAGCCACTCCCGTGGTCATTGAACTCAGCAAAGCACGGATCAGACCTAACTCCCGTTAGTGGAATCCTAGCAATCGGGCACTAAGAATCAACATACTCTAGCCAATATACTCTATATGCAACCAATCCTTTGGGATAGACAAGCATATCTCAGACTTTGGTTCAGTCAAACATTTAATCGAACACCTTCCGGGTAAGACAAGCCAACATCAGATTTCTAGTGATCAAGTAGAAACAAGCTTTAGGCACACCAAATCTAAATAAATCCTAGCATGAAAGAGCTTAAGCAAGTTGGAAATACCCTAGCTTCACATCAATCTAACCATTTCCTCTTAAACACTAAACAACTCTACTCACTAAACAACATAACCAATTCCGCAACAACATTAATAAACATGATTAGCAAGCTTATCGAAAGATAAACAAGAAAGATTGAAGAAGAAGAAATAGAAACTCAATGCATTAAACTTAGATTAAGCATTCAAAATTCTAGAAATACAAACTTAGCCAAAAACAGAAAAAAACTCGTCTAGAAATTTTTCATCTTTTAAATGTGGGCTAACAAAAGGTATTTATAGCCCAAGTACAAAAACAACATAAGTCAACACTAAAAAAGTCAACATAAAGTGTGCGAAGAGATGACTCGACCAAGGGTTGGTCGTGTCTTTTAGTCGAGTGACTGGGTTCTGTGAGATCTTCAATAGACTCGAGTCTAAGTTACTCGAGTCTGTTGGTCGAGTATGTGTGTTGTACGGATGGGCCCTTCAGCCGAGCAGCTCCTCAGATGAATCTTGATCAAGTTGAGACTCGACCAACCTGTTCGAGTGGCTAGGTCGAGCTGCGAGTGAGAGCCTCTAAAAATGCTTAACTCGACCAAGGGTTGGTCGAGTATGTGTGTCGAGTCTGTCTAGCTCCAATGCTTAGCAGTTTCCTCTGAACACGTACACCACTCCGTTCAGGTCCACGTCCATCCTCACGTTCATCAGCTCCCAGAATGATTCAAATTCCTTCCAAAGTACCTAATAGCGGACCAAATGCAGTATTCATGCTATGCAAATGCAAAATGTACAATACAGACCTAAAACAACTCTAAAATGATGAGGATGTTATGAGTATGCCTGAAAACTAAGCTAAATGAGACTCTAAAACATGGTAAAAATCATGCATATCACAGCAAACTCGCAATATTGCAAGAGCTTTTCCTACCTATGGGTATTGATTATATGAATGGTTTCCCTCCTTGCTTAGATAAAAAGAATTCATGGATTTGGCCATTCATTAAAGAAGGAACTTATAGTGTGAAGAGTGGCTCATGGTTAGCATCACAATCTATGACGTGGAAAGAACCAGAACAAAACACTGTACAACGATTGAACATAACCAAGTGCAAGATCTGGAAAATCAACACACTTCTGAAAATCAAATTGTTTATGTGTTGTGTCCTATCTGACACTCTAACTCTGGCATATTGTTTGAGTCGGCGAGCTCATATAGCGGTTATTAGAGGGCCTTCGTCTATCGAGGAACATATGACATGACTATTTCAGTTGATACATGTGGAAGATAACCGAAGGAGTTTGTGAAAAGGTGTTCTATAGATTCTTTGGGGTTTGTTGAAACAGAGATATCAAGTTGCTTTTGCAGGTAAGACAAGCACTAGTGATAACCTTGTGGCTAATGCTTTAGACAAGGTAAATAGCTGAGAATAGTTGAATTTGACTGCAAATTTCGGGTCAAACGAGTCTAATGGCACTCGAGTAACCTCTCAACTCTGGTCTAGACCTAACGAAGGTATTCTCAAATACAACTTGAGTATCGTCCGCATGAAAGAATCAACCTTATTGTCTGTATAGGCCTAATTCGATTGGGCCCAACTTTTCGGCCCAAATCGTCTAAAGCCTAATAAGAAAAGGCCCACTGACATAAAGGCCCAAATACGCATGACCCACATCCAGCCTAAATGACACCTGTACGATGACGACGAGCATAGGGTTCCGACACGTGTCCCGTAGACCTACATGCGAGCTGACACTTGTGATCCGTGACCACCTGCTCGTCACCTTCCCTTCCACTATAAAAGGGAGGCCCAGATCAACGGAGAGGGCATTGGAAAAATCTTGGAGAAATGACGAAGAAATATCAACTCGACGAGCATAACCAACAAATTGACGAACACAACTTGAAAAGATCTTATCAACGAACGTAAGTTATCAAAATTTAGGATATAAAAACGACGAACGTGAAAATCAAAACATTGAACGACGAACATAACCTAATCGACGAGCCTAAACACCCTAAGTGGTGAGGCCCTTGACGAGCTTAAGAACTAAAATACCGATCGACGAGCGCAATTTAACTGACGAGCCTAAACACCCTAAGTGGTGAGGCAATCGACGAGCGCACACTAAAATTGACACTTCAACGACCATAAACTCAACACTTGCACCTGTGAATTAAACACCCTAGTGGTGACAAATACTGACGAACGCAGTAATAAGATAATTTACTGATCGACGACCGCACGATCGTCGAACACTATTCCAGAAGAAATCAACAAAAATAATTGGTGATTGACGACCATCTGATCATATAAACGAAGATCTCAACCCACTCAATCTTTATGTCATATCAAAACTAAGAACTACGAATTGACTTGATTCCGTGAAACGGATACGTAGGCAGCCCATACAACGGTTCAGTCAAAAATCACAAATATTGTCCGTATTCGAAGTGCTAAGACCGGTACGAACAATTGGCGCCGTCTGTGGGGACGAGAATTTTCTAGACACCTGTCAAGATGGTGGTCGATGTACCAAGGAATGAAGCACAAAACAGTGACGAGCTGTCACGGCAAGTTGGAAATATGAACAATGAACGAGTATCGAGGCCAGAGACGATTCCCCTTAATCAACAAAATCAAGAAACAATTCTTCAAGAAGCCGCACCCGCATCGATCAATGAACAAATGGACGTTCCTGAGCTCCTCCAAACTCTCTTGAGAAAAACGGAGGAAGTCTCTCGAAGCACGCATCAAAAGTTCGAGGAATTCCAAAATAAAATCACGATACTTGAAGAAGCACAAACAAGGGCACTCCCTTTAAGTGCGGATCATTCACCTCACCAAAAAGCCCAAATCGAAGAATCACCTGACTCAGATACACGGCAAAATCAGCCGACAATCCAATTACAAGAACAAATGACGAATAGGCGTGTCGAGAGACCTCGATACCATGAGTTACGCGCAAGTCCGATCGAGCCATCATGTTCGACGCTTGATCATTTAGAAGACCAAGCTTTAACAATAAAGACAATGAAAGAAGAAATGATGAAAATGGCATCGCAATTCCATAACGCAACCAGATTAGCACCAGAGATCGACCATATGTTGACTCGAACTAGAAACTCGCCATTCACTAAACGATTATTGGCAATTCGAGTTCAACATACCATCAAAATCAAATGCCCGACATATACCGGAAGGACAGACCCAAACAGGTTTCTCACCGCTTTTGGAATCGCGATGGGTCGAGCACAATACTCTCCACAAGAATATGATGCGGGATATTGTCAAATGTTTGTGGAAAACCTAATCGGAGACGCGCTAGATTGGTTTTCCAAAATCACGCCCAATTCCATCGATAGTTTTGAACAACTGTCGAGGATGTTCCTCAAGCACTACTCGATGTACATTCAGGCAGCTACGACCAGCGCCGATCTTTACACAATCTTCCAAGGACAAAGAGAGAGCCTACGATCATACATCGAACGATTTAAGGCCATCGCATCAAAAGTGACCGTGTCCGATGATGTCGCGATTCCGGCTCTCCGAAATGGGTTGCGCGAAGATTCGAATTTCAAAGACGATTTACATATCAACGCACCTCAAACTTGGGAAGATGCACTCCATCGGGCAAACAAATTTGCTGAGGTCGAGGATCGGAAATTTCAATTCAACAATCAACTTGCAGCTAGAGAATTCCGTAAAGAAGAAGAAAATCGAAGAGGCAGAGAAACTCGACAACGACAATACAAAGGAAACTACCCCAAGAACGACGAAAAGGCCGAAGCATTTAACGTCAACTCGCCGACTTATGAATCAACACGAGAAAACGCAAATTACCGTCGGAACAAAAGTTCCAATGCCTATGTCCCAGATATGCAAGCATATTGTGAGTTCCACAAGCGATACGGGCACCATACGTCGCAATGCATACAATTGCAACGTATGCTCCTTGAGAAGTATCAAAAGGAAAACCCCGACAAAGTTAGCCTGAACACAAATAGTCATGAGAAAGATAAAAGGAACGAGGAAACATCAAGAAGAGATAATCGGGATGATCGAGCAGCTCGAAAAGAACGAAATTCTTCACCAAGCGAAAGAAGCCCGACGGACTCGTCCAAACGTCCATACGATGACGACAAAGACAAATTACCACCTCCGAGAAAAAGAATAAATATGATAATGGGGGGACTTACTTCGTGCAAAGATTCGGTCCGAGCTATCAAAAGTTACGAACGAGAAGCGCGAACGGCACAAAATCGTCGAAATCAAACAAACGAGAATAGTCAAACAGAATGGGTTCCCGCACAAGACATATGCTTCACAAGAGAGGACATGATGGGTATTGCCACACCCCACAATGACCCACTCGTTATAGAATTAAGGATCTCGGATTGCGACGTTTCGCGAGTCTTAGTCGATACCGGAAGCTCCGTCGACCTAATCTTCCAAGAAACACTACAACGTATGGATCTGAAAGACATCAAAGTAAAATATTCACCTCGCCCATTGACAGGATTTGACGGAGACACGACCATGACACTTGGGACAATAAAGCTTCCCATTTTCCTCGGCGGAACAACCATTTGGGTAAAGTTCCGCGTTGTCGATAAGCCAGCAATCTATAACGTCATCTTGGGGACTCCTTGGATATTTACGATGAAGGCCGTAATCTCGACCTATCACCAATGCTTAAAGTTTCCAACTAATGGAGGGACGTGCACCGTACGAGGTAATCAAGAGATGGCGAGAGCATGTTTCGTCACGGAACACAAGCTTCGAAACAAAGAAAAAACCTTTATGGTCGCAAACTCGGCATTGGTACAACATGACAGCAAGGTCGAGGCTGACATCTTAGAAAAGATCGAACAGGTGAATATTGACCCTTCCGACGAAAATAAATGCATCGGAATAGGCTCTGAAGTATCAATGGACCTAAAAGACAAAATTGTCGATTTTCTCCGCCAAAATGTCGCAACATTCGCTTGGGAAACTAAAGACATGCCAGGAATAAGTACGAAGATAATTTCTCACGAATTGAACGTGGATCCGACGTTCAAACCAGTGAGACAAAAAAGAAGAAAGTTGGGAACGGAACGATCACGTGCTGTGATCGAGGAAGTCGAGCGGTTACTAAAAGCAGGTTCAATAATTGAGGTACGCTACCCCGAGTGGCTTTCGAATCCAGTCGTCGTCAAAAAGAAGACTGGAAAGTGGCGAACGTGTGTCGATTTTACCGACCTAAACAAAGCCTGCCCAAAGGATAGTTTCCCGCTACCACGCATCGACCAATTAGTTGAAGCAACATCAGGAAACGAGCTCTTATCCTTCATGGATGCATTCTCGGGATACAACCAGATTCAAATGCACCCCGGCGATCGCGATAAAACATCCTTTATCACCGATCGCGGAATATACTGTTACAAAGTAATGCCGTTCGGATTTAAAAATGCCGGCGCGACGTATCAACGTTTGGTCAACAAAATGTTCAACGACCAAATAGGAAAAACCATGGAAGTATACATCGACGACATGCTCGTCAAATCAACAAAAGCCGAGGATCATTTGGATCATCTGAAAACCTGCTTCAAAACCCGCAATCAATATGAGATGAAGTTGAACCCGACGAAATGCATTTTCGCCGTAAAATCCGGGGAATTTTTGGGTTATGTGGTAACAAAGCGAGGAATCGAAGCTAACCCAAAACAAATTAAAGCAATAATGGATCTACCGTCGCCAAAAAACAAACGAGAAGTCCAACGACTTACCGGAAGAATCGCGGCACTCAACCGATTTATCTCGCGATCCACTGATAAATGTCTTCCCTTCTACAAATTACTCCGCAACAATAAGAAGTTCGAATGGAGCGACGAATGCGAGCTAGCATTCGCGGAGTTAAAAAAGTACCTATCGACACCTCCGGTGTTGGTGAAACCCGAAGATGGGGAAACGTTATATCTCTATATCTCGGTGACGCATGCGGCAGTCAGCGGAGTATTGGTTCGAGACGATCGCGGGGAACAAAAACCAATATTTTACGTAAGCAAATCGTTGAACGACGCCGAAACGAGATATGCGACGATGGAAAAACTCGCATTAGCGGTCGTAACATCGGCAAGAAAACTACGACCGTATTTTCAATCTCACGCCATAACCATCTTAACGAATCATCCATTGCGATCGATATTGCATAGTCCAAGCCAATCCGGGAGACTGACCAAATGGGCAATTGAATTGAGCGAATACGACATCGACTATAAAGCAAGAACGAGCGCGAAGTCGCAAGTCCTTGCCGACTTCATAATCGAATTAGAGCCGGAATCACGGGAAAACGATTGTCTCGATGAAAAATGGGCCTTATTTGTGGACGGATCGTCATCCACACGCGGAGCGGGAGTTGGGATACAACTTGTCTCGCCGGAAGGAAGTATTATCGAGCAATCGTTTCGATTAATGTTCGCAGCTTCTAACAATGAAGCAGAATACGAAGCTCTTATAGCCGGGCTACGACTTGCTCAGTCACTTGGAGTCCAAAAAATAGAGGCATATTGCGACTCCCAACTAGTAACAAGCCAATTTAGCGGCGAGTTCGATGCAAAAAACGAAAGAATGGACGCATACCTTAAAATGGTCCAAGAATTAGCTAAGGAATTCTCGGAGTTTCGTCTAACAAAAATCTCGCGTGGTGAAAATTCCTCCGCCGATGCACTAGCTGCATTAGCATCAACATCAGATTCAGATCGGCACAGAATCATCCCTGTCGAGAGTATTCAAGCCCCGAGTATAGCCTTGTCCAAAGGACTATGTTTAAGCGTAACAGAAGAAAATGATCCCGACGAAATTCCCAAGGACAACCAAATTATTAAAGACCCCGTCGATTGGCGACACGAAATCAGATTATATATAGCCGATGGAACTCTTCCGGAGGACAAATGGGCGGCACGCCGAATAAAAATCCGAGGTGCGCACTACACATTGCACCACGAACATTTATTAAGAAGAAGCATCGACGGGACAATGCTTACATGCATATACGGAAAGGAAACCATTCGGGTTATGCAAGAGGTTCATCTAGGAGCCGGGGGAAACCATTCGGGTGGAAGATCACTCGCTCTTAAAGTTCGGCGACTCGGATACTATTGGCCTACTATGAACGCCGACTGCGAAAAATTCGCCGCAAAATGTGAAGCGTGTCAACATCACGCACCTCTCATCCACTCGCCGGCAGAATTTCTCTCAACCGCCACTACACCTTATCCGTTCATGAGGTGGGCAATGGATATCATCGGACCACTACCCCCATCTCGACAAAAACGTTTCGTATTGGTACTCACGGATTATTTCACCAAATGGGTCGAGGCAGAATCCTATAAAAGGATTCAAGACACAGACGTTCGAAAGTTTGTGTGGAAGAACATAATTTGCCGCCACGGGTTGCCATACGAAATAATATGTGATAATGGTTCGCAGTTCATATCCGACAAGTTCGAGAATTTTTGTGCAAATTGGCGGATCCGATTAAGTAAGTCAACACCGCGACATCCACAAGGAAATGGGCTTGCAGAAGCATCGAACAAGATCATTATCAATGGGCTTAAGAAACGTTTAGATGAGAAAAAGGGGAAGTGGGCTGATGAACTCGACGGCGTATTATGGTCGTACAGAACAACTCCTCGAAGTACGACGGGAAAAACTCCTTTCTCATTATCACATGGAACGGAAGCATTAGCACCAGCTGAAGCAAGTGTTCCAAGTTTGCGAAGAACGGAACTACCAAAACAGCCCAAACTAAACAACACAATGATCGAGGATTCTTTAGATCAAGTAGAAGAACTGCGAGACCAAGCGTTGCTAAAACTTCAAAATTATCAACAAAAAGTGGCAAAGTATTACAACGCCAAAGTTCGAGGACGTCATTTTCAAGAAGGAGACCTGGTTCTGCGCAAAGTATTCGAAAATACGATGGAACCAAATGCAGGGAAACTAGGCCAAAATTGGGAAGGGCCTTATATAATCTCGAGAGTTGTTAAGCCAGGAGTATACGAACTATTAAATATGGACGGAACACCGATACCCCGGAGCTGGAACGTGGTCAATTTACGGCGTTACTACTATTAAATATTGTGAATATTTGTAAAAAGAACTACGTTTGGCTTGATCCCTTTTTAGAGGGTACGTAGGCAACCGAATACGGTGCAGCCACTGTAAAAAAAAAAAAATCTCTTATAAGCAATTACAGGGTCGTAGAACAACGCTTGATCAGTTACGACCAACCATTTGTAAGCACCAAAAAACCTTGTGCGACGTGTTGATCGAAGCCTAGTCTCTCAACACTAAGCCAAGTCTCTTGCTGTGTAGACGAGCCTAGTCTCGATACACATCAACGAGCACAAAAAACCTTGTGCGACGTGTTGATCGAAGCCTAGTCTCTCAACACTAAGCCAAGTCTCTTGCTGTGTAGACGTGCCTAGTCTCGATACACATCGACGAGCACAAAAAACCTTGTGCGACGTGTTGATCGAAGCCTAGTCTCTCAACACTAAGCCAAGTCTCTTGCTGTGTAGACGAGCCTAGTCTCGATACACATCAACGAGCACAAAAAACCTTGTGCGACGTGTTGATCGAAGCCTAGTCTCTCAACACTAAGCCAAGTCTCTTGCTGTGTAGACGAGCCTAGTCTCGATACACATCGACGAGCACAAAAAACCTTGTGCGACGTGTTGATCGAAGCCTAGTCTCTCAACACTAAGCCAAGTCTCTTGCTGTGTAGACGAGCCTAGTCTCGATACACATCGACGAGCACAAAAAACCTTGTGCGACGTGTTGATCGAAGCCTAGTCTCTCAACACTAAGCCAAGTCTCTTGCTGTGTAGACGAGCCTAGTCTCGATACACATCAACGAGCACAAAAATCCTTGTGCGACGTGTTGATCGAAGCCTAGTCTCTCAACACTAAGCCAAGTCTCTTGCTGTGTAGACGAGCCTAGTCTCGATACACATCAACGAGCACAAAAAACCTTGTGCGACGTGTTGATCGAAGCCTAGTCTCTCAACACTAAGCCAAGTCTCTTGCTGTGTAGACGAGCCTAGTCTCGAAGCACAGTAATGAGTATCATGATATACAAGCATGTTGACTGGAATTAGAAACTGGACGAACACGTAATTGCCGAAGAAAATATTTTCATTGATCAAAAAATGGACGAACGTCAAAACGACGAACGTCATTACATTGTACAAAAACCGAATATAAAAAAAATCTAAGTACAAAAGGGAAAATACTACAACGAGCCTAATCTATTCGGCTCGACTTTCTGGAGCTTCCACGGGGGCAGGAGGAACATCGAGCACAGGCTCGGCGTCTGCAGGTACATCAACTTGAACCACTTCTTCTTGAATAGTGGAAGGGACGACCGCAGCCTCGGCGTCACGACGCTCGACGAGCGCTTCTTCTTGAACTGCGGTCGAAGCAGACATTGGTAGGAGATCCTCTTCAACAATGTCGAACGCTTCAATCTCCTTGACTTGGAGATCATATAGTTTTAGATCCGCCTCCATCAAGTCGAGCGTATCCTGGGGGATCTCAACCCCTTCCTCTTTCAGGAACTTGAGACAGTTCAGCGTTCCCTGACATTGGTCGAACAGGGCAGACGGGCCCTTAACAGCATTCAAATAGACGAGCCGACGACGCAGCCTCTCCAAACGAGCAGAAATTGGCTCTACTGACGCTCGCAGCTCGTCTTTCTCTGCCTTCAGGCTATCATTAACTTTCCGCAATTTTTTATAGCGACCCTTCAGTGCGTCGAGCTCGTTCGTCTTGCTCGACAACTCAGACTTGAGCCCGGAAGTTACAGCCGAACTCTCCCTCTCCATACTCTCAATTTGGCTCTTAAGGCCAATAATCTGCGACTTGAGGAGCGTATTCTCGTCTTGCTCCTTCTTTAGCTCCTCCTTCAAGAGCTCGTTGTCCCCAGCCTCTTCCAAGGCTTGACGAGCGGTCGACAGCTTCTCCTGGTACTCGACGATCATTTGATTCAGGAGCGCGTCGCTCTGTAAAAGTGCATATATTCAATGACGAACGGAAGAAAAATAAATCAACAAAAAAAAAAAAAAAATAAAAAAAAAAAAAAATAATAATAATAATAATAATAACATAACGACGAGCACTTACTCGAACTCTCGCCCGGGCGAAATCCAAGTAGGTGTCCTTTTCGTCCAAGTCATCGAGCTCGGGACACTCGTAATCCACATTCCTTACGGAGTATATGTACTCCGCACACGCTCGTCGATGATTGACGAACGAAGTTTCTTCATTGTTATAACTAAAGTCAATGAAGTTGGGACCGGCGCTGCTTGAAGGTCCTGTTCGTCTCGACGAACGAGTGGTGGTCTGTTTCTTCCCCTTAGCTTTATCGGCTACCAAGGAAAGAACGACTTCACGTCGCCGAGCGTCCGAATCCTTTGAACGATCCGTTGCTCGAGAAGCAGCTACTTCCGAACGTGCAGGGCGACGAGCGGAATCTGTTGGACGAACGGCAGGTCGACGTGTCGACGCCTCAGGTGCCGCAGTTTTTGATTGACGAACGCTCAACTTCTGAGCAGTTCGTGTTGATTCTGGAGAACCCCTCTGCTCCTTGTTTCTGTTTGTCGAGCCTTTGCTCGACGGCCGTCCTCTTGGCAGGACTTTTACGAGCCGACTCCTCGGCTTTCCTTTTATTCGCTGCGGCCTCACGTAGACGAGCGGAATAATCCATATCTTCACCGCCTGCAAAACTTAGGATTAGAACAAATAAATGAGATTTAAAAGCACGCTCGTCGAAAAAAGTATACCTCTGTCTAGACGAGCAGATCTTTTACGAAGACGAGCCTCGAGTATGGCTGGGAAATGTCGATGAGAGAAGTCTCGGATCCGGTCAATTTCCTCTCTAAAGTGTGCTCGTAGTGGTCGACCAACTGGATGACGATCTGCAAAATTGAAAAATTATTACAAAACAGTTAGAATCATTAAAGACGAAGTGAAAGATTCAAAATCAGACCGACGAGGGCACTCCAACGTCCTCGATAGGTTTGACGAACGTCGAGCACTGAAGCTTCGTTGATCTTCACATAGAAGAACCGTCGCTTCCAATTGTAGATCTTGTTCGGCGACCCACAGATTATCTCAAACTTGGGCTTCATGTTGACGTAGTAAGCCCCAGGATAGTCCGTACAACGAGCGATCGTCGATACCTCCTCAAAGAGACGAGCGTCGACTTGAACGTCACACCTGTTCGCCATCCAGGCGAACGTGAACAGATTGTGGACTGAAGAAGGGGCCAGCTGCGTAAACGCAGCATTGCGCTCGTCACAGTAGTCGACGAACAGCTGTTGAAGCGGGAAGCTCAAGCCACAGGCAAAGAAGCTCTCGTAGACGCAAAAATAGCCTTCTGGAGCTTGCCATGGACGATCGGCTGGTTGAGGAATCCTAAATTGAATGTTCCCCAATTGACGACTCTCGATCAATTGACGAACGGACGCCTCATCACACATCGACGGAAGGCCCCTCAGCGAATCCAACCAGTCTTGTAGATTTCTGACCGGCCGGGGAACGAATGAAGAGCCGAGCGGTTGCTCGTCGCTAGGAGCCTCTCGGGAAGCACTCCCTCTTGAACTGCTGGAAAGATCGATCAGCCCTTGACCTAAAGGTGACATGGGCCGCTCGTCATCGCCGAGCGCCGATCCGCCCATTTCGTGGAGCATTTCTTTGACTTTGCACACATCAAGAAATGCGGTGCGCTCGTCTCCATCTCTGTTTTCCCCGCCAAGCCCCATATAGTAGCCTCCAGTGAACGGGATCAACGCGAGACGATTGGAGTCGACGAGCGTCTGAGCCGTTCCAGGCTCCTCGTCTATGGCCATACTTGCCTCACCCTCTTCACGAAAGACGAACTGCCGCTCGTCGACGCCCGTCCCCTCTTCGACCTCTGGAAGCTGAGCCGCTTCACCTTCAAACGATCGAACACCTTCGTCCACCTCAAGTGGCCTAAATATCGATTCCACTTCTGAGAGACGAGCGTGTTCCTCACGCTCGACAACTCTGAACGACTCATCCTCTGATGATGAGTCGACGAGCATATATCCAGAATTCGCAGAATTCTTTCGAGACATTTCTTACGGTCGTCGCCGAGCACAATCAAAACCCGAAAAGCAAAAAAGGAAAAGACAAAAACTTAGAGAGAGAAAGTACCTTGAGAGAGGATGCAAATGAGACAAATGAGAAAAGGACAACTCTATTTATAGAGGCCTTCGACCCTCAAGCATGCGTTCGCTTTATCGGAAGAATCAACTCCCCACCAACCTGTTTGATACGTGGCATCCATCAGTTCGTCGAATCACGACTGGGCCGCATTCAACAAACTTGGGGGGACTGTCTGTATAGGCCTAATTCGATTGGGCCCAACTTTTCGGCCCAAATCGTCTAAAGCCTAATAAGAAAAGGCCCACTGACATAAAGGCCCAAATACGCATGACCCACATCCAGCCTAAATGACACCTGTACGATGACGACGAGCATAGGGTTCCGACACGTGTCCCGTAGACCTACATGCGAGCTGACACTTGTGATCCATGACCACCTGCTCGTCACCTTCCCTTCCACTATAAAAGGGAGGCCCAGATCAACGGAGAGGGCATTGGAAAAATCTTGGAGAAATGACGAAGAAATATCAACTCGACGAGCATAACCAACAAATTGACGAACACAACTTGAAAAGATCTTATCAACGAACGTAAGTTATCAAAATTTAGGATATAAAAACGACGAACGTGAAAATCAAAACATTGAACGACGAACATAACCTAATCGACGAGCCTAAACACCCTAAGTGGTGAGGCCCTTGACGAGCTTAAGAACTAAAATACCGATCGACGAGCGCAATTTAACTGACGAGCCTAAACACCCTAAGTGGTGAGGCAATCGACGAGCGCACACTAAAATTGACACTTCAACGACCATAAACTCAACACTTGCACCTGTGAATTAAACACCCTAGTGGTGACAAATACTGACGAACGCAGTAATAAGATAATTTACTGATCGACGACCGCACGATCGTCGAACACTATTCCAGAAGAAATCAACAAAAATAATTGGTGATTGACGACCATCTGATCATATAAACGAAGATCTCAACCCACTCAATCTTTATGTCATATCAAAACTAAGAACTACGAATTGACTTGATTCCGTGAAACGGATACGTAGGCAGCCCATACAACGGTTCAGTCAAAAATCACAAATATTGTCCGTATTCGAAGTGCTAAGACCGGTACGAACACTTATTAGCGGGTGCTTGGATTCTTCGAGATTACTCAGGTGATGCAATCTTCCATGCTAGAGATGAAATTAGGTCTCTACAAAGTATGAGAGACCTTCACATTGAGAATGTCCAGATGAGCTTGTAAAATAGTGGACTTGTTGAAGCAATTCAAAATCCGCTTCGATGGCCAAAGTATGGACACTACAGTGCTCAGATTTTAGTGCTGATGGAGAGTTTACTTCTCTACAATTTTAGAGTGTCATCACACAAAGAAAACTCAACTTCTCATAAACTTGCTATGAGTGTATTTCGCGATTCACGGTTCTCTTCCTACCTGTCTCGCGGTGATCCGACATGGTTAGCATCGGCCCTGTTAATTGACAAGCAAAGATAAATTCCAGAAGGTGGATCCTCTTCGACTGGTTTACAAGGTTTACAAGATCAATACCTTGGGTTACAAGATTTTGTGGTTTTTTTGACCTCTGTGTTTTGGCTTAATCCATTTATTTTATTTGTAACAGTTCATAAACCTCTATTGCGGCAATATATCGCCGTTCTATCAAAATATTATTCAGATGACAAAAAAAACATCAGAAATAAAGTATGGACCACTTGTGTAAATTTAACTAATAAAGGTTGTTTATAGAAATATGTACGGCGGCTTTAAGACCATGTACAATGGTTCACTCTATTTTTTTCTCTAAAAATAGAGCTATCTAAAAATAGAGAACGGTTTTCTCTAATAGTTTACTCTATTTTTTTTCTCTCAATAAATAGTTTAGTTATATTTTGTTTTACGAATTTATTATAAATTTCCATGATATGTCTTTATTTAACAAATCAACATATTCTACCCATTTATATTAAACTAGATATGGACTCGTGCGATGCACCGGTTTTATGAATTTTTTTGATATATATATTTATATATACATATTATATTTAAGATAGTATTTAAGAATCTATTTGATTACTAATTTTTGAAAAAAAACATTATGTCATTGGATATATATATATATATATACATATTATATTTTAGATAATATTTAAGAATCATGGTAATTAATAATTTTTGAAATCCAACTTTATATAATAGGATTTGAAACCCAATTTTATATAATAAAATACTGAAAATTTTTGAATTGTTGAGTTTGACATGTGGGAAAAATCTCGTTGATTACTAACTTTTAAAATTCAACTTCATATAATAAGATATTTATAATTATAAATATAGATAATTATTTATAATCCTTTTTATGTTAAGATTATGAACTTAGATATATATTTCGTGGTAAATATAAATATTTAAAATAAAAACATATTTAAAAATATATAAAAATACTGAAATTTTTTGGATCATTAGATTTGACACATGGATGAATTTTGTTGATTACTAACTTTTGAAATCCAACTTTATATATACATATAAAAATACTACAAAATTTGGATCATTGGATTTGACACATGGAACAATTTTGTTGGTTATTAAATTTAGAAACCCAATTTTAGATAATAAGATTGTAAATAGAAATAAATATTATGTGCTAAATATAAATATTTAAAACAAAAAATATATTTTATAATATATAAAAATACTGTAAAATTTTGGATCATAAAATTTGACACGTAAAAAATATAATGTTGATTACTATATTTTAAAACACAATCTAATATAATATGATTAGGATTTTTTGTAATGATTATGAAAATAATTACCATTCTATATGAAAGTTCTTTTCTCAATTATATTTTTCTGAAATGTAAATTTTTCTTATTTTATATTAGTATGAAATATTTTATATATTTTAAAATAAAAGTAATTATTAAAAAATTAGGATTCTAAATAGATATAAAATATTTGGTGATAAATATAAATATTCTAAAAAGTTATTTAAAATATAATTTGTTTCCTTTTTAAATATTTATTAATACGGAAAACTTATTTTCAAATATATTTTACTTTTTTTTAAAATATATAAATACAGATATAAATTTAATTATTAGATTTGACACGTAAAACAATCTATTTATAAATAATTTTAAGGGTTCAAACTTTATATAATAAAGTTTAAATCTCATCCTACTCTATTTGGAGAACGTATACTATGAATCGAGTCCACTAAAGACAGCGCACTTGCACAACCGCGTACATTATGTAGGAACTTGACTAATGGGCCGGCCAATTGTGGCCCAAAGTTGTGAAAAAAAAAGACTATGAATCGAGTCTTATTGTCGATCTAATTGTTACTTGTTGATAAAAAGAATAAGAAATTGAGATTAGGAGATGTTAATACATAAAACTTATATATAATAATCAGAAATCATATTAATAAATAATAGTAAGAGATTTTTATTTTACAATTCCTTTTTGTATTAGAATGTGAATCAAGATAAATGTTTCTTGATAGAGATAAATATCTTTTAAATATACTTTGTTTTATTTTTAATATATAAATACAAAAAAAAATTTGATCGTTGGATTTGACACGTGGAAGAATCCTATTAATTAGTAACTTTGAAAACCGTACTTAATAAACCTTTATTTTATTAAATATAAATACAGAAAAAATTATGATAGTGATTTGACATGTGGAAGAATCATGTTAATTAGTAACTTTGAAAAACCGTACTTTATATAATAAAATACAGAAAATTTTCTGATTGGTGGATTTGACACGTGTAAGAATCCTGTTAATTATTAACTTTAAAAAACCGTACTTTATATAATATGATAGTCAATAAAAAATTTAGTTAAATTATTATTTATATAAAATAAAATTTTTATGCATCGCATAAGCAGAATTGTTTAAAATTTTGTACTATGTATATTTTGATTATATATTTTGTTGAGGTATAAAATAATAATACACTAGGAATTGAAAGACTATTTTGTGAAGAAAAGTTTTATTGTAAAATATAGAGAAAGAAATAGAGTCCTCCAAATTTGGAGTAACATATTGAGATCTCTATTTTTATAGAGCAAGAAATATAGCACTATTAGAAATATTTTTTCTCTAAATATAGAGTTTAGACTGGAATTTAGAGCATCATTGGAGATTCTCTAATGGATTAAGATCCTTTAAGATTGTTATATTAACTAAAAGAGCCGTAATTAAAATGTTTCCAAAGGGTTAACTAAAGGAGGTTTAAATTAGAGATATATTTCAACACTTTAAATTAGAGATATGGAATTTATATAATTTAAATTAAACCTTTAATTTAAATTATATTTCGATACCTTAAATTAATTTTATAGTTTAATTTAGAAATATGGAATTTATATAATATAAATTATAAGTGAATTATTGAAAGAGCTACAGCCTACATGATAAAGAGAGCTCACGAGGTTTACTTGCACGTAAGTATGGGGTAGAAAGATGATCTGACCTATTTTAAGATTCAAAGAGACAAATGTTGTCGATATTGCTATATTTAATTAAAATTAAACGTATGGTGTTCATATAACAAAAATATGAAAGTTTAGGACATGTTTTAAAGAATATTTATAATATTAACACAATTTATAAACTAATTATTTTAAACATATAATGTATAAACATTGAAATTGAATCAAAAAATGGAATTTGTTAAAGAACTTTGACTATGAATTGAGATTTGTCGATCTAATTATTGTTAACAGAAAAAAATATTTTAACTTTGAAATTGAAACGAAAAATATTTTTGAGGGTGATTCAGCACAAAAATTAAAGAGAAAACGAGGTAGGAGAATATGTTTATTAAGTGGCAAAGATGAGCGGTTACAAGAGTATTCTAAGTCTAAAATTTAGTGTCTAAGTCTCAAGCTAAAATCTCCAGTTTGTTCTAGTTGTGCTCTGAGTTTTCTTCGCCTTTAATAACGGGTCCTTAACTAAGGTTTTCCCCCTCACGCGTTTTTGGTGTGACTTATGTGTACGGCCACGGTCTGCCTCATAGCCGACAGTACCTTTTCCTCGCATGTGTTCAGGTGTTAGGCCGCTTTAAGGAGAGTCAGACGGCGTGTAACTAATGTTGTGTCGTAATGGATTTGTGGGCTAGGCGAGATCCACAAGCCTGGATGTTTGTTGACGAGCCCCATAAGCCTGAATTCCATTGATGATGTGGCCAACTTTTGTCGATGTGGACATTAGGGGTGGATCCTATGTGGGTCGGGAGGGTCGCATACCCATCTCCAACAAAATGGAAATTGTTACAAAGGCAAGTTTTATTTATTTAAATGCAAAGAGCGTGGAATTGAAAAGTTAATTGCAGAAACGAAGAAACAAAGAGTTAAGGATTCAAGAAGAATTTCAGCAAAAATTAAAAATATAACTTTTTTTATCATCACCTTAACAAAAAATTTAAATACTTACGCTATAAAAGCTATTAGGCTAAGAAGACAATAATGTCAATATATCAACCGATAAATATCAGAGATAAACTGTACATTGATTATTTTCTCTGGCGAGAGCATGCATGAAACTAGTTTGGTGAGTACACTATGTAATAAATGTTAACATAGCATTCTGAAAATTTCAAACGCTATGCAAAAGTAAACAATAGCACAACAAACTAAAATATCAGAAGATGAACACATTTGGATTGAAAGTAAATCTTCCATTAGAGAGAAAATCAGTTACAGAGAAAGCTTAGAAGAATAGTTCTAAGTCTCAATCATTTACAAAAAAAAAAGGATTCAACGTATAAAAGAAGAATCCAAATTACAGAAGACAGTTTAGAGATAACCGGATCCACTAAATGAGAACTGACAAATCAAAAGAATCTAAACCGGATCTGAATTGACTATAACTCTAATACCCCTCTCAAGATGGCAATCAGATGGACTATAATGACATCTTGCTTATAAAATGATGAAACTTGCCGGTCCCAAAGGCTTAGTGAACACGTCAGCTAATTGATTACCGGTCTTGACATGAAGAGTCTTTATGAGTCCATTTGTGACCTTACCTCTAACAATGTGACAATCAAGCTTCAAATGTTTAATCTTTTCATTAAAAACTGGGTTGTTCGCAATATTAATAGTTGCTATAGAATCACAGAAAAATGGAACTAACTTTGTTTGAGGAATCTGTAACTCAGTAGATTAACCAACCATTGAACTTCTTTTACAGCAAATCCCATTGCTCTGTATTCCGACTTAGATGAAGATAAAGAAACTGTATTCTGCTTCTTAGTTTTCCATGAAATAAGAGAGTCACTGAGTAACACACAATAGCATGAAGTGGAAGGCCTAGTATCTTTGCAGGATGCCCAATCTGCATCTGTGAAGGCTTTGAGAATCAGATCACTGTCAGCAGAGAAAAATATACTATGGCTGATAGTATTCTTCAAATAATGCAAAACTTTATAAGCTGCTTGAATATGTGATTGCTTCGGATTTGACAAGTGATTTACTGCAAAGGTTATATCTGGACAAGTGATGGTAAGATACATCATTCTTCCAACTAAACGCCTATAAGCAGAAGCATCTGGTAGAGGAGTTTCATTGATATCATCTACCAACGTAATACTTGGTTCCATTGGGATACTAGAAGGTTTACAAGCTTGTAATCCGGTCTCTACTAGCAGTTCAAAGATGTATTTCCTTTGGCAAATTGAAATTCCAGCAGTAGACCTAGCTATTTCAAGGCTGACAAAGTACCTTAGGGGATCGAGATCACAAAGCTTGAAGCATTTGTGAAGAGCATTCTTTAAGTCTTTTACTAGATCATCATTGTTTGTTGTGATGATAATTTCATCTACGTACATAAACCAACACTGCAATATATTGGCCACCAATGTTGCGGATGAATAAAGTGTGATCTGTATGAGATTTGGTGAAGCCAAGATTGAGTAAAGAACTGCTAAATTTGAGAAAACATTGTTTGGGTGGTTGCTTCAGTCTATAGATGGATTTTCTGAGTTTGCAATCTGCATTGGGAGGAAGAATCTGACCAACTGAAGGAGTACTGTAGCCAGGACGTAGATGAAAATAAATTTTCTCATCTAAGCAACGAGGAAATTATTAGAAATGTCGAGTGGAGTGAGGTTCTAGCGTTTTGCGACTGCTACAGCCAGTAATGTCTCCACTAGGGAAAAGGTATCCAAGAAGTCAACCCCCTTTTGTTGCGTGTAGCCCTTGGAAACTAGTCTTGCTTTGTACCTTTCTAGAGATCCATCAGCATTGAGCTTTGTTTTGTATACCCATTTATATCCTATGGCTTGTTTGTATGGAGGAAGAGTACATATTGACTATGTGTCTGAGTCTTCAAGAGCTTTCAATTCCTTATTCATGGAAGCCAACTATTCATCAAACTTCTTTGCTTGAGCAAAAGTTGGTGGTTCTCCAAAAGTCATCACATAACAGATATAATTGATGTATTCCTCGGATAAATGATCATAAAACAGATAGGTTGCAAGAGCAAAAGAGGCAAATCAGTTTCTGTTACATTAACATAATAATCAGCAAGATGACTAGGAAGCTTGGATTTTCTCTTAGAATGAGAATGAAGTAAAGGGGAAGAAGGATATGTTGTAGAAGTAAAGGAAGCATCTTCTATTTGATTAGAGTCAACAATTTTTGCTGATAATGCTTTGGTGGCTGTCGGTTTCAAAGAATTATCTAAAGAAGCTTTGTTTGCTTCATTTTTTTCTCTTTCCAGAAGACTTTCTGAAGAGCTTTTGTATGCTAGCTACATCATCGGATAAAGGACAAGCAGCATCTTCATTTGTTGAAGTTCTTTCATGATCTGAAACAAAGAAAGAAAACATATCATTAGATGGATTAGTATCTGTTTTATAATGAAAAATGTCCTCATAAAACACAGCAATTCGAGATATAAAAATGTTATTTATTTCTAAATCCATCAGTTTATAGTCTTGGTGTCCAATTGGATAACAAAGGAAAATGCAAGCATTTGATCTTGGAAGAAACTTGTGACGATTTCTGGTGGATGTGGAACTATAACAAAGACACCCAAAAACTTTAAGGTCTTTAGACTTTGGTGGTTTTCCCGTTAAGACTTCAAGAGGGGATCTGTTTTTGAGTTGAGGAGTAGGTAATCTGTTGATAAGGAAGACTTATGTCAGAACACAATCTCCCAACTGCTTTGAAAAAGAAGAGAGCAAGCAACGTTTAATATATGTTGATGTTTGCGTTAAACCACTGAGTTTTGCTCAGGGATTTCAGGGCAAGAGTGATAAGCTCTAATTCCCTTTGAATGAAACAAAGCATCAAAACAAAGTTCTGGAGCATTTTCTCATCTCACTCCTTTCACCTGAACCCCATATTGAGTCTGCATCATAGTAAAAAAATCAGGAAAAGGTACGAAGAACATCACTCTTTGCTTACATTAGATACACCCAAGTGACTCTGTTGTAATCATTCACTATAGTTAAGAAGTAACGAAAACCATGAATAGTCACAACAGAAAATTGACCCCAAACATCTATGTTAAGTAAATCAAAAGCTTTTTCACACATGTTATTAGAAATGAAATGTAAATGCTTTTGCTCAGAAAAATGACAAATATCACAATGAAAAGAGCTTTTATTGCTTTTACGCAAACCAACAACATCAGTAATAGAACTAGTCTTAGAAAGAGATGTATGGCCTAATCTTTGATGCCAGATTCTAGAATCTACAATGGAATTGATGGAAAAAAGACCAGAATGCAAGCTATTTGAAATCGAGGATCCGTCCAAAAGATAGAGATTTCCTATTTGCTCAACTTATCCAATAGGGAGCCCCTTGATAGGATCCTGAATAAGACAAGAAGATTCATCAAAGATTAGTCTATATTTCAAATATCTAGTGAGCTGACTCACACACCTATTAAGCTCAACTAAAATCTGGAATGAACAAAACATTATTAAGAAGTAGATGATCATTCAACTTGATGCTACCAATTCCTACAATAGTAATAGACATTCATGTAGGAAGAGTAACAGATCTAGTGGATAGCATATATAATAGATCAAAGAGAGCCTTTTCATGGACAACATGGTGAGTTGCACCACTATCAACTATCCATGAAGAGGGAGATAAGACACTACATGTGGCCTTTAACTGCAGATTGAGAGGCACAAACAATTGTAACCTCAAAAGCTGAAGGCTGAAGAACAGTGAGAATCTTCTTCGTGATGATTTGAGTTTTCAGTGCATTATAAGAATCATTTAAACCAGAGAGAAACTTCACAACACGAGCATTCTCATTCCTTTCTGCATTCACCTTAGTATAGGTACAATTTTTACAAGTCTTGATACAATCTGCAGAGTAAAGTTCATCCGAGAGAGTCTTCGGTCGAGTATAATAAGAAGAAAGATCCATAGTACCCTGCTGAAATGTCAAGATCTATTGTGACAGTTGGTAGTCTCGAGGAAGATTTTTGACATGAAAACGAGACAAGAGATCCATCCATATCTCTGAGGCATCTTGAAACCACATGATGCTACCATATATCTGTTTGTTTACCGAATTAAGGATCCACGATTTCACCAATGTATTGAAACGAGACCAAATGCGATAATGTGAATGAGATATTTCAGGACGAGGCAACAATCCATCGACAAAACCTATTTTGTTCTTTGCATCCAGAGATATAATCACAGCTAGGTTCCAAGTATTGTAGTTCATACCATCAAGAATCTCAGAGACAAGCGAGATTCTCGGAGTATCGTTGCTACTCAGAAAATAGGGAGAGTATTGGCGTGTTGACATTCAGAACCTGAACAATGACTTGATTACTTTCAACAGATGGATTATTAACGAACTGAGCCTGATTCTCTTCGGATGACTCAAATCACTTGGAGTAAACACCTTTCTGAACACAACCAGAAGAAGAAGATTATTGAACTCTTCTTTTGCGAAGGTTCAACATAGTCGAAGCAGACATTGACCAAATATGACTGATAGAATGACCAGTAATGATAAGAGAAAATGAAATTCCGGTGGAATAGCTGAAGAAATCAACATAAATGAAGAAACAACGAGATTTTGGATTCCGTTGAGCTGAAAAAGAAAGAAAGTGGCGGAAGCTGATCGAGAAACAATGAAGTTAGCTTCGACGCTCTGATAACATATCAGAAAATGAACACATGTATTTGGATTAAAAGTAAATCGTCCATTAGAGAGGCAATCAGTTACAGAGAAAACTTAGAAGAATAGTGTAAGTCTCGATCATTTACAAAGAAAAGGATTCAACGTATAAAAGGAGAATCCATATTACAGAAGACGGTTTAGAGATAACTGGATCCAATAAATGAGAATGGATAAATCAAAATAATCTACACCGGATCTGAATTGACTATAATAATAAAACGCTATATTTAACTGCTATGAATACCGCTATATTTAGTGCTAGTGGTTTGAACGTTACGACAAAAAAAATAAGTTTTTATAAAGGTTACTGTTATAACTGGCTATTATCATTTGGGATCATAATGTTATTTTACTACTCCTAAATATATTTAATTTGTTGTGCCTCATATATATATTACACCAAATCACATGAGTATAAAAGCAAAATAGAATCCGAACTATATGTAGTTATGAAATATAAATCAGAATTAATATGTAGTTATGAAATATAAATCAGAATTAAACTAACAAAAATCTATTGAAGTAATAAATATTTTTTAGTTTAATATATAGAATATATATATGTACATTTAAATATATTTAAAGTATATTGTTTTCAAAAACTATTATATATTTTAATTTATTTGGCAAAAACTGAATCAAAATCTAATTTAATTTCAAATAAGAGTTATCATTACTATTATTGTGATTACTGTTTTTGGCGTCTAAAAATAAGACTATTATTTATAACCTTATAAACTTGAACCTTAACATAAAGTAAATTCAATTATAACTTATGCCAAAGATTTTTTTTTTCAACAATAATTGGATCGACAATGACCGATCCATTGCAAGATGCTCCAACTAGAACTAGGTGGGCAAACTGGACGACCTACTTCTTGCACTACAAAAACAATTGTATTGATACATAATATTTCGTCACAATAACATACATTTCGTCACAATATAAAGATATTGTTACGAATTTGTGCTGATTGTAACAATAAATCTAATAATAATTTTATAAGAAATCGCTACAGAAAATAGTCATAATAGTTTATTTAAATTCGTAACAAAGTTGTATAGAAAACATCACAAATTGTTATTCATATTTATAGTCACAATACATGCAATTGTTACAATAACTCGAATGTTTTATAGTGTTGGCATCTATTTAGAATCCAAAAATAAATAAATAGGCTGAATTGATGTGAAAATACTTAATTTTGGTGACTAATGTTTTCAAATTAAAAATGCTGACATGCAGTACATCTCTTCAGTTTCTATGGCCTTGATTGGTAAGTCTTAGATCTTGATTGGTACGACATATTATGGAGCATAATGCTCCTTTTAATGCTCTATAAATAAAGCATAATGCTCCTTTTAATGCTCTATTAATAAAATATAATTGATATTTAGGAGAGCATTAAACTCTCTAAATGTTCTATACCTCAATGCTTTTAAATAGAGTTTTTCCCAAGTATAGAGCATTAAACATCATTATAAGATAATTTTACCTTTATTAGTTAAATTAATATTTTGTAAATAATATTAAAAAGAAATTATGATGTCTAATTTTGTAATTTTAAATCTAATTACTCATCCCTATTCAAATCACACATCATATAAAATTAGAACTTGATTAGTAGAGCATAATAAAATACTTAATGCTTATAATTTTTAATGCTAGAATTCTATGTCTTACCATGGTCTATATCTTATGTTATTACTATGGTTTAGTAAAAAAACTAAAAACTTAAAACCAACATCCACTTCCCCATTCATAGCCTTAAAATCTAGTAATCGCGTAATGGGGTTTAGCCAGCTATCTAATTCAAATAATCTCTGAGCTCATACGGTTTAGCATGGGCCTTTAAAGCCTCTAAGCCTCTTCGTCTTTTGTAATGGACCTTTGTGAACTCGTAGGCAAAACCACTTTCTAAATTATATTCTTTATAATTAAATTAGTAGGTCGCACATAATTTTATTTTTTTAATAATTTTTTTTATATTCAAAGGTATTAAAATTTTAAAATATATAACGAGCACTAAAGGTGATAATTTTATAAGTGAAAGTTTTTATAATATGAAATTTTCAAAGGTATAAAATAAAATAACATAAGTTCTATAATAATATGTTATTTTTATTGATGAATAATATATTACTACACATATTACTAAGTTATTTTTCTAACCGTTGAAAAATAATTTGTATAATTTTAGCGATAGATAATAGACATTTCATGTAGATTGTATTTCTCAAACCTGTGAATTCAAACATTTAAAAAACACAAAAAACAGTTCATAACTTTTAAGAATTATCCTATTTTATTTCATGAACATACGATTTTAATATATAAGCGTACACAAACATTTGATTATTTTTTATATTTTATTATCTTGTTCACAAAACGGTTTTTAAGAAAAAAAAAATTAAATCAATTCATTAGTTTCATGTTT
Source organism: Lepidium didymum (assembly GCA_963920545.1). NCBI lineage: Eukaryota > Viridiplantae > Streptophyta > Magnoliopsida > Brassicales > Brassicaceae > Lepidium > Lepidium didymum. The sequence goes on along the minus strand of OY986991.1, from coordinate 22,949,614 downwards.
TTTTAAAAAGAAATTACGTTTTTTGAGTAAAACTTTATATCTATAGATTAATTTAATCACATAAATTTATGCTAACCTTCGCGTTGACCCAAACAATTTCAAATAATTTAAATGATCTCCCTAATAATATCATAATTTACATCTTAGTTTCGTAATTGTCCAAAACTGGATTAATTTTTCTAGTAGAAACAAAGGACTTTGTTACAGAAGGATACTTATACATTTAAAGAGTCTTTATGATGTATTGAGACTAATGAACTTACTTTTTTTCTTCTACTTACTTTTTTTTCACAGAAAAAACATGAACGTTTTTGCTATTTATATTTTACTATGAACTTTTTTAGATACTGTGAAAAATCATTAACTTTTCTCCATTAACCATAGTAATACATATGTAATTAAATACGAAAATCGTTTATAGTGCATTTTGTTTAGCGTTTTAATTCCACGTTTAAAGGCAAACCGATTTCATTTTTGTTAATGATTTTTTTTAACCAAAATAACGTCGTTTTGATTAAGATAAAAAAATCAAATACTCGGTAAACACAATCTTCTTCTTTATTTTGAAATTGGGAATTTAGGGTTTCAAATTTTAAGAAGTGTGTGGTTATTAAATAAAAAAATTGCTGCGTTAGTTGATTCCAATTTCGAAATGTTTCAGAATCTAATGTATATGTTTTAGTTTGCGGCTTGGGTTCGGTTTGGTAATCTTGTTGATCGTGTTCCTCTTTGTTTAATGTTTAAAATTAGGTTTAGAAAATCTAGTTTTGATCGATGAATGAGTAAACAGCAAAAAAAAGAAAAATAAAATAAAACTTTTATTCTTAAATTTCTTTGTCTTTATGGATCCCGGAAACTCATCTTTTCATGAAACATAAAAATGTAAACAAATATTAAAATCAACTAATTTTATGTTAGGGATAACCTTGTAAGAAAAAACTCCATCACCTTCTTTGTTGTAAACCCTAAGTGCCCTGCAATTTTTAACTTTAATTTCTAGTTCATAGTTTTGATTACCAGTTTTCAGTTTCGAAACCATATATGGAAGAATTGAAATGGTGAGGTTAAAGCAAAAAATTTTTGAAGTCCAAATCGTGTGTTGGAAGCAGACAAGAAAAAAAAGCCTTCAAGTTTACAGACACTCTTTCTCCAAGTAGTCAAAGCTGATTTTTAAGCACTGTTGTGCTTGATTTTGATTTCGATTTGAATTGATTGAAAGTAGAGATCGAAAAGAAATCAATTTTGGAATTTGTGAGTTAGGATTTCGAATTGGGTATTTTCTTTTGATTTTTCTCTTAACTGAAACACACAGTTTCGACTAACCAGATTCACTAACGGGTCTAAAATGGAGTTAGTGATTTCCGTTAAACAATTTAACGTCAAAGTATTGGCTTGGTAAAAGCAAAATTCAAAGTTTTAATAAAAATAAATTAAAAGTACATTGTTTAATCTAGTATTATGATAGTTTAGTGTTTGATTTGAGATTTTTGGTAAACTTCGTGTTTAATTAACATTTTTCTCATTAGTAAATACAAATAACCTTTGCTTGAAATTAAAACATTAAACTCATTTTCTCCACATAACGCAAAGTGATCAGAAACAAATTAAATAATAACTTTTTATTAAGAGAGTTTCAATTAAAGTATAAGAGTGTATCATTTGAAAGATTATGAGTCAAAGTTCCAAGAATTTTGAGAAACTCCTTGCATAAGTGAGGATTAGACTAAATTACCTAATTAAGTGAAGCAGAAATCTTGATCAACCTAGTGGAATCGTAAGCATTAGATTAAATTTCCTATAAACTGGAAAAAATGGAATGAATAAGTGAGAATTAGATCAAAGATTTTTACCAGCAAAATATTCATAGTCTGCTCGTATCATCATCAACATGAAGGTAAAACTCTAAAGTCATGTTTACTTTTAAATCGAACAATAGGACAAGAAAAGAAATAGTTTTAGAGATTAGATGATGTGGCTTACCGTATGGAAACGACTATTAACCCTAAGAAATGAAACGACGATCCTCTTGTCCGTTTTCTCTCACAGATTAATATCAAAGCAGATGAAGAAAATCTAAAATTTAATGAATGAAAGAGAAGTAATTAATGATAAACGTTCTCCCAAAGGAGAAACGCTAAAGTCTATATTTCTTTTCTTTTATCAAGACTATTAATATCACAATCCTTACTAATCGAGTTCTTATATTGTTGTTGAAATTAGATCTCGAAGCCTCATTCGTTTGTTCTTCTTAGAAGCTGACCAAATCTTCGACATCACATCTGACGCCAACCGCCGCAAGAAACTCATCAAGACTCGTGTTAGGATACCCACCTGAAGATTTGGATAGTTTCTTATATACGGCCATAGATGCAGACGCATTCTCATAGAAATAATCATATATGGTCGTATATAAGTCTTCACGTAAGGGTCATGACACGAGTCTTTATGACATTGTAGAGGCTCTTAAGATCTCTAACTCCAACTCTAGTTCTAGTTTTCTGTTCAATTTCGATTTCTTATCCATTGTTTTCTCATGCAAATTCTCCATCTCTCTTTGCAAAAGTTGAACATCAAAGAATAATTATTGTGTTCATTGTATATGGGTTAAACCTAAGAAATACTTACCTTGTACTTTAAGGAAAGTTTTGCAGCTTCCACCTCTACTTCATTATGCATCCATATAGCATTCTAATTCTAGAAAACAAAAAGATAACAGATTTTATATTATCTTGTGATCTATTTAATTCTAATTTATATCAGAAACGAAAAACAGAATGACCTTTTCGATTTTACATTTTGAGTTTTCCTTCTCTGCTTCTAGTTCTGCCATAGATTGTTCATGTTCTTGCAGAATCTGTTGATGAAATGCTTCCATTTTTATTTTCATCAAAAAGACACCAAAATAACTTATAATATTTCAGCAATTAACGAGATTTATATTTGAAGTTTCTGTTTACCTTCTTCATGGAATTTGTAAACAAGCAAAGTTTGATACATAAATTTATGGTGATCTTATTGATATAAGTACAATAAAACCTTTACAAAAAGTCCAATATTATATATAATACAAAAAGTCCAATAACGAATCACTAACCTTATTCTCAATGGTATCGTCATCTACTATCATGCTTTCACTAGCAATCTTGACATTTATTTCTTTTAAGTAAATAATACATATTGCTCAAATTAGTTGATATCAATATGACTACAAATAATTATGTAATCATTTTAATAATAACTTTTGACGAGGAATAGTTGAAACACCATCATGAAACATTTAAGAAGAAGTACAGTATTATTCATCATTGCGTGGAGACGAGGCATTTATCTCGTACTATAAAATTCAATTATAACAATGTTTCATGTTAATAAGTACTACATACGTAGCTTTATTGTCATACTACTTATATCGATATCAAACATACTTGGTGAACATTTATCTCTGCTTCCTCGTCGCCTTCATCAATTGCAGAACACACATGTTTGACTATGTCATCTGCATTCTCATCTAAACTTATTTCAGCATGTAGATTAGCTAGCCGAAGGCTTACTTGATTATTCAATAAAGAAGGATGCTCTGCAATCAAACATATATAGTTAACACTACTATATGTACAGAAATACAATGGAATGTTTAATAATATTGTCTTTTCTAGACTTCTTCGCTTGTTTTGGGGCGGATCTTTTTGGAGGGGATGAAGCTTTCTTTACTTTTGGTTTGCTAGGCACAGCAGCTGATTCTTTTCTCTTTGATACCTCTTTCTTTTCAGGTTATTCGTCTTTTGACTTCTTCCTGATCATTTCATCATGTAGTCTCTTGAAGCATTTTTCAAAATCTACTTCCATACGAGTTATGTACTTTTTCAATACATACTCGGCCATCCTCTCAACATTAGCAACTATCAAGTGACCACCACGAGGATTAGTATCACTGCCTTTAACATTTGATCGTTCATCGATTTGTAGATCGTCTACATTTCTAGAACTATCACCCATGTATTCATCATCCTCATCATCATTCGAGTGCCCTAATTTTGATTTTTTTCCTTTGGTTTCTTTTTAAAATCTTATAAGCCTTCACTCCACCTACCCAACTATTATGATCAAAATCATTATCTTGGTCGATTAAGTCCACCAATGCATTGACTACGGGATCATCCTCTTCATCAATTTACAATATCTCATTTCCATAATGTGAAATGTCCTCATAAAGATATGATGTAACTTCCGCCTACAGATACACATTTTACAGTATGTATGCCAAATACAACATTTTGTAGGTGTTCTATATTTTATGGGTTGTTGATCTAAATCCCCCAAAAAAAAAAATCAAAAAGATCTATATGTACCTATAAGTATGACTCTATGCAAAGTTTATCAATCCAACAACCCTCCGCGGAACATGAAGACTAATTTCTCCCCATCAAGATTACTATTGGTGAAGATGGTACAATAAAATTTGTTCAATTTTAATTTATCCATAATCCAGAATTAAACCGAGATTGCCCAATTACAGACCTGGTTAGACCCGATTACAAACCCAAACCCATCATCTTCCTCCGTTGACCTCACTTCATTCCCTCTCTCTCTGATCCGCTTCTCGATCTGTCTAAGTCTTCTTTACCTATTTCATTTTTGATCAAATCTCTTCACGGCTTGATTTACGTATAGAGTTCATTGTCTCTGTACAGAGAGATGTCTGTGTTACAGAGTTCATTGTCATCAAACCCAGAACTCAGATGGAGCAACAATCCAAATCCTCTAAAGCAAAGTTTAACCCTCTCAACCCCAAGAACATCGCATTCCATCTATATTACCAATTTTGATGAACCAAATTCAAAAACTCGAATCATCAGACATATGAGCTAGGTTTCTATTTATTTGTAAGATTCATCGTTCTCTCTAATAACGTATACATGAATCAAGACTTTCCACAAACAATACACAACTACTTTCTTCTCTTCCTCAATTTGATAACTAACCAAAATGGGTGTATTCTTGAATTTGGGTATATCAAATGTAATGGATTTGCTCCAATGCAATGTTGTTTCAATGTTGGAATCAATTTCATTGGTCACCCAAATATCTATCTTTGATATACTAGTTTCATAATCATAGCTCTCAGTTAACAATTAATTTGAAATGAGACATATACACAGAGAAATTCCACAGTACGAATCAATCAAATTCATTGACAATCTAATCTCTAAAAGCTCCACGAAATTAATTCCTCTACATTACGTACTTTCTGATTACAATTCCTAGCAAAAGCGATGAATACTCGTCTCTGAAGGACCAAAATTATAGCCGGAAAGTTTGAATTAAAGGATACAGAGAACACCCTAAAAGAAAAAAACCTTAATCTCTATTCGACAATGACCGAATCAAATAGCCAAAAAAGCCTAAAAAGTTCTCGAAACCGGTAGCTTCGTTAAAGGAACGGAACCTTCACGAAATCAAAATCAACATGCAAGAAACATCAAAACCTTCAAAAAATCAAAATCAACATAAGATCTTCACAAAATCAAAATCATGAACAAAATGAACCCTTGTCACGAGAAAAAGATATAACAGAGGAAGAGGAAGAAGAAGACCTGACGAGAATTGGGTAATCAAACGGGTCGGGTTAATTCTTCAATTGGGTGTTGGTTTGGTTTAGATTCACGTGACATCGGTTTGGTATCGGTTAAATGGATTTTGACCACGGTCTAATACATAGGGGAAATTGATTTAGTGAGTCTATCGAGGATGATTTACGTTGTCAAACTATGCATAGAGTCAAATTTATCGAGTCATACTTTTGGGTACATATGGATGTTTTCGATACTTATTCAGGGGGGGGATTTAAATCGTTAACCCATAGTTTACTGAATATGTAGAACTACTATGTGAGAATATGAACTATATGAATACCATACATGACCTTCTATATCAAGTGTTCTAGCTTCATTAACATTGATCATCAGGCTGAGCTGCAAAATGGCTTCGATCCTCTCAAACATTGGTAACTCCTCAATTTCGAGGTTGCTTCCAAAAATTTGAGGATAACAACACTATGACTTGAACCAATTCATGTGATAACCGTTGTATAGTGCAGCTTTCTTGTGCCCTATGGCAGACATCTCTAGATTTTCCACTCATAACAGTCACAAAGAATGATTCCTCACCTAGGAGAATTTTAGGTACGAATCAATGTAAGTTAACATAGTAACATGATCCATGGAGATATTTGTTGCATTAGAGGTGAGACATAATACTCCATCCCCAGAGCAAGGAGCGCAAGCCTAAAACAAGTTAGCGGATCCATGTGTAACATCTGTCTCCAAACTTTTGAGACAACATGTTATTTAGTATCAAACAATAGTTTATTAAATTCCATTCAAAGTCTTACATAAATTTATTAAATAAAAATACTTAAAATAAACAAAATACTAAAAACCTCATTTGAAAGAAGAAAAATAAAACCGAAAAAAACTTGAAATAAACCGGGAAACTTGAACCAGCTACTCACAACCTCAAATTGATCTGGATAAGGGAAAAGGGAGGGGTGAGTATAAATACTCGATGAGGAGATCACTTATGCCCACTGAAGCTTAAAACTATAGCCTAATTAAAGCAAGTCTATCCTAACCATAATAAGCAAGCATATACAACTCATGTTTTTAAACGAGTTCTACCAAACATATTGGTCTGCCCATAGAAGCAGGCTCTACACACATCGGCTCAGCCATCCTATAGATGGCATCAAAGCCCTTGGTTGGGAGACCACGGCCCATAGCTAGATCCTCCCTACCTTGTCAGCGGTTTCGGGCTAAAGCGTTCTCGTCGGCACACTTCAGACCATCTTTCTCTTTTCCGCAACAATTATGCCCCGTAGCCAATTATTTATTCCACGTCACCACTTTTTAAGAGATAGCTCTAAACATCCTTTAAATATTTCTTTTTCTTTTTATCAACTCGCAATATTATTCATTCTTTACAATATTCCACATCACAATTATATTCAAATATTCCTTTATATTTATTATTATATAATATAATTCACACAACTATTCTATTATCAAACAACCACACAATCTCTAAAATTATTATTCGTATAATATAATTTTATTTTTATTTTTATTTATATAAATACTTTAATAATTATTTTAATAGAAAGATAGACTAACCCTAATTACTAAACTTAAAGTCCCATAGATCACGTCCTTACCTTAATTGGCCAGAGAATTGATAAAAAAAATGCAGAAAAAGTAGACTTAAATACAATTCCAACCGATAACTTCATGCACAAGCAAATGAAAGAAATTAGGGTTCATCAGTCAACAATACATATTATACGTGCAAAGAAAGAAACACATGTACAGAAAGCTACACCTTCACAGTTTTTAGAACAAAAACCCAGAATTTCTCTTAGTTTGAAAGATAAACCAGATTTTGACTCTTACCTCAATTTGATCGTATTTCTGTCAATATAAATTTGATTGACAAACCGTTTGAAGCTACAAACTCTTGGGAACACGATCTATGCAGATATGAAATTTTTTTTATCAGAATTTGTGCTATGAAACCAGGATAAGCCACGAAAGTAAGCAAGTCGGGCTGATTTTCCTTACCAGTTGAGGCTTTGGTAAGTGGCTCTATGATTTCCAAAAACGGAGATCGGGACTTGGGATTTCGAGTTTGAGAAGGTGATGAGGGGAGGAAGAAGATTTGGCAGCGTTGAAATTAAAAGGAAATAGGAGAGTTATCATTAAGACTTGGTCTTAGGTTGATAAGATATTACCCTTTTGAACAAACTTCTCTATTAGTTTAAATTCAAACTGTTTCTTTTAATTGGCTTTTGGTGACGAATTTGATTAAAAACTTTAGATATGGTTCACACAATTCTCCCCCACTTTTGTCCTTCTCTGGATAATGCCTCGCATTTCCTTCTCTGACTCCCATGATTGCTCTTGAATCCCATCTCTCTCTCAGCTAATCTGGACAGTCTTACTTTTCTTATTCTTGGAGTTAACCTCTCGTCTTTTTTTGATTGCTACCAGTTTTCCTCTCACCGATAAATAAGACCCTTAAGTCTTTTACTGGTTGCGAGATAATGAGCTGTGGCTTTGTGATTACTTTCCTGAGCACAAATAAATGAAAAACATCATGAAATGAATTTCGTTCATGGCTTGCCTAGTGGCCCCAACTCGATGAAAGAGGGTAGAGTTTGAGTCACCATGCTCCATCAATGTAACCCGTGATTTCTTCAACAAGAACTTCTCCTCGGCATTGACCAACTCATTCCATTTGTCATGACTAGTCTTCACTTCCTTAGCCAGAGAGATACACAGATGGCCACATAGATGGCCTCAATTCTTCTCTTCTCACCGTTGTGACATTCAACATAGATGGCCTCCAGAAAAGGTTTGGTGATGTCAACCAAAGTGAAAACCGTGGCCACATCCATGTCCATGAGAGCGGAAGTCGAAGGGTGGAGACGAAGAGGTTCACCAAAAATGGATGCTAAATGTTCAAAAGCTTCCTTGGAATAAAACGCAGCCGGGACTCCTCTGTGTTCAAAAGCTTACTGTTCCAAAACTCGCTTGCAGGTTAAAGGACATGGGATCTTGATCAACACAGTTTTGGGGCCTTGCTTTGAGATAGTGATATCTCTACGGTGACGAGTCCATATCCCATTTAGAATAACAAAAAGAGCCCCCTTAGGAGGGAAATTACCATGGAATTGGCCAATGATAAAGTCCTTCCATTGGTGTTTGCTGCAGGCAATAACAGAGTTAGGAATCTTGATGCACATTTTGCCCATTTCTAGAGCGTAGGGGGAACCTTTGCTCTTCATGTTGCAAGAGTCATTGAAGAGATCACTCAAGGAGGGACCCAGCGACGGAGGAATAACTCTTGGGAGGGAAGAGACAGGATTTAGGGGAGAACTGGAGGTCTCTGGAGGCAAAACAATCTCAGGATTCGGCGGAGGGGCCAAAGAAGCATCATTAGGGGCAACGGGCTGCAGCGGAGGGGACGACGTGTTTCAATGGAGGAGCGAGACCTACTTCAGGTAGATGAGGAAAGACCAAAATAGCATATGGGCATCAGTCTTAACTGAAGGCGACAAGGAAGACGATAGAAGAGAAAAGTGAACAGCGGAGGAAGACGATGTTGACACAAAGTCCGATTTGCGTGGCGATTTTTTCTGCTTCTTGGGCTTGTCCTTGTTCTTGGCCATGGTGGATGCGGTGACAGGGGGAGGGAGACACCGGAGAGCCGATGCCGAGGCAGACGATGGCGAGGACAAAGGGGATCGAGAATCACCAAATTGCCAATATCGCTTCCGTACGACCTAACTTTTTTATATCTTTTTTGTCTTCAACTTTAATGTTTTTGTTGCCTCTTGCCTTAATCTGATCGTAACTATTTTAATATAACTCTGATTTACGTATTGTTTGAAGCTACGAACTCCAAGGATCATAGTATATCGAGATCTGCAAAGTTTATGATCACAATTTGAGTTATAAAAGCATGACAAGCCAAGAAAGTAAGCAAGTTGGGATGATTTTTCTTACCAATTGAGGTTTCGGTAAGTGGCTCTATGATTTGGAAAAACAAAGATTATGACTTGGGATTTTGAGTTTGAGAAGGTGAGGGGAGGAAGAAGCTTTGGTGGCGTTGAAATTAAAAGGAAATAGGAGAGTTGTCAATAAGACTAGGTCTTAGTTTGATAAGATATTATCGTTTCGAACAAACTTCCCTCTTTGTTCAAATTCAAACATTTCCTTTTATTGGGCGTTATTGGCCACATTTGATTACAAAATTTCAGATATGGTTCTTACACCCTATACCTCTTCCTTTTCATGAGAAGGTTCATGATCTTCGACGCAGTTATTTTAGTCTCGTTTCTATAAAGGAATTTCCAGATTTCATCCCCAGTTGTGATGTGCGAAACTAAGTAGGGCCTTTAAAATTGAATCTTTAGTACTCTATCAGTGGTGCGAAGACCTTCGCTTTATCCTTTCTAGCAGCTTGTTGCTATTCTTTATAGTATGTGGTCATCTCACAATTCAATCATGTTACAATTTCAAAGTCTTAAATGGTGTACCTAATGGGCTTCTTCTCTGTTAATAGCGGCATGTACATGATGTAGTGAAGAAACTTAACTGAGAAGGTGTGATTACCCATTCTATGTACATGATATAGTGAAGAAACTTTACAAATGCTATGTCATCGGCAGCTATTGTATGCTTTGAACAATCGGTAGCCCTTTTCTTGTATTCTACAATAGGTTAGATATTATAGCGAAATTCATGGGCTGTTATATACATTATTATAGCGTGTTGTATTTTTTTATATTAAAACACAACAATTCAGTTTGTGTGCTATCATAGTCCACACTACAATAACAATTTTCTAAAACCGTAATTTATTTTGTTATTGTTTTCTGTTTTTCTATGATACACTATTTAATAAGACGTTTTTAGCGCTATAGTATAAAAGCTTAATGTTTTTTGGCTATTATTTATTGTTACAAAACTCTGTAATGTATTTTACAGATTGCTATTACATATTACCTATTTTGCATATTAAGAATCAAATTTAAGACAAAATACACAAGTCTCAATCCATAAAAACATATTCATTCAATATAACATAAGTTTAATACCAAAAGTATCGACATACGTGGCACAAGTCTTATACCATTAGTCCTCTACTTAGCCACATTACAGAAGTCTCAAACCCAAAATACATTCAGCCTACTTGAAAAAATAAGAGTGAATCTAACAAACATTAGTTGTGCTTAATATAGCTTAGTCAAGTTTTCTAAACTAGCTAAGCTAGACCAAAGTTTCTTCATTCCCTACAACATTAAAATTTTTCTCTATATCAGATTTTGAAAACAGTATCACAAGTAAAATCAAAGTGCAAGCACCACAATAAGAACACCACTTACCCGTTTCTTTTACTTCAGACGATTACCAATTTATCCATAGGCCATGCAATAGATGAACCAAGTGCATTTTTCATGTACTCAATCTCATCTGATGGCCTCCAAACTGCAGCATCGTCTATCTTAACTACATCCACCCAAACTCTAGCTGCGATATACCCTAATCGAACAAAGTGGACTTTCTGATCCGGGTTAACTAATGCTACACGCCCCTCAGCAACAACTTGCTTCTTTCCACCAATATCCATCAACTTGCATTTCTGGTTTTCCTTGATTACTCCAGCTCCATGTTTACGCTATCGAAGGGTTCATTGATAACCAATTAATGTAGATAGAGACATAACAACAACAATATTAGCCAAAATCATAATTTAAAACTTACTGGAGATCCTCTAATTGGAGACTGTGCAGCTAATTTCTTAACATGAGACTTTACACATGTGGTCGTGTCTTTCTCAACATAAGATTTTGAAATTGTTGCTGCATATGGCATGGATGTTGTTGGAGCTATCTCATTATATGATTTTAAACCTCCTGCTGCAGCTGTTGTAGAAGCTGTTGGAATTGTCTTAATAGATGATTTTGAACCTCCTACTCCAGCTCGTGTAGCATCGATGGTGTCTTCAAAGACAACATTAACTGTATGCCATGCTACAAAAGACTTTATGCAGATATCCAGGTATGTCACATCCATAGTAGGCCTCCATATAAATGTTTCAGACATATGAACCACTTCCACGAATACTTAAACTGCCTTAGGACCGAGTAGCAGTCCATAAACCAATGCCTTTTGTTCTTGTTTCTGCCAACGTCCTTCTGCAACAATTACATCATCGATGGACAAATCTAGTAGTTTGCAATGGCCCTATGCAGATACTTTCAAACACTGAGTTGATTCTATTAATTAAACATATATATGTGTAATATTACATAGTACTGAAAATTACCAGTGGCGCAACATCTTCTAGTTAGAGCCTCTGATCGAGATTAATACACTTAGAAGCAGGCCACACAAGCATTTGTCCAATAGCTTCCTTAATTGTGGACGTCTTATATGCAGGCCTCCAAAGGAAAACATCTGGTATATTACCTGTTGCAACAAAAACTTTGACATCCAAGGGCCCTAATCAACTGTCGTTCACTACATCATTCGGATCATCAGATATGATACGACCCTCAACAAAAGTACAACGACTACCACACCAATCAATCAAATCACACTTTGGTTGTGATCGTTTGTTCACACTCTACAAAATGTTAACCAATATTAATGTCAGACAATTACAACCAGATCGAGTACTAAGTATTTGTAGATCTTGCTTGCAAATATAATTAATGTAAAACAAATTTTTGATTATGTACTAATCACTTACTCTGGAAGCTGAGTTTGCACCTGTTTCTGGTTCATATCTCTATCACATAAGAAAACATGGCAACGTTAAGTTATAGCAGCTGATAATTGTCTAACCTGGTTTAAAATCATTTATTATTGTGTGATTTAAATTAGCGACTTAAAATACTTAAATCATTGTCTAACCTTGTTTTTTATTCGTGAGAGTTCATCTTGTAATTCATTTACTTTATGTTGGAGACTGACTTGATTCTCTAACACTTCTTCCATGTACTTGTTTTGTACTTCGAAACATTGTAATTTCGTCTGTGTCATATTTCGCCCCAATGCTCTCATACGACCAGGATTAGCTGGCCCTAAAAGTTGGTTAAGTGTGTCTTGTGCTTCATAGGTTGCTGTCGATGGTGTGTCTTTACCGACAATCTCAGCTACCTTTTGCTGCACACAAATTCAGCAGGTAATACAATTAACAATAAACTAATGTTGTAATCCTTTAACAATGAAATATATAACTCATAATCTTCTCAGCGACATTCGTGTTCATTGGTGTACCATCCTTTCTTGTTCGAGACTTGGCCCAAACCTTCAGTTTGGACACTTCAACTGGGTCTCCACTATTATTTTTCTATATAAAAAACAACAACAAAGTTGAATCACAAAATGCACAATATCTTTTGCATAATCGTGTCACTAGCATATACTTACCATCTCCTCAGCTAGTCTAACCATTCCTTTGCGACTACAAGTGTGAGGTATTTGTCTACTCCTTCTTTCTTTATAGCTGTCACTCAGAACCTATGAAACTTAATTTTTGTAAATACTATATAGTAACAGATTAACTTACATAGTTCTAAATTAGTACCTTAAACGCTGCACTTGTTTTAAGCTTCACGAACTTACGCCAATCAAATGGAGATATGTTTTTAGACCTCATATTCATCTTTTGTTGGCTATTTTTTGCTTTAATAATCTGAGCAACTAGGCGTGATTTTGAACTCCTCAATAAGATCCCATTTGCTTAAGAACACTAGAATTTTTGTATTCTTCCTCAAGCTCAAACATTGCATGCATACACTTTCAAAACAACATTAATTTCTGCTTTTTCTTACTCATCATTATTGACAATGAACAATGTTTCTACCTGGAAAGATTTCCATAAGATAGTCTTTATTTCTTCACCTATCTTTGTCTAGTTCTCTACCGTGCAAGGAACGTGTTCACGCACTAATGGGCCTAGATATGAAGATAGTGTAACTGACCCGGAACGATATGGTTCTCCCATGACGTTGAAGTCAACTCGTACTCTACTACTTGGATGCTTTGGAATGTCTTTTATTCTTGTTGGTCCTCGTTGTCTCTTTGGTTTTGGTGCTTCTAGATTACCACAATCCTCTAGTTCTGACAATTGAAGTTCACCTTCAGGTTCTTCTTCGTTCTGTCCTTTATCAGCAGAGGTTGCATGCTGCTCAGGTTCTACATTCAGTTCCGCATCAGAAACAACTACATGTTGCTCAGGTTCTTGCTCTTCATGTTCAACTCTTGTTGTATTTTGCTCAGCTGGTGTTGCTCTAGTGGTTTGCGTGTACTAATATGTTGGACATCTTCATCAATTTGCGGAACAACCTTCTTAGATGGTCTTCCATTTTTCTTCTTAGGTCCCATGTTAATTTACTTGACTCAAACAGACCACAAAAAGAGTTAACAAAATGAAATTCTTGTTTAAACATATATATTAAACACAAGGCAAACAAATATGTGATGTTGATTAAGAATAGAAACATATACAAAACATAAGACAAACACAAGACAAAGACTTGATTAAAAACAAGTTAAACACATCCATTAAACAATCATACAAGTTATCAGTCAAGCATTACAATAAAATGATTAAGACGCAACATTCAACACAAAAATGCCTTCACAATCAGATCTGGATTTTTCTGCTTCATCCATGTCAATATCTGATTCAATATTGATAGCAATGTTTGACAGTAATTGCCCAAAGTCAGCAATTCCGTCTTCAGATTCTCTATCACTATATCTTCTTGAAGAACTTCTCATACCATATGCCAACTTGATGACTCATCTTCTATTAGATAGAAAACCTACTTTGCTTGAGAAGCCAATATATAAGGATCCCTTGTAAAAGACACTTGATTATGCTTGAGAGTAACTAAAGTAAAACCACCTTCAATCTTCACTCCATTGCCCATTACTTCTCAAATGAGTACATCCATCTAAACTGAACTAGTCCTCCTAGTCTTGCTTCCCTGCCTAAGTGTACCGTCAAATGCTCTATTATATCCAAGAAAATTTGAGGGAAATATCTTTCAAACATGCAGAGAATTTCAACAATCTCTGTCTCTATAACTACTAGTTGTTCTCTATCAATAACTCGCTGACACAACTGGTTGAAAATGTACATAAGCGTACAATTGCTACCCTAGTACCTTTAGGTAACAAACCTCTAAGTGCAATCGGAAGAAGGAGCTGCATCAAGACGTGATAATAATGCGATTTCAGACCTGGTACCTTAAAATCATCTAATGATACTCCATCTGGATATGTTTTAACAATATCCATCTACGACTTCAAAGTAAAATAATCTTCTACAAAAAAATTTATTTTCTGTTTTTGATAAAGACCAAGGTGCGGCAGGTAAATATGATCTTTTCCCTTCTATTTTAGGCTGCAAATCATTCCTAATACTTAGATGTTTACGAGCGTGAAGACCATCTTTAGATTTACCACAATGCAACAACGTAGATACAACAGCTACAGTCACATTTCTTTCCACATGCATCACATTTAATTGATGCCTTACCGGGAGTTCCTAGCTAATGCATAAAACAATAGCGATATTCAGATATGAATGTATTCAGTCTGATATATCAAAAAAATTAACACTAAAACAAAACATACCTCTCAATAAGGTAGCTTGAAAATTTTTGACTTCTACGTTGATAACTCCTCCTCATCTACTTCTATATCCTCATCTTCTTGTTCTGATTCATCTTACTCAAATCCTCACCCACTACTGTCTGATTTTTTTCTCCTACTTGCAGACATTTTGAAATTGCTAAAGTCATTCTTGAAATTTTTTAGTTTTTTAAATATCTCCTGACCAGTTAATATCCTACTCTTCCTACCTTGTTCAATTTATCCATCAAACCACGATTTCTTACCTCTTAAATTGTGTTGGTGGCAGACCCTTCCTATGACATATGAACACATGTTTTCCGCTATGCTTCAACCACATACTATCAGTAGTTTTCCCACATAAAGGACATCCCATTTTACCCTTTACTTTGCAGCCTGCAAGATTACCATAGGCTGGAAAGTCACTAATGGTCCAAAGCAACATAGCCTTAAGATTAATAGTGGATTCTGTCAATGCATCATATGTCAACTCTCCATTATTCCATAGATGATTAAGATCCTCTATCAAGGTTGTAAGTAAAGGCCAATGCTATTACCAGGCTGTTGTGGACCTGGAATTAGTAATGTAAGCATGATTTTTCCTTCTTCATTCACAAATCAGGTGGCAAGTTGTAGTTTACTAACAAAACAGGCTAGCAACTATAATTGTTATTCACGTTGAATGGATTAAATCCGTCTGTTGAAAGTCCAAGCCTAACATTTCTTTCTTCAGCTGCAAAAGAGGGGAACTTGGCATTCCATCTGTTGAATCTACCGGGTGACGTAGCTTTCTGTCACTACTCTTATTAGTGAAATGCCACCTTAAATCCTTGGCCATTTCCTCAGACCTATACATCCTCTTCAATCGAGGAATTATTGGAAAGTTTCTTACCACTTCCTGTGGTACGCCTTTCTTAATCTCTCCGGTGTGCATGTTAGTTTTCCATCTTGAAGTCTTGCATTTCGGACAATGATCAAGATTCTTATATTTCTTTCTGTATAGGTAGTAGTCGTTGATACAATCATGGATCTTCTGGTAACCCATATTGAATGATTTCGGAAACTTTTTCACATCATAGAATGATGTGTGAAGCAAAGTATCTTCTGGCAGCATTTCTAGCAATGTCTCTAACAAATCATTAAAACTCTTATCAGACCACCCATTTTGTGTTTTCAGTCTAAATAACGACAAAATGGCTGATAGCTTGTTGTGATTTACGCAATTTGATTATAATGGAGTCATAATGACGATTTATATTACGATAGTCAATGCATGGATGATACCATAGCCCGTACAAAACTAGAAGCCCCTCTCGTATGACGGATCAACTCTTCAACAAATAATTTAAATGGGAATAAAATGTAAAATCGGAAACCCCTTAATAAAACATAACCTATATAATTAAATTTCTTACATGTTAAGATGCACCCATTCCTTGTAGACCATTATATACTATTACCTTAATTAAGGTCTGACCATTTATAGTATTATCAAAAGTTAAATGAGAACATATAACTGAATTTAAACAAAGTTATATGAGAACATATAACTGAACAATTCAAAGTTGTATGAAAATAAATCACACTTAGCAATTGTATGAAAGTAAACCACATTGGACAATTTCGTGTAAGAAAACACATGTTTTGATCTGACTCTTATAACTTCTTATCTTTAGCACGTATAACAAAGCAATCACCAAAAGTGTAGTAATTCATTCTAAAACAAATATAGCCAAAGCATTTCTGTCTTAATGCAAACACATAAAAAGTATAGTCATTGCATCTGTTGAACAAATCTCTGACCAGATATGCAATGTCAGAGTAATGCTTGATCCAATTAGTAATACCAATCAAAGAAACAGATGATTACAAAACATAACACCAAGAGTAATGTAATCACATTTATTAATTGTAAGATTTCAATGACATTTCGGCTTGTTTTAAACCAATAAATCATATACTGAAACCAATCAGTAAAAACAACAACACACATTAGTGTAGTCATCATGATAATAGAGAAAGGTAGAATGTACTAACCTGTGTGAAATAGAAATCAAATGGAATCTTCAAAAAACTCACCTTCAGAACATATTCACCCTTGCGAAACAAATTCTGAGAACTAGTACAAGCTTATACCTCTCAGAAGCTAAACAAATCTAAATGACACTTAGAGTTCATAGAGTTAGTAAACAAAACTCATAATATACACAAACCAAATAAATCTCATATTTCAAATACTATTGAACAAAGCTCAAAATACAGACAAAGGTTAATGACACTTATAGTTTAAAGAACTAGGAACTAAATTCGGATTATACACAAAGCTAGCTAAATGCACTTACAGTATAAATGATAATTATATTTCATAAAACTATTGAACAAAACTTAGAATATACACATAGCTAGCCAAATGAATCACATGTTTCAAAGAACTAGTTTACAATCTCAAAATCTAAACAAAGCTAAATGAATATCAAATTTTGTAGAACTAGTATACCACTTTCAAAAGCTAAACAAAGCTAAAAGACACTTAGAGTTCATAGAATTAGTGAACAAAACTTAGAATATACACAAACCAAATAAATCTCAAATTTCAAATACAATTGAACAACGCTCAAAATACAGACAAAGGTTAATGACAGTTACAGTTTAAAGAACTAGGATAAAAACTCAGATTATACACAAAGCTAGCTAAATGCACTTACAGTTTAAATGACAATTATATTTCATAGAACTATTGAACAAAACTCACAATATACACATAGCTAGCTAAATGAATCACAGATTTGAAAGAACAAGTTTACAATCTCAAAATCTAAACAAAGCTAAATAATTATCAGATTTTGTAGAACTAGTATACAACTCCCAGAACTAAATAAAGCTAAATGACACTTAGAGTTTATAGATTTAGTGAACAAAACTCAGAATATACACAAACCAAATAAATCTCAGATTTCAAATTACTATTGAACAAAGCTCAAAATATAGACAAAGGTTAATGAAACTTACAGTTTAATGAACTAAGAACAATAGAGTAAAACATGCTAGTAATAAATAGTCATACACATGTCCTTCCACAAATGCATTCATGTATATTAACACACACTTAAAAGAGACATGAGAAATCAGATTTTATTATTATGTAGAAAAAACTTGAATCATATTGATAACAAAATATATTGTACTTATGCATAACTAGATTCGAATTGATAATAAAGATATAAAATCAGTTCACAGAAATTTCAAAACTAATGTATGAAACTAATCAAAGCCTAAAAATCTCAGATTTTAAAGAACTAATGTCGTAATCTCAGAATTTTTAGTTTATATATTACTCAATAATCATATACATCTCACACAACATAAGCATTCATGTATACTAACAGATACTTAAAGAGACATATGAAAAGATTTCGTTCTTATGTAGAACAAACTTGAATGAGATTGGTAATAAAAATTTTTAAGTACTTACAAAAGTAGAAAAAAAAAAGAATGCATCAGATTTAAGAAACTAGTTAATAAGCTCATAATCTAAAATCTATCCTACGCATACCAATTCACAGAGATTTCAAAAACTAATGTATGTAGAGAAAACAAGAGTCAGACATTAGAAATCAGATTTTGTTCTTACGTAGAAAATACTAGAATCAGAATTATAAGAAGATATATTGTACTTCTGTATCACTAGAATCAGATTGGTAATAAAGATATAAAATCAGTTCACAGAGATTGCAAAGAACTAATGTAATTTGAGATTATTAAAGAACAAACCTCTCTAAACCAAGAATTCAATGAACATACAAGATATAGTAAGTTTCTTAAACCCATATTTGCAAAATTGCAAAAAAAAAAAAACCTATCTAAACCCAGAATTCGTTGAACAACAAGAGATCGTGACCTTGTTAAACCCAAAATCAAAATTACTAAAGAACAAACCTCTATAAACACAGAATCTCAAAACTTATACAATACATAACCGATTAACAGAGAATATGTTACATTCTAGTACAAAATCATAGAGACACTCATAAATCAAACCTATAGAAACAGTCAATAAGTTGCAGATTCGCTTAACCTAGAATGAAATAGATGATTTTGGAAAGAAATTCGAAAAAGATAGAGAAGAGAGCAGCGAAACTCGCCTTTGATTATAGAAAAAAATCAAAAACTATCAAAACTCGCCTTCGATTAACTGGATAGGGAACAACAAAACTCAAATCGGATAGAGAACAGCATAACTAACTCCGACGAAGATGGCATAGGGACGACAACCTTGAACAACAGTGGTGTGAAACTCCAATTCGTGAAAATTTGTTTGTCTAAGTTAGAGTACCAAAATCTTAGGGTTTTTTAACGATAGAGTTAGGGAGAGGGAATGAGGGAATATTTAATATTTTTGCGATAGTTTCCCACTTAGTATAGAAATTGTCTTAGCGCTCATGCAATGCTATCGTATAGTATCCGTAAAAAATAATTGAACATCGATAGCAGTATAGCAAACCATGCTATCGATGTTACATTTTGTTGTAGTGATTGTAAAATCTTAGAAATTTACTGAATCGAAATTAAGCAACTATCGGGGTCAAACGAGTGCAGACACAAATGCAATATAGAAGTACTATACTAACCTGATATGACCAGTAAACAGTTATCACAAAACTAGTAATCGAATTTAAAATCATCTTCTCAAATACGATAGAGTGTCTGAAACCCTAGACTGTGGATCGCATAAATGTAGTAAGACAAAATCATTTGATATCTGTACTAATTCTTAAAATCGTATAAATATACATAGCAAATAGAACTACTATACATTAATCAACTTCATGAGTAAACATAATTTCGAATAGGAAATTTTTAGTGTTCTTAGTGATATCGAATGATTCTTAACAAATTAGCCAACTATTAACAATATGCAGAGGAATTTGCACATTCTATACAAATTATGTAGACATTGAAGTGAGCGATTATGTGTTCGTTAGAATAATGAAAATGACGCCGGAAAATGGCCGGAATTTCTAATACTATAATCTAATCTTATAATAATAGAGGAGAGCGAAATCAAGTTAAGCATACTAACTGATTGAGTAGAGTTCAAATCGCATGACAGCAAAGTCGAAATCAAGTTATATTTTCTTTCTTTAAAATGTTGTTGAGAAGTTACTGAGGTGAAGTTAAATAAGATAAAGAAAGCAACTGAAAATGTCAATTTATTCCTTCATTTACGGTTTTGCAGTTTTTTTATAATATTTTATTGAACACAGTTAAGTGTATTTTTGTATATATTTTATAATGTTTGGTGAATATGAATGTTCTTCTGTATCATGGTCATTTTTTGGATTATAGTTGCCTTTTTAGTTATTCAGCAAATCAGCCCTTGATATAACTACAAACATATTAATCTTGGTAAATAGCAATGTGTACTAATTAGCGGAGACTAGTTTGATAATTGTTATTAAATTCACCATTTATCAGGAATAAAAATTAAGTTCGAGAAAAAGCATTAATGAAATTGGATAGAAAAGGATATCTTCTCTTGACCATGTATACTTTTCTTAAATATTGTAGAAAAGGACTATTTTCAAACCAAAATTTTTTTATCGTGCTGATTTCAATACGCATTATAGGCTAGTGCATAATCCTACATCAAGTATCTAAAAATTCAAATAAACAATATGAATTGTAAGTTGACAGCCAAAATTGAAATTGGCTATTAAAAACGTCACTCAACAGTTAAATCTATGTTAAACAAACATGTGTACAGAGTGTCGGAGCTAGAAATTTTATTTATGGGTGTCAAAATATTTGTTCCAAAAAGAAATATAATTTAATCTAAAATACATCGTTATAAATATACATTGAGTTCACTCCTCAAAAAATATTTACATATTTTACACTTTTTTACACTTATTTGCTTACCATTTTATTTGTTCTTATTTAAAAAATAATCTACTCATATATCATAGGTTTAATTATGGTATATTTTTTTTAAAAAATAATGGTTTTGAAATATATATATTTTTTCTCAAGATTAGACCACAACTAGGCAGCCCAGTAGCCTAATTCCTATATAATTTAGGCAGTAAAACTCGATTGTGGGTGTGAGATAATGCATGCCTCCAGTGGACTTACTACTTGGGTTTTCAAATATATATTTATTTTTGTAAACATTGGGTCACCACATGCCTGTCCAGTTAGCCAATTTCCTACATAATGTAGACGGTAGGACTCGATCCCTGGTTATGCAAGTGGGCATATCTTATGTGGACTTACCGCCTGCCACTAGACTAAAGGTCATTTGTGTTTTCAAATATATTTAAATTGAAATAAACTAGTAAAAGTTCTGTTTTAAAAGTAAGTTAATATAACAAGCTAAATAATGATGTAATTAAATTTAGAAATTTGATGTGAATTGATTGAAAAGAATAAATGAAAAGAAAAAAAAGAAAACAAGGTACAAATATATCAACTAGAGTTAATTAGGTTTATTGCCACAAATAATAACTAATTTTTATTTTATATTTGATTATTTTAATGTCACATATATTTTAAATTTTGTACGGGTTTAATTATATATTTGATGGGAGTCAAAATTTATATTTCAAAAGGGGTAAATTTTGGTTATAAACTCAAAATATGTAATACTGATAAAAATTATGAGTGTCAGTTGACACCCCTAGTCTTATAGTGCCTCTGCCACTACGTGTAAAGTAGGGAAAATAACCATTTTTAAAGTGTATTTCAAATAAAATAAATATAATGAATAACATTAAATAAATTAGATTAAACTAAAATATAAATTTTATAGGGGGCCATTTCAAAAATGCCTCCATCATAGATTCGTTTTCAAAAATACCCCTAACCATATCATAATTTTCAACCCTATTCCTCTAACTAAACAAAAAAAGACAATTCTACCCCTTTCATTTATCGAATAAAAACCTAAACTCTCCTCATTCTCTTTGACTGCGGCGATTTGTTCACCTATCGAAACAAATTCAAATCAACTCCGAATTCTTCTACTCCAATCTCGGATCTGCAAGGAAATATTTATCAAGTGTGAGAATCATAACTCGGTACGCTATAAGTTTTCGCAGATCTGAAAAATCACGATTCGTAAATTCAGATCTTCGTTGATCTGAAA
Source organism: Lepidium didymum (assembly GCA_963920545.1). Classification (NCBI taxonomy): domain Eukaryota; kingdom Viridiplantae; phylum Streptophyta; class Magnoliopsida; order Brassicales; family Brassicaceae; genus Lepidium; species Lepidium didymum. Next base: position 22,927,261 of record OY986991.1, on the reverse strand, counting down.
ATCACAATCTGAAGATCTTCGCAGTTTCTTCGATTCAGATCTTAGAATTGTTAGTATCAATTTCTATAGAGTTAAACTAGTTTTGAAGTTTTGAGATGTTAGTAGTAGGGATTTACAACTGAAAAGTAGAATGTATTACCGTGAGATCTTCAGACGAGGAAAACAATATTTTTACTGCCGAGAGCAAACTCGCATAGGCAACTAGAAAGAAATATGAACTGGAAATGAGATTGAAAAAGTGGAGACTCATGAAAGTGTTATGAAACAAGAGAGACTTTCATTTGCTAAAGAGTAAATATAGATATTAGTTTTAGGTTCGATATCTCTAGATTCAAACTAGCTCAGTATTATTCAATAATAGTTAGTTGTTGATTTAATGATGTGATAGTATAAGATTTTAAAAAGATTTCTTACAAATACTTTTACGAGGTTTCTTATAAATGGTTTTATAAAGTTTTAAGATTTCTTATAAAATTAACTAAAGGCTAAGATTTTGCTTTATTGTTAGACAGATGGATAGTAACGATCTTAGATATTCATTATCTGTACCAAAAAGATTGTAACAGGCAAGGAAAGAGCCAAACATAGTGGTAACGATTATGAATCATTCAAACTTTAGATTGGTTGAATTTGTGGAATAAAATTTGAAGAAAGAAGAGAGAAAAAAACTAGGGCATTCATTTCTGAAGCCTATTTTGGAGATGGGAAGAAGGAAAGAGTCAATTTATTCAGCAAAGATTTTCCATTTCTTGATGCAAAGAACAGTTTTGACAAAAGGGGAAAACTTGTGGTTTACATTTGATTCTTAGCTTATGAGATTCTCAAAAAGAGATTTCTACATGATAACATGTAAAAACTTTCCCAGTTAATAAGTTTTTGTTTATTTTATAAAGAAACTTATAAATGTTACTAATATAAGAAAAAAATTTGATTATCAGGAATCCTATGTGAACAAGTTCAAAGAGAAGACCAACACTCCAAAGAAAAGCACATACACGAATGAATGTGTGAGAAAAAAGTATGTTTGAAGGACTTGAAACCTGCAGATTTCGTGCAAGCAAACCATGGGGAGAAACAGAATATAAAGTACTTGCTGAGCGAATTAAAAGAATGAAAAAAGAAACATGGGAGAAAGTTCTTACGAAATTAAAGGATTTCCTTTAGTTTTACGTTATAAAACTTTGAAAAAGATATAATAAACTTATAAAAAGATGTCAGACAGAAAACATAATATTTAAGACATATATACAAGTTTTTTAGATTTCATAAACAAGTTTATAAAACGTAATAAAAGAAAAAACATATGATAAAGGAAATAGACACAACAAAGCTGATTAGAGATTAAAATGATAAAACAGATATAACACATACCTCATCATCCCACCCAATACATTCAACAATATCTGGTGTGGAACTTGTATGTACCATATGACATAGCTTATTCCAACCTATGAAACAAAATACATAATAAACAAATAATCTCATAAACTAATATTAAAGAAAGAGTTCAAGTAAGAAAATACCTCATCAACTGACACACATAGTTGTATAGATTTGTCGCTCTATAAAAAAATTAAAATGAGCATAACTAAGTTTGACACTATGAAAAGAAGAATTGAGCCCAAAATCTTCAAAATTCACAGATACCAAGTCTTGGAAACTAATGTCTTTATCAATAATACCAAGCGAAGCTCTCCTTTCAACATCTAGATTGAATTCCTCTCCTCGAAGCTGAGGAAAAAGAACAAGTGAAAGAGTATAAGCCAAAGAAATGAAAATGAGAACATTAGAATTTGATAAAATGATTCAAAGATTACAAAATCATACCACAAACCAAAAATGCCAAAATGATTTGTTAAACGCTTACTATGATTTATAAGTGAGCTCATAAATAAAATAGTATATGAAAAAAATAGAAAAAAAAATCAAGTACAGACAATGACCTGGAAAAGGAAAATCTCTGAATCCTTGCAAGAAATAGTTTATGATCTATGAATCCATTAATCTCAACATTTTAAAAACAAAATTAAATCAAATTACCTAATTGATAGCCAAAAGCACGGGAGAAGAACAAAATTTGAAATCGTAAAAATCTCAGATCTCAGATTTGAAATCCAAAAATATCAAAATCGAAAAAATAGTGAACAAAAATAGGAAATTGAAATCGATTAGAAAGAAGAAGATGATTCAGATCTATACGTCGATCGGTTATAAGAAGAAGATGATTCAGAAATATCGAAATCGAAATCGAAGACGCAGAGAGAACGAAGACGGGATGGAGAGAGAGAAGAGAAAAATAGGAGGGGCAAAAAAGTCAAATTTGGAATCTGTTAGATTTTATTAAGAGGTAGTTTTTGAATAGGGTAAAATTGAAAGAGTAGTTTTGAAAGGTAGAGAACGGGGGTATATTTCGTAAATCCTCAATTTATTACTATAACTGTAACTAATATTTACAAAACTTTTATAAGAATAAAGTGTAAATTTAAATAGCTAAATTATATATATAAATATAAATATTTACATTTAGTATATTAAAATTTTAATAAATATATTTTCTTTATATATACAATTTGAAATGTGTAAATTCTCAAAATTAATCAAAATTAGACAGAAAAGAATTTTTCGAAAACTATAACCCACACATGAATATACAAAAGAGGTTTTAGGCCATCAAATTCCAAATATATAAATTCTCAAAGCTAAGTAAAACCATATTGAAAAGAAATTTTCTAAAAGCTATGACCCACAAATTTACCAAAAAAGAGAGTTAAAAATTTAAAATTCTATAAATTATTTTCTAAAGGTTATAAATTAATTTTGGAAAGTCGCTTTTCACTCAATTTTTATATATTATTTTGAAAGTGTATATATTTCAAATTGTATATAAAATATATTTATTAAAATATATATATAAATATTTATTTGTCAGTATTAATGTTTTGGGTTAGTAATGAAACATACTGGAACAATAATATTTTTACGAAACCTAGCCGCCACGATCTCTCCTCTAGGCGTTTGGCCCCATGGTGGTCCCTTAGTCACCATTTACTTCTTCTTCCCCTTTCCCATTACCTTTCCTTCCTTGCACCTCTTCCTCAGTTGCCTATGTGAACAAAAGCTCAACCATTGTTAATGATTATGACATCGATGTTGAATGTGCTGACATTGGGATAGTCTCTGCCAAATTTCCGAAAGAAGTTCGCGTTTATTCACACCCGCTGTGGTCAAATTTTATTATTAGTCACTTCATAGGAGATCACCACACATTGGTAATTTAAACGCAACAGTACATCGAATCTGGCAGCCAGAGAAGAAAAAACTCAAAATTGATGCAATTTCATCACATCCACAACTGTGCGATTTTGAATTGATAATGCTTCCACGCGTTCTCGAGTTCTCCATCGCCATTTTTGGCATATTGGTAACATTCCTTAGTAGTTTTTGACTAGTGCCTTGAATCTGCTAATAAGGATTCGAAAATGACTTCAATTCCTATGTGGGTTGATTTCATGAACAACCCACATCCCAGCTCATCTATTTTCCTACATATTTTTGAGTTTTGTTGCTAGTCATGTATGAAAGCCAATCAAACTACATCCAACAACAAAGAAATTTATACAATTAGATGTTGCTAGAATGTTGACCGAGGTTAATCTGCAGAAGATGCGTCCTTCCCAAATCGTCTTATTAGCAGATAAGCTCTCTACAACAAACAATGCGGTATTGTTTCCCTACCTTCCTCCTAAGTGTGAAAACTTTGATAAGTGGGGTCACCAAACGGAAAAAGGCAAGAAAACCAAGAGAGTTCCCGCTTCTAAGCATACTCAAATAGGTGGGTCTACGACTAATCCTATTGTTTCGACCCAGATTTTGCAAGACAAACCAGAAGTTGTAAGATATTGGTGGGTAGTAATGTCGCAGAGCCTGAGGCTGTGGCAGTGGCAGATTCCAAAGTTTTGGCAGTGGCTAGTACAATTAATGCTTGAGTTGTTTCTATTGATGTGAATTTTGCAAAATAAGGATCTGGAACTAAAACTGTTGAAACTGCGACACATTCTTAAGCAAACTCAAAAGGTTTTAGAGCGGAAAGAAATGAAACATTGACTACTATTCAGCGCAACAGTAAGCACTCTGCCTCAACCTTAAGTTGGAAATCAAAAGTGTTTTACATCTCCTACACGATTCAAGATTCTTGAGAACCTACCAGCAGAGCGAGAAATCATTGACTCCAATCAGCAGAAGTCTCAAAAGCATCCTATAGTCAGAACCAAGGACCTAGTCATGACTACTAATGCCAATGCCGCCAAAAAAGCTTCCTCTAGGAAGCAATGAAGTCATTTTTTGTGTGGATTCAACAAACCACACAAGCATTCAACTCATCGTAAGTGGATAGCTAAAAAGAAACCTCTATTTGGTTGTTTTCTAAAACCCGTGTTTTGGAGTCAAATTCTAGCTCCATTATGAACTATGTTTTTCCATCTTGGAATATATTAACGAACTACTCTCAGCACCGTTTCGGTCGTATTTGATTCTACTGTTCCAACGCTGTTAGAGCCACTCCTTTGCGAATGACCTCTCAGCACATCACTTGTGGGTTGCAGCTTGTTGATAGAGGTGAAACTTTCATTGTTTCTGCTATTTATGCTTCAAATTTTGAACAAGATAGAACGGAGTTATGGTCTGATCCCTCCACCCTATCTTTGGACTATTCTCATCTAGACATGCCTTGGATTCTCCTTGGAGATTATAATGAAATTTTGTCATCCAGGGAGCCTTCCCGATATATGAACTATCCGATTGACTTCACGGGTATGACTCACTTTCAGCACATCGTAACAACCTTGGATTCGACTGATTTGAATTATCATGGACCCCTATTCACTTGGTGGAACAAGCGTCAAGGGGATCTAATTGAAAAGAAAATGGACCGAGCTCTAATAAATGAGAAATGGTTATCCATTTTTCCTCAATCATATGCACAATTTGATGCATGAGGTGTATCTGATCATTGTCGTTGCGCTGTGGTTATTACTGACCCGGTACCCCTTGGGAATAGGCGTCCTTTCCAATTATTTAATTTTCTGGTCAATGATGAGCAATTTCTACCTTTGGTTTTGCAGTCTTGGCAATCCTCACCTCCTCTTTTTCACTCGAGATCAGCATTGCAAAGATTTTACAAGAAATTAAAACTCTTATAGCCCATACTCATAAATTTAAATAAGTCCAAGTATGGTAATCTCTCTAGCCGCACAAAGGAGGCTTTCACTGACATATGTCAAGAGCAAAAGTATGCTTTACAGAATCCTAACTCCGCTTTTTTTTTAAGTAGCTTTTGAAGCTTCATCTTGCTGCATCACTTGGCTTACTTTGAGGAACAATTTTCTAAGAAAAAGTCAAGAATAAATTGGCTGAAGTCAGGGGACCAGAAATCCACTTTTTCCATCGTGTATCCCAATCATGTGTAACTCGCAAAGGAATCAGGCAACCTAAGCTTGAATCATGACAAATTGTATCAGATCTAGCGAGTATAAAGCAGGAAGCATTCTCGCATTTCAAGACTTTCTTGTAGTCTTCCCAGCAACAAAACAATTTGGAAATGGATATTCAGTCTTTGATTGAGTTTCATTGGCCTCCAGAACTAGCCTTCCCGTTGGTAGCACCGGTCACCTCAGATGAAATGATGAATGTGTTTGCTATACCATCTAACAAAGCACGAGTTCCTGACGACCTCATAGCTGAATTACAAGGCGGCCGGGCAAGTTATATGTCCAGATTTTATTATTGCAGTACAGTCTTTCCCAAGCATTGGTTCCAAAGCACTATGAGGCTATCTCAATGCGTGACTACAGACCCATTGCATATTGTAACCTTCTCTATAAGGTATTTTCAAAAATCCTTGCAAATAGGTTGAAGACAATACTACCTGAGGCCATTGAACTAAACCAATGCGCATTCATTAAGTCAAGATTATTGATGGAGAATGTGTTGTTAGCCACATAGTTGGTAATGGACTATCACAAGGATTCATGCTCTTCTAGGTGCGCAATAATGTTTGACGTTTCCAAGGCTTTTGATACTATGAGATGGTTGTTCATTATAAATGTTCTACGCACTTGGGCCTGCTGGATCTTTTCGTCAATTGGTTGTACATTTGCATCTCTACTGCATTTTTTTTTGTCTATATTAATGGTGACTTAGAGGGATTTTTCAGAAGTTCAAGAGGTATCCGCCAAGGCTGCTCTCTCTCTCTCCCTACTTATACCTGATTCTAAACAATGTCATGTCAAAGCTGCTGAATAATGCTGAAGAAAAGTCAAAATTCGGGTATCATCTATCATGCCAAGTTGTAAAGCTCACTCACTTAAACTTCATTGATGACATCCTTTTTTCTCAGATGGAAAGCCTTCGTCACTCCATGGAACCCTTCAGGTTCTAGACGAATTTGTTGTAGCCACAAGACTTCATATTAATTTTGCCAAGATGTTTGTTTTTGTTGCGGGTCTCTCTATTGTTATGTTACATATCTGATACATGGGCCTACCCTTGACTACAAAAGCTATGACAAAGTCAGACTATGAACCACTCCTTGATAAGATTCGATCAAGAATGTTGGGATGGGTAAATAAATCACTATCCTATGCCGAGAAATTGCAACTCATCTCATTTGTAGTACACAATATTACAAATTTTTAGTCGCCAACGTTACGGCTTCCCACGAGGTGTCTCAATGAAATAGAAAGGCTTTGTGGTGCTTTCTTGTGGTATGGATCTCCCATTGGCTCAAACAAAGCAAAAGTGGCATGGAAAGATATTTACTTACCTCGTGCATAAGGAGGACTTGGTCTACGAAATCTGCGTGATTCATCTCTTATTTATGCTTATAAACTTATTTGGAAGCTTTTAACTTCTCTAGGTTCTCTCTTTGGGTGGCTTGGACACGCCATTATGTGTTGCGTTATGGATCCTTTTGGGATGTAAAGAATAGCTCCTAGGGGTCATGGATTCATTATTCTGGTTTGATAATTAGTCACTAGCAAGAAAGCTTCTTGATCTACTTGGTGATTCAGGTCCACGTCTCTGGGTATTCCTAGATATGCAAAAGTTTATGATGCAATTCAAAATGGACAATGGCTGCCTCGTATTAAATTTTTGTGATGGATCCGAATGAGTCTTGATTTTCTTTAATGAGATAGAAACATCTAATATAAAGAGAAGTAGGAAACATATATAGTCAAACTTTGCATATCACAACTTGTCAAGTAACTGAGAAACAATGTATCCCAATACATGTGTGGCCCAGAAAAGTAAAAGAAACTGAATAAAAATTATTAAAACCGAGTGTACGGAGGCGAAATCGGCAATTTGGAGAATCTCGATCCCCTTCGTCCTCGCCGCCACAGGCCTCGTCACTGGCCCTCCAGTGTCCCCCTCTTTCTCTCTCCCCCCTCCACCATGGCAAAGAACAAAGACAAGCCCAAGAAGCAGAAAAATTCGCCCCTCAAATCGAACCCTGCGTCATCGTCGTCTTCCTCCGCCGCTCAATCTTCTCTCCCGTCGTCTTCCTTGCCTCCGCCGGTGAAGTCTGTGGTCCATTCTACTGCTTCGGTCACTCCTTTGCTACCTAAAGTAGCACCTCCATTGAAACCAAATCCCCCCTCCGACACTATTTCGGTCCCTCCGCCGAAGGCCACCCCCCCTAATGAAGCTCCCTTGGCCTCCCCGTTAAACCCTGAGCTTGTTTTGCCTCCGGAGAACCTAATCTCTTCGCCGAATCTTGTCTCTTCCCTCCCAGGTAGTACTCCTCTGTCGGCGGGTCCCTCCTGGAGTGATGTCTTCAAAGGCTCCTGCAACATGAAGAGTAAAGGTGCCCCCTATGCTCTGGAAACAGGAGAAATATGTGTCAAGATCCCTAACTCCGTTATTGCCTACAGTAAACACCAATGGAAGGACTTTATCATTGGCCAATTCCATGATAATTTGCCTCCAAAGGGTGCTCTTTTTGCTATTCTAAATGGGATTTGGAGTCGTCTTCGTAGAGATATCACTATGTCGAAGCAAGGCCCCAAAACTATGTTGATCAAGATCCCATGTCCTGTAACCCGCAAGCGAGTTTTGGAACAGCGCGCTAGGCTCATAGAGGGTCAATCAATGTTTGTTGCTCCCTGGGAACCTGGTTGTTCTCCGACGATGCGTGAGCTCAAAGAAGCCCCTGTATGGATCGAATACAGAGGAGTCCCGGCGGCGTTTTACTCCAAGGAAGCTTTTGAACACTTAGCGTCCATTGTTGGTCAACCTCTTCGGCTCCACCCTTCGAGTGCGGCTCTCACTGACATGGATGTGGCCAAGGTTTTTACTTTGGTTGACATTACCAAACCTCTCTCGAAGGCCATTTATGTTGAATGTGACAACGGCGATAAGAGAAGAATTGAGGCACACAATCCGAAGATGTCCAACTACACCGATTACCTGTACGGTATGTGTCTCCACCACTCACTCTACTGACTCATGCACTTGCAAGCCCTCTCGCTCTGTCACGGAAAAGAGATCAACCAAACCACAGACTTCTCGGATCTGTCTGCAGCCCAAGCGCCAAGGGAAGAACTCTTCTCCTTCCGAGCCCAACCTTGCCTCCTATTCAGATCGTGAGATTGTTTTAGACATCGGAATACCTCATATTGTTTCTGTCCCTTCAAAGAAGACACAGAGGTCGAAAGTCAAGGGGAAGGAGAAAAAACACTCATCCAAACCTGCCCCGCCTTCTTCCTCTTCAAAATCAGATTCTCTAGAGGACCATTCTTCTTCGGATTACCCATCGGAAGATGATGATAACTCGTTGGAAATGGATCAAGTTCTGCAGATTATTGATAAAAAGAAGAATCATCTCTCGAAGGGTCTCTCAGGAAAGGGCCCATCAAAATCAAACTCGTGATTATGTCAATTGACTTTTTTTGTTGGAACCTTCGTGGGTTCAATAGTATATTAAAACGGCGGTTATTCAAAAAATGGCTACGGTAGACCTCGCCGTTTTTTGGTAGTATAATCGAGACTAGAGTTCAGTAACATAAAGCATCTCCTATTGTAAGTTCAACCTTTCCTGGACGGTGTTTTGTGGCAAACTATGAGTTTTCCCCCCTTGGTCGCATTTGGGTTTTTTGGCAGACTTCAATGAAGCTCTCTGTGCACTCCAAATCCAGTCAAATGATCAATTGCATTGTATCTCTCCCTAATTCTCCAATTGACATTGTTGTTACCTTCGTATATGGTGTGAATTGTAGAATTGGCTGGCAGACTCTTTGGTCAGAAATTGGTGCTATGGCCTCCGACCCTATCATCCGGTCCAAACCTTGGATTCTTCTGGGGGACTTCAATCAAACTGTCAATCCCTCCGAGCACTCATCCGGCGGCACTAGAATCCGTCGAGGTATGCAAGAGTTCTGTGATTGTATTACTTCCACCGAATTACAGGATCTCACTTTCAGAGGTAACTTCTTCACTTGGTGGAACAATCAATAGACGAATCCCATTGCAACAAAAATTGATCGTGTCCTAATTAATGAAAACTGGCTTCTTGCATTTCCGCTCTCGTATGCGCACTTTGACACCCATGTGATCTCAGATCACTGCCCTTCTACTTTTTACCTTGGCCACCGCCTGAAAGGTAATCGCAGATTTATGATTTCTCACTTTCTGATAGACCATATTGATTTTCTCCCCAGGATTGCTCATTATTGGGTTGACAATCACATTATTGGGACTGCCCAGTATTCTCTCACTCGCAAGCTAGGCGGGTTGAAAGGCATTATCAGAGATTTGAATAGGGAGTTGTTGTCCGGTTTAGAGCTTAGAGTTAAGGAAGCGTTTGCGAGACTATCTCATGCCCACGCTCGACTTCTTGCTAATCCTTGTACCTCTCTAGCTAAGGAAGTGAAGACTAATCATGACAGATGGACTGAGTTGGTCAATGCTGAGGAGAAGTTCTTGCAGCAGAAATCACAGGTTAAATGGATGGAGGGCGGTGACTCAAACTCTGCCCTCTTTCACCGAGTTGTGGCCACTAGGCAAGCAATGAACCAAATCCATTACTTGATCACTGAATCAGGTCTGAAGGTTGAATCAACTACGGAAATTGAGAGCCTTTGTGTAGAGTTCTACAAGACTCTTTTGGGTGGTCTCGTTGTCCCTTTATCGACGCTGCAACAGAATAGAATAAGATCACTTAGCTCTTTCTCATGCGACATCAACGAGCGTACAACCTTAGCAGCCCCAGTCCCTCATGCGACTATCAAGGGTGAATTCTGGGCTCTACCCCTCAGGAAAACTCCAGGGCCTGGGAGATGGGTTTACAGGGGAATTCTTTCGTACCGCCTGGGAGATTATAGGTTCTGACACAGCTGAAGCCATTGCCGAGTTCTTTGCCTCTAGAAAGCTTTTAAAACGGATTAATTCAACTGTATTCTCTCTCATTCCTAAGAGAGATGGGGCTGAGCGGTTGGGAGATTTTAGACCCATCTCTTGTTGTAATGTCATCTACAAAGTTATCTCCAAGATCATTGCCAGGAGACTCCAAGCCTTGCTCCCGATCTTAGTGTCTAGCAACCAATCCACCTTTGTCAAAGGAAGGCTCCTTGTGGAGAATGTTCTTCTCGCAACCGAATTGACTCAAGATTCTCCTAGAGCCGGAATATCTAATAGAGGTATGCTTAAAGTGGACTTAAGGAAAGCATTTGACAGTGTTAAATGGGATTTCATTGTGACCCTTCTTCATGTGTTGAATCTCCCCCCTTCCATGGTGGCTGCGATCGAACACTTAATTTCCATGCCTTCATACTCTGTGAATGTCAACGTTCATTATGTGGGTTTTTTCAGGGCACGAGAAGACTTAGGCAGGGAGATCCCCTTTCTCCAACTCTATTTGTTATTGCTATGGAAATCTTGTCCGCTTTATTGCAGGAAAAGTTCTCTCACGGACTTATTGGCCACCATCCGCTTGGCCTCTCCCCCCCAGATTACTCACTTAGTGTTCGCTGATGACTTGATGATCTTTTATGATGGTTCTGTCGACTCTCTAGCGCAGATTTTAGTAGTCTTAAAGGAATTTGAAGACCTATTTGGACTCACTATGAACAAGGAGAAATCAACCCTTTACCTCTCGGGGGAGTCGGACTCCGTCCTCCATGATTCTATGAACTTGGGATTCAAAACGGGGTCCCTCCCTGTTCGTTACTTGGGTCTTCCTCTCCTTCACCGTCGTCTGCGATACTCTGATTACTCTCCGCTCAAAGACCAGATATCCAATCGATTTTCTTCTTGGTCTGCAAAGTACCTCTCCTTTGCCGGCATATTGCAGCTCATCTCTGCGGTTATCTACAACACTCTTAATTTCTGGGCTTCAGCATTTATCCTCCCCAAAGGATGCATCCGTAAGATTGAATCATTGTGCTTCGCTTTCTTATGGTCTAGAAATATTCACAATAAACACTCAGCCAAAGTCTCTTGGAAGAAGGTTTGTTTACCAAAGGAGGAGGGTGGCCTTGGCCTCCGGGACATGCTGATTTGGAATAAGGTATTATTCCTTAAACTCATATGGCTTTTCTTATCAAGCAGTGGGTCTCTTTGTGTTGCTTGGTTAAAGGAACATGTGATGAAGAGGAAAAACCTTTGGTCCGTAACTCCCACACTGCACATGTCCTGGCTGTGGAAATCTATTCTCTTGCTCCGACCTATCGCTAGCACCCTCATTGGTGTTGTTCTAGGTAATGGTGATTCAATAACCTTTTGGCATGATGATTGGTCCCCTCATACAATTTATAGGGACCCAAGGACCGTGATTAACAGGGATCCCTCTCGACGCCACAGTCAGGCAAGCTACTAACAATGGTCATTGGCTTCTTCCTTCGGCGTGCACTCGCTCTCAATCTTTGGCTACTCTTCGGCAAACCCTTTTAGCCACTAATCCGCCAACCTTTTCACAGGATGCTGACACATACCTTTGGGGACCAAAAGACAATCGCAAGCCAAGATTCAGTTCCAAGCACACATGGAACCACTTAAGGCCTCGAGCGGACAAAGTTTACTAGTACAGAGCTATCTGGTTCTCAAAGGCTATCCCGCGTCATGCTTTTACAGTTTGGACAGCCAACTTAAATAGACTTCCGACCAAGGTCTGCATGATCTCGTGGGGAGGTAACCTTTCTCCGTATTGTTTATTATGTGGCCTCCATTACGAAACTAGAGATCACATCTTTCTCCATTGTGTGTACTCGGTTGAAATCTGGTCGAAAGTGCTTCTCCGCCTTGGTCATCCTGCTGCAATCTTCGCTACATGGCATTGTCTTATGGCTTGGCTTATTGGACACACCACTGGACTCTCAAGTACCTTGAAAAGGATAGCTGCTCATACTCTTTTATATCTCATCTGGAGGGAGCAAAATGATAGGCTTCATGACAGCCGCACCTCCACTCCACCAGTTCTATTCCGCAAGATTGACAGATCTATTAGAGACGCTTTGCTTGCCATCAGATTCACCACTAAAGGGAAGGGTCTCCTCTCCAAATGGTTCACATATGCTTGATGTTGCTTTTCTCTAGGCTTTTTTAGATTTTATTTTGGTTAGCTAACAAATCCGTTTAATTTTTTTGGGATGTTGTTCGGCTACTGGCTTGTAATAGGCACGGTTTAATTTTGATAAATATAATTAACTTTTATCAAAAAAAAAAAGTAGTAAACATATTGAGATAGAGTAACAAATCATAATAGAATCATAGGAAAAATTCATCATCCTTCGATGAATTGATCTTCATCTCTTTGAATCTATCTGTTCTTCATCTTCTTATTTGAAACTGAGTATTTCAACTCGATTAATTGTGTGCACATTCATCGAGAGCATAATTAACATTAGGAGGAACCATCTTCAAAGATTCTGCACAAGAATTAGGTGCCTTAGCCTCTCAAGTGGAGTAGGATTCCTACGGCTCTGCATCTTTCAGATCTTCTTCTCTACTTTTCAGCTTTTTCATTGCTTTCGTTCTAACAATCTTGAGAGGTTAAACATTTTGGAACTTGGCGATGTCTCGGAGCTTGGCGATACCAGACTTATCGAAGTTACAACCACTCAATGGAGCTAACTATCAGAGATGCTTAAGAAGAACTTATGTTCTTCTTCCAAGAGATCGGTTTGGAATATGTGATCATCGAAGACATATTTGTACCTGTTGAAGGCGGATCCTTTGTAGCTATTAAGGATGGATCTTCCGTGATTCCTAAAGAAGGATCTACAGACTTTGCGAAACTCAAGATTCCAAAGACTAGGTGTGAAGGTACTTTTGATGATCACAATCGTACTTGCAGATGTCACATAATCAAAAATCATTCAGAGAATTTAATCGTGATCTATGTTAGATTCGAATCAGCAAAAGAAATTTGGTTAAGTCTCAAAAAGAAATACGGAGGTGAAGACGAAGGAAAGAAGAAATGTATCACATCTCGATGGACCTCTTTCATGATCAAAGATGACATACCAATTCTGGAACAACTTCATGACTATGAAGCAATCGTCTCAAGAATTCAAGCTTAGCTATTGATGATAATCTTGCTGCTCTAGTTCTTATTGAAAAACTTCCGGCATCGTGGAGCAATTATATATGCAAATTAAAACACGAAAATAAGTAGATGAGTTTGGATCTAACATGATGATCGAAGATGCAAACAAAATCAACTTAGGTAACAACTCTCAGACCCTAAAGATTCATTCTGATGCTAATCTTGTTGAAAATTAAAGGAAATACGACAAAGAGAAGTCAAAATTTACAAAGAAAAAGAATATGACTTCAGCTAAACAATATACTAACTTCAAAAAGAAGATAAAGTCTTGGAATTGTAACAAGCTGGGACACAAGAAACATGATTTCAAGCTTCCTCCTCAACATAAAGAGAATCCTAAAGCTCATCTCACGGTTGATCTCCTTGCAAAAGTTACAAAAGCCAACAATCTTATAGATTCAGTGGATTGGATAATGGACACATGAGCTACAAGACACAACTCTAATAAAAGAGGTTATCCAAGAATCTGGATGAGAAGGCCCGTGAAAACGTGTTTCTTGGAGATGCAAGAGCAGTAAAGGTTGAAGGAACATGAGAAATTGATCTTAAGATGTCTTTAGGAAGAACTCTTACACTTACCAAAGCTTCTCTACGTCCCCAAAATGCGTAAATAACTCATTTCAAGTGCCTTGTTAATGTTTGCTTGAATTAAATAGACCTTAGACTCAGAAAAGTTAGTGATGACTAAACATGGAGTTTATGTTGGTAAAGCTTTATGTAATGGCAATCTGTTTGTACTTGAAACTATGAATGAGAATGAGAAATATAGTTCTGCTTACATCAAATGTGATATGAGTACTTGGCATCGTATATTAGGAAATCTAAATGTCAAATCAATCAAGAGATTAAAATCTGCAATATTATCCCTGATATTCTGCAAAAGGATATTTCTAAGTGTGAAATATGAAGATGCGTGGATTTCATGTCCAAGACTAAAATGGAAAGAAGACTAAGTAAGAGCTGAGTTCAATGAAGACGTGCTGACTAAGAAGTACTAAAGACAGAGAGCGGTGAACAGAAACGACAGATCGCTGTCAATCAGAAATGGAAACTTGAGATATCTTGTGAGTTTCCATTTCAGAGAGCTTTGGAGTGATTCTAGGTTATGCGTTTGCCTTCTAAAAAGGCTAGGAAGGTTGGCGTGGCCGCCTAACACATTAGAACCATTGGGGAGAGTTTTAGATTAAGGTTTGAGAGAAGAAAACTCTTGTGAGCTTTGTTTTGATTTGAGTGTTGTTTTGTGTTGGTGAGAATTGTAACCGACAGATATAATACTTTTGTAGAAAAGGTTATATCAATAAAAGAAAGTATGCATTTGGATCAGCACTTTCTAATCGAATTATGTGTGTCTCGGTCTCTATACAATTACAATTGGTATCAGAGCGGACCACCTAACCAAATTAGGTTAGATCCTGCGGATAGTATGGAAAACACACAGCAATTTGTGGCTGCCAGAGAACTGCTGAAGCTAGATCCAAATAACTATGTGCATTGGGAAGTGTAGATGAAACTGAGGAGAAGAGATGTTCCTAAACCTAGGAAGAGTTGGACAACTGAGGAGAAGCATAGTCAAAATACGATTCCGAGGCGCTGTCGGCGATTTTCAACACTCTTGTCGTTAAACCAGTTTAAATGAGTATAGGGATATACAACAGTAAAAGAGGCATGGGACATTCCTCAAGTCTCATTTGAAGGGATTCCAATGTAAAGCAAACTCGAATTGACATGTTGGGTTCATGGTTTAAATCTCTCACGATGGGAGAACACGTGTCCTTAGAAGTTTGCAGTAGTAAACTCAGCTGTTTGTCTCATGAGGCCTTGGTCCTAGGAAAAAACGTACAAGGATAAGAAACTTGTGAAGAAGTTTCTGCGATGTCTTCCTACCAAATTTTATGGACATCGATATGCGCTTATGATAACTCAAAACTCTAACAACTTAAGTTTCGATCAAGTAGTTGGTATGATGCAGGCATATGAAATCCAACTCAACAAAGGTCTTGAACGATATCATGAGAAAGGAATTGTGTTGTTGTCTGAAGAAAACATCAAGCAACAAATAGCTGAGCTAGACGATCAACTTGGATTAAACGTGAAGAAGTATCTCAGGAAGTTTGAAAGAGGACATAGAAGGGACAACTATGTGTCAGCCACATAGGTTCCTGTAAAGGAATAACAAAAATCTGAGAAACAATGTCTTGGGTGTGAAGGAAATGGACATTTCAGAGCTGAGTGTCCAATTGTCAAGAGGAAAATGACACTTAAGTGCTTCGAGTATCAAGGGTATGGTCATATTAAGTCTGAGTGTGTGGGTGATTCAAACCGGAAGGACAAGAATGCGTTAGTAAGTTGGAGCGAAAGTGACACAAAAAGGAAGATGGGAACGATGATCTGAATGCATATGTGTCAAATTTCGGACTGGTCAAAATATCCAAAGAAATGGACTCTATGTCTCAAACTGATGTGGTCAGATACACATTTGTTGCTCAATATGTTTAGGATTGTGAAATTGATGAGGACTCCGAGTAAGAGAATGATCTAGGTTTGTTCGTTATCGATGAATTATATATATCGTTGTGCGCAAACTGGTTGAACTGGAAGGAAAAAACAGCAAGCTGGTCATCAAAAACAAGATTCTGTCAGACAAGGCTTAGAGACTTGATACAAAACTAGAGACAGAAAAGGTTAAAAATATAGATTTTGAAAGTCGTCTCACATAACAGCTAAGGAACATTAAGATGTTCTCCAAAGGAACCAAAGATCTTGACAAAATTCTGCAATCTGGAAGAACATACAAATGAAATTGGGGTCTTCATTTGTAAGGCAACAGACACAGAGAGGGCTTCAACTTTAGAACATAAGCCAATAAGGGCATCTCAATCAGCATCTTACACGTACACTCAAAGCTAGAGGTATAACAGATTTAGTAAGAACTCCTACAGAGACTATCATAATCAATAAGCAGACTGTTGGTACTGTGTGAAGTATGGTCATGTCAGGTCTCAGTGTTACAGGTTTTAGAATTGACTTCACAAAATAATGAGACAATAGAAGTTATTCAAGGATCATCAAAACATTGACAAAGTTTAGGTCATAAGGATAGATCTGATGTAAGGGATAAGATGAACATTAAGATGCTCTCCAAAGGTACCAAAGATCTTGAACAATGTGTACTTCATGGATGGACTAAAGGCAAATCTCATAAGAATCAGTCAGCTGTGTGACATGGACTTGGAAGTGATGAAAGGGATACGATGCAAAAGGAGTTGTGGTCCTTGAATGGGTAAGGTCAGGAAACGACTGCTATATGTGGACACCAAACAGTAAATGCATGAGTGAAGCTCAAGATAATGAAGCGCAGCTGTGGCATCGATGTTTGGGTCACATGAACAACATGACGATGGTGAAGCTCGCAAATCAACAAGTTTTGAGGTGTCTGCGTATACTTCAAGGAAAATAGGAGTTTGTATGCGGTTCGTGTATCATGGGAAAGCAAGTTAATACCCAACATCGTTCAAATTAAGATGTTAAGTCGACATCACCATTAGAATTAGTGCATATGGATTTAATGTGTCTAATTCAGGTGGCAAGCACACCTGGTAAAAAACATTTTCGTGATGGCTTATGATTTCTCACAGTATACATGGGTTAGATTCTTAAGAGAAAAGAATGAGACTTTGGACAATTTTAAGATTCTAGCTCGTCAACTCAAAAATGAGAGACATGGAATCAAGACAATCTAGAGTGATCACGGTGATGAATTCCAGAATGCTGTGTTTGATCATTTTTGTGGAGCTGACATGATTTATCACACTTACTCGGCTCCATGGAGTCCCCAACAGAATGGTGTAGTTGAGAGGAAAAAACAAAACACTGCAAGAGATGGCCAGAGCCATGCTACATGGGAATGGAGTAGCCAAACAATTCTAGGCTGAGGCAGTTAACACTGCCTGTTATATCATTAATCGAGTGTATGTTAAAAAAGGAACAAACAAGACCCCCTAAGAACTGTGGAAAGGAAAATCACTACTTGTGAGTTACTTTCATGTCTTTGGATGTGTGTGCTACATTATAAATAATAAGGATCAGCTCGGGAAGTTTAATTCAAGAAGCAACAAAGATATGTTTCTGGGATACTCAGGGACAAGCACAGCGTTTTGCGTTTACAACAAACGCACGTTGATGGTTCAGGAAACTGTGAATGTGGTATTGATGACTCATCCTCACCTTTGGTAGAGATCCTTCATACAATTCAAGATGACCAAGCACAACAGACACTTGTCTCTGAGCCAGAGTCACGAATTCTTCATCAACCACAAAGACATTTGCAAGTTCATAGAAATCACTCACATTTAGATGTTATTGGAGATATACAGAGTGGTAGAGTTACAAGGAATAAGCAAATTGATTTTAAGCAGCTTGATTGAGGAAGGAAAGATGCCGAACTTGTTCAATTTGCAAGTTTCGTCTCAGCCATGGAACCTAAAACACATCTACAGGCTCTCCTTGATGAATTTTGGATTCAATCAATGCATGAAGAGATAGGAAATTTTAAAAGGTTAAATGTGTGGAAGGTGATGCCACAGCAAAAATATGTGAGTGTTGTTGGCACCTAGTGGATTTTCAAGAACAATATAGATGAAAATGGCAATGTAGTGCGCAACAAAGCTCGTTTGGTTGCATAAGGGTACTCACAGGGTGAAGGAGTTGACTTTGATGAGACCTTTGCTTATGTGGCAAAACTTAAATCAATCAGATTCATGTTGGGGATGGCTTGTAAGCATCAAATCAAGCTATACCAAATGAATGTTAAAAGTGCATTCTTGAATGGATGGCTACAAGAGGTGGTGTATGTTGAACAACCTAAGGGATTTGAAGATCTAAAACATCCTAATGTGTACAAGCTCCACAATGCCTTGTATGGGTTGAAAGAGGCTCCCAGAGCTTGGTACGAACGGCTGGCAACATTTATGACAGACAATGGATACTCTCGTGGGTGTGTGGACAAGAGACTGTTTATCAAGGAATCCGAATCAGATTTAATGGTCGTACAGATATATGTGGATGATATTGTGTTCGGTTGCACAAACCAGAGTATGGTTAACAACTTTGTCAAGGTGATGACCCAAGAGTTCGAGATGAGTATGTGTAGAGAACTAAACTATTTCCTAGGTCTTCAAGTAAAACACACATATGATGGGATCTTTGTTACTCAAAGCACATATGCCAAGACTCTGTTGAAACGGTTCGGTTTATCTTCGAGCAAGGAGTCTAGAACACCCATGGCAACCACAAAAAAGCTCGCAAAGGATGAGACTAGGGAATCTGTTGATGAGAAACTTTACAGAATTATGATTCAAAGCTTGTTGTATCTTACAACGAGTCGCCCAGACTTGTGTTACGTTGTAGGAGTTTGTGCCGATATCAAGCAAAACCAAAGAAGTCTCATATGTTGCTTGTTAAGCCGGTGATCAAGTATGTCAAAAGAATAGTGAATATGGGAATTTACTTCACCAAGGACACAACCAGCAACACAAGTGGAGGATGCTTCTTCATGGGCAACAACCTGATCTTGCGGTTATTTAAGAAGCATAACTGTGTTTCCATAGCCACAGTCGAGGCTGAGTACATTGCTCTGGGCAGTTGTTGTACTCAACTTCTGTGATCGAAACAGATGGTTGCGAACTATGGTACTGTTTCTAAGCCTTTACTTATACATTGTGATAATTGAAGTGCCATAAATATTGCAAATAATCATGTCTTGCATTCTCGTACTAAGCACATCATGATCATACATCATTTCACTCGTGAACTTGTTGAGGAGAAACTAGTCATCATCGATCATGTGAACACTGAATTTCAATTGACTGATATTTTCACAAAACCTTTATATTTTAATCGTTTCATTCAATTAAGACCTGCCATAGGTGTTTGTGAAATCTTACTATCACATTTTGAGTGTGTAAAGTGTAGACATATACGAGCTTTGGTTATTTATTGTGCAGCTCTTACTTAATGAGTCCATGGTCTATTCTCTGGTTTTGTACACTATGGAAATTAGCTGCCCGTCATGTCGTTCTCTGTCAATTATAAACAAATGGATGTGCTATATCAATGACTTTTCCCACAAAAGGGAATGATCAATGATCAAAAGAACAAAGTTGGCAATGATTTGTTAATCTATATGTGCCTCTAAGTGTGTGTACCCTATTTTTTTAAAAGGTGTTTCTTAGTACACACATCTTCTTGTCTCTCCAAAGGAAATTTCACCTGCCTGTTATACAGTAACATGAATAGAGTGTTATAAGTTACACAAGATAAATGTATGACTAGTGAAAGTCTAGCCACATAAGCCAATTGTTCATAGCCCTGTCATTTGTCTACTCATTACACAACTCGCACTGGAGAGGGTCATAGGTACATACGTAAATTATTTAAAGTTTCACGAGTTGTGTTCACATGGTTATGATTTTGAGTTGGGTCACTCACATAGTTATGATTTTTTAATTATATGATCCTATGTGTGGGATACACGAGTCTGTACCATATATTTCAATTGTTTCTTGCTTGTCTTGTTTCAAACAGGTTCAGAAAAGGCCCATGAGGCTAGGCCCAAGTTCACTCCGAATGTCAAAAGGTTTTGGAGGGCAAAAGAGTACTTAAGGTTCAGTTTTTCTCGGGCAGAGTAAACATCATTCATTCTTCTGAATTTTCTCTTGTTACACGCTTCCGTCAATCTAATTCTCTCTATTCACCGCAATCATGAAATTTGTTCTCTCATCTCTCTCTCGTCTCGTCGGTCATCAATCGTCATCATCTCAGCATAAGGACGACCCGCCGTCGTTGTTGCCGATGGAGCAAGTGCATGCCTCACCAATTAAATTGACCGATGATGTGCTTTAGAGAAAAGGACTCCGACCAACAAAATCCTAGCCGAAGACGGATTCTCGCTGAAAGAAACCCTAGCCACAGAGGGTTCATCGTCATCCTCTCCGATTGGTGATCCCACCAAGTCTGATACTCAAAATCGAGGACTCAACATCTCCACCGATCCGAAAGAAGGTGTCTCTCCTGCATTGTCTCCACCGCCATAGGAAAAGAAATCTCGGTATGAGTCTTCACATTATGTCGCCGCCACAATTATCAGTAGCAAGCCCCTTATGTTGGAATTTCAAGAAAATGAACATATCTCTGCCGCCTCTAGAATAAAGGATGAGGAGTCTCCGTTTAAATCCCTCACTAACTCACAGGGATCTTCGTCTCAAGGCCAAGTAACGAAGCCGATTCCCTCGATCTCATCTCGTGTCTGGAAACATCCTCCCCCTATTTCGACTGAACCCAAAACTTTGCGACAGATACGGATTAAGAAATCGAGTCCCTGCAACCCGCCTCCAAATACATAGAACACATCCTCGAGGTCTCAATCCTTCGAACAAAAGTATCTTCTCTACTTCGAAGTAAATATTAAAGGACAAAGTGTTTGAGCCTAATGAACGGGATATCGCTAAAGATTGCTCCATATAATCGTGATGTTCTGTTTGACTTCTTTGCTGCTTTTCCGTCTGTTCCAGTAATAGACCAATCTTTTAGGGTTCAGATTCGTGGGTTGGACTTTGAGTTCTCACCATCACTTGTCAACTCAGTCCTTGGTCTGTCAGATACTGATGACTCTGGTACCCAAGAGAACAATGAATCCTATGGGACTTTGAGTTCTCACCATCTCTTGTCAACTGACATCTAACGAACAATGAATCCTATGGGAAGAAGTTTTGTGGTAGGATTGTGTACATGCTGCTAAATAGAATGCCATTCAACTTTGGGCATATTGTATTTAAGCATGTTCTTCTGGTTGCTCAAAATCCCAATTCCACGTTTTGGCTGTCAAATCTGTGTCTATTGTTCTCTCTGTTACCAAACAACACCCTCTTCCTGCTAGCACTTAGGGACCTTCTCAGTCTCCTTCAACTCGCAAACCTGGTAGTCAGCTTGCTGGTCATAAGAAAAAGACAGCCTCTGTTAAAACCAGCAAAGCACCATCAGCTGCACAGACTCAGAAGGTCATAAGGCAAGCCATACAGCTGTTGGAATCCCTGATTATGACATATAAGTTCTCTAACTACGACTATGATCATATTCATGTTTTGTTTTTAACTAATTTTGATCTCAAACAGGGGGAGAAGACTCCAAAACAGAGTCTGATGCCTGATCATGGCGAAGCTTAGAAGTTTAGCTTTCTTTTTCTTTTGTTTTTCTGGCTCCTGTTTGCAAAACTTTTGATTGATGCCTTATGTTTTGTGTGATGCGCGCATTGGATGTATTTTGCATTATGTGTTTGTATAACCTTATTGAACTCTGATTTGGTTGAAGGCATTAAGTTTGTGATACATTGTGCTCTAGTTGCATGTACCTTGCGTCATGTACGTTATGTGTTTTGTTTTGTACAGGTACAAAGAAGTGTTTGATTATCAAACTAAGCTGAAAAGGGGGAAATTGAAGATGTGTGTATTTCAAGTCAAAGAATAAAATGGAAAGAAGACTAAGTCAGAGTTGAGCTGGACGAAGATGTGCTGAATAAAGAGTACTTAAGACAGAGAGTTGTGAACAGAAACGACGGATCGTTGTCAAGCAGAAATGGAAACTTGACATATCTTGTGAGTTCCCATTTCAGAGAGATTTGGAGTAATTCTCAGTTATGTGTATGCCTTATAAAAAAGCTAGGAAGGTTGGCATGGCCGCCTAACACTTTAGAATCATTGGTGAGAGTTTTAGATTTAGGTTTGAGAGAAGAAAACTCTTATGAACTTTGTTTTGATTTGAGTGTTGTTTTATGTTAGTGAGAATTGTAACCGACAGATATGACTTTTCTAGAAAAGTTTATATCAATAAAACAAAGTGTGCGTTTAGATCAGCACTTTCCGATCGAATTATTTGTGTCTCAATCTCTATACAATTACAAAATATGTGTTGAGTCAAAACATGCTCGTAAACTATTTACTAATCCAGTTTTAAGATCTTCTCAGATGCTAGACTTAATTCACTTGAATTTGGCCTACTTCAAAAATATTGCTAGGAGAGGAGGTAAAAGAAACTATGTGACATTTGTAAATGAGTTTCTAGATTCACTAAAGTTTATCTTCTCAGCTCTATGGATGAAACAAGTGAAATGTTTCACAACTACATAGTCGAAGTTGAGAATCAACTTGATAAAAGAATCAAAAGACTAAGGTCAAATGGAAGATGTGAGTATGAATGTGATTCACTAAGATCTTTCTGTCAAAAAGAGGGCATCATCCACGAAAGGTCAGCACCCTATTCTCCACAACATAATGGAATTGTAGAGAGAAAGAATAGGACATTAAAGAATATGATGAATGCAGAACCAAGAAGAAGCAAGAGCTCAAGAATAGCTTTAATCTTTGGTCCAAACTTCATTACAAGCTTCCTAGTGGAACACTATGAACTAAGTGAGGAATTTGTATTCACATTCTTGATAGAAGAGGATCCTTTTTCATTCACAGAAGCAATGAAGTGCAAGTTGATCTTGAAGAAAAAAATTGAAATTAGATGGATCTATAGATAAGTTCAAAGCAAGGCTCACAAGTTGAAATATGGACATGACTTCTTTGACACTTCTGCACCATTAACAAAGATTGCATCAGTCAGATTACTTCTTGTTATTGCATCTACTCACAAGTTGATTGTACATAATATGGATGTGAAGACAACCTTCTTAAATGGTGATCTAGTAGAAGAAATCAACATGAATCAGCCAGAAGGCTTTACTGTAGAAGAATAAGAATCTAAGGTGTGTAGACTTAAAAAATCACTCTTTGGTCCTAAGCAATCTCCAAAGCAATGGATTGAGAAGTTTTAGTCATACAGCCTTAGAGAATGGAATCATGTCAAATAATGGTGTTACTTGTTTTTTTAGCAAGGAATCTGCATCTGAATATGTGATTATATGTCTCTATGTAGATGACATGATTATCATAGGAACATCAATAGAGATAGTATCTAAAACAAAAACATTCTTAAGCTCTAAGTTCAGTATGAAAGACATGGAGAATGTTGATGTGATACTAGGAATAAAGGTTAGTAAGAGTGATGCAGGTTATTCTTTAACAATCTCATTACATTGATAAGATTCTTAAGAAGGTTTGATTACTGGGATAAATCAACTGCAAACAAACTTTATGATCCTTCTGTTCATCTCTTTATTCTAAGGTCTTGGGAAATGTCATGTATCTAATGAACTGTTCAAGGCCTGATATAGCATATTCAGTGAGCAGGTTAAATAGATACACTCAAAATCCATCTGCAGAACATTGGACTGCAATGGATCGATTAATGAGGTATTTGAAAGGAACAAAGGACTGGAAACTAAACTATGGTGGTTCAGTATGTGTTCTTGATGGTTACTGTGATGTCAATTGGATCACATATAACGATGAGATAAATTCCACAGTGGATTTTTTTACACTTGGTGGTGGCGCTGTTGCGTTGAAGTCATGTAAACAGACTTGTATTGCTAGATCAACTATGGAGTTTGGTCAGGAAGCAAAATGGCTGAGAAGCATTCTTGCAGATATTCCAATGTTGGGAAAACCGTCTCTATTAGTGTCTTTGAGATGTGACACTCAAGCAGCAATTGTTGTATCATTGAAGAAGTTGTACAATGGAAGAAACGACACATAAGGATGAGACATGAAGTTATAAGAAGTTGGAATTATAACTTTGGAGTTTGTTATATCTGAAAAAAAACATTGCAGATCCTCTCACTAAAGGATTGTGTGAAAGATTAGTTCTAAATACTACAAGAGAGATGGGTCTGCATTAACAAAAGCAAAAACAATATTCTGGGGTCTTATCAAAAGACTTGTTCACACGAATCCTTGGTTCAAAAATGTCAAGCAAAAGAGTGTTGTTACAAAGCTTGAAAGACAGATTAGTAATATGGACTAAGTTCAAACTTCAAAAGGAAGTAAGTTCAAAAACAGAATGTATCTATGTATTAACATCATATATATACATGATCAATACAAAGTTGTTGTCTTAAGCATGTTTATTTACAGTGCGCGAAATTCTTAGTAGAATTGATTCAAGTCTCTAAGACATCAATAAGTTTTCTACCTTGAATTTTCAAAATAGATGGGGGAGTGTTGGATTGTTTACAAAATGAGATCAAAGCCGTTAAAATAGTTGTCTAAATGTAGCTTAATGAACGTATAAGATCATGTTTGTGGTGGATCCGATTGAGGTGTGATTAGCAAATCGTAACAGAATCAAATGAACAATTCATCATCCTCCGATGAATTGATCTTCATCTATCTGAATCTCACTGTTCTTCATCTTCTTATTTGAAACTGAGTATTTCAACTCTATTGATTGTGTGCACATTCATCGATAGCAGAGTTAACATTAGGAGGAACCATCTTGATGGATTCTGCACAAGAATTAGGTGGCTTAACCTTTCATTTGCAGTAGGATTCCTACGGCGCTGCATCTTTCAGATCTTCTTCTCTATTTTTCAGCTTGTTTCATTGCTTTAGTTCTAACAAATACTGTCAGCAAAAGAATATTTGTTGGAGAATTGTAAGCAAAAGAATATCAGATTCAGCAGTGATCTTTGTTGAACTATACTTCTATTTAGAATTATCTATAGGACTTTGAAAGAAATCGAGAGAGCAAAATCAGTTCTATTGATAATTGTGTGTTGTACTTCTTAGAAAGGCCAATATGATGTAGCTGTGGAGATATTACAATAACTTCAAATTGATTTGCTTGATGATTTCTTGGTACGGAAATGATTTTGCTGCCTTATTGAATACACAGTTGACTGGTACAACGGTATATATTGTATTTTCAAGTGTCTTCTAGTTGTCACTTTATGACTTTACTTAGCTATGGGTCGAATACTAGAATCACAAATGCTGTAACGATCTCTCGGCATGTCTCCCATTACACAAACAAGACATGCAAATGTGATTGCATAATTCAATCTTTAGGAAGGATGCAAACACACGTTTGTGGAACAACTATGAAGAGATAGAAAAGGGGCACGTGGTGGCCACACGTGGTGATTTCAGCACAACTCCTCCGTTTCTAGCTTTCGCCGTCAGTTTCTCCGCTTCCCCCTCCGGTGACCGGCTTTATCCGGCTCTGTGAGGGGGGGGGGGGGGGGGGTTGTCTCTTTTAATTCCGATTTGCTCTGTTTGCTAAATTCCTCTTCTTCTTAGATAGGGTTTCATCAAAGCGCCTCTCCTCGTGGCGGTAGATCTAAGATGATGACGGCTGCGTGCGAAAGGAAGATCGATTCCGTGGAGGATCAATGGCGGTTTTGCTTGCCGGTGGTCGAGCTTCTCTCAAGAGGTGGTTATCTTCCCTCTGAGGTCTCCTCCTCCGTGATCTTAGTTGTACCTGTCTGTCGAGAGGGTCGCCGGTTTGAGATCAAAGTTGAATTTGGGTTTAAGGCTCGCCTCTGTCTCTATCTCCTTGTGTATGGCCTTGTGTACCATGGAGTTTCATCTCTCAGTTAGGCTCTCCAGTGTTTGTTTCGATGCTCTCTGCCTATAGCTGCTTGTTGAGTGGCTTAGCGATTATTTGAAGCTTTCTTTCGGCGGCCTCTTTGCTTGTGCTTTAATCTGAATGCTTGATAGTTGGATTAGTGGAGGACTAGTAAAGCCTGACTGTGGATATGTGTGTGTTCTCTTTGATGTGTCTTGCTTTGGGCTTAGTTAGGTGCTGACCTCAAGCCAAGTCTTTCAATAGATGGAACCTGCGTTTTCACTGATCTTGTTTGTCTTAATTCCGCACTCGATTAGGCTTTGGAGCTTCTATAGCTGCCGCGGATGGAGTTAGTGTCGAGGTGCTTCAGTTCTAGTCCGTTGATGGTTCTTCTTTGGGCTATCGCTAAAAGGCTTCCTATTGTTTGCTATCCTTGGTTCGATCATTGCCGTCTGCTTTTAGCTTGCATTCGCTAAAGGCGTATTAACGCTTAAAAACCCCAAATGTTTATATCGCTTCATCGTTTCCGAATTTCGGTTCTTATAGACTGATTGATCTTTGCTTCTATGTTTTTTAATCTTTTTTTTGCATGGGACCAATCTGTAGGAAAACTTTGTGTAGTTCCTAATAATTTTCATTATATGAAATATTTACCTTCTTATAAAAAATACAAACGTTTGTGATGCGGAATTGATGCGACATTGTATTACAGCTTCTAATCTAAGGCTCAAAAGTGGTCATGTGTCAGGAGATGGCAGAGCAAGGCGGATCTGAGGAACCTTGCTTACGCTTGTGAACATTTCATTCAGTCGGGTTGCCTGGTTCATCACCAGCGAGAACTTCTATATATATTGTAAACAGCACAAGAAGAAGAGATCAAAGAAGAAGCACATGAAGGAATGAGGAGAAAAAATAGAAGAAGAAGAAGATAGTAAAGGAGAAGAAAGATATCAAAGAGTGAAAGCTGAAATAAACAGAGCTTAATGGTGTTAAGACAGATGTTAAAGTCGACTTATTTCGGTTTAAATTGGCTACGTCAACGCAACTTTGTATTAAACTTAGCAAATAAGAAAATTTGCATTTTATTTTACAAATGATGTAAAATTCATATTTGTTTTGACCATTTTTCCTTACTTCAAATGTTTCAAGCAAATAAAATAAGTGAAACAGGCAACAATAACCACAAAATGAAAACAAATTAAGAAATTAATCATGGAATACTCAAAGCAAATTTCATATATATTTATACAATATATACTATTCTACCAGTTTCTACTTAATTAGTAATCTTTTTATTATAATTTTCTTAATTTCTTCTATCCTCCTTTATTTTATTTACAAACTAATTCAAACCTACAATTTCTTTAGAAAACGATAGAATTTTTCCTACAAATACTAAAAATCATTTTTAAATGACCATAAATTACTTAAAAACGAATATATTATTAAAAAATATATATATTACAAAACTATGTTTTATTTAATATTGAACTTTAATTTTCTTTATATTATTTAGAAGAAAAGAATATTTGTTTTGTTTTTGTTGTTATTCCCCATTTTCCCCTACTACTAGGATTATACGTGCGTTATAACGCAAGATTTGATTGTTTTGATTGTTTTGTTAAACTCGTGTTCATTTAGGTTGTTAGACCCGTGTTAATATTTTGAAACATTGTTTTTGATATATTGTTTCAGAGGCCCGAAACCTGATCCAAAATTGATCCAATTAGAGAAACCGAAGCCGACAAAAAACCCTAATGGGTCATAAACCTATGTACGTGAAAAATTGAATCCGAACCCAACTGAAATCTATTAAATTTTTTTTAGTTTTGAATTTTTATATAAAAATGAATGACCCTAAACTTGTTCTATATCGAACCAAATACCAAAATACCAAAATAAGAAAAATATCAAAATACTAAATTCGAGGAAATGAACCCGACAAAATATCAAAAAGAGTCCTAAATCTATGTATCCAGAAACCGAATCCAAGCTTGAGCCAAAACCGAATCAAAAACCGAATTTGTATCTTATATATTTTTTTTATTTTTTTTTTGGAGTTTTTCCTAGTAAATATTTATTAGTTTTGAATTTATATAATAGTTTAATTATATAAGTAAACAAAAACAGATATACATTCTTATACCTCAAAGAGAAGGGAATACCGCTTCGGGCTAATTTTAGGCGCCGATCTTTTCTATGCCATTAAAATCACTTAATCTTTCAAATTTTCCCCATGATCCTACTTTCTAAACGCTCGATTCTCATAAATTAAAGAAAATGTCCTCTAAACTCATTGAAGAGATGCGATCAATGTCGATACAAGAGTACGAACTACAAAGATTGTGCATTAGCATAGTCATATAGTACAAACTACAAAGATTGAGTTTAATAAAGAGACATAGTTCATCGAAAAAAATACTATTTTCAACAATGACATCACATGTACTGCCCCAACCGCCACCTTAATGGGCCTCATCCTCACCCGGTCAGTGGGCCCACCTTACAAGTGCGATGGTCGGTAAGCTATATCCGGGAAGCTTTAAAGACTTGTTTACCGAACCTACAAATTACCACATGATCTTTTCTCGTGTTTTGTCTTCCATCACAAGGGTCCGAAAATTACTTCTCGGAAGGTCATCCATCTTTCAACTACTCCAGCTCAAGCACGCTTAACCCTAGAGTTCCCTCTAGGCAAGTAGCCAAATAGATAAATGCACTTTGGTGACATAAGTGGCCAAATCAATTATTTTAAGCCTTTCTGCATCACCACTATATATCATATTTCGTGAAACCGGGGTATTACAATTCACCCCCACTAACATATCGCAACGCCCTCGTTGCACACCAAAATTGTCACCCTCGATGGTGTGAGCCCTTCTGTCTCCACACACGTATGGGTTTGGCTCTGATACCACTTGTAACGCCCCAACCACCACATTAAGGGGCCCAGTCCTCACCCCACCTGTGGGCCCACCTTACCGGCGTGACGGTCGGTATGCCATATCTAGGAGGCTTTAAAGACTTTTTTACTGACCCTACAAATTACCACATGATTTTTTTCCGTGTTTTGTCCTCACTCACTCGATTCAGAAAATCTCGTCCCTGAAGGTCACACATCCTTCAGCTATACCAGCTCAAGCACACTTAATCCTAGAGTTCTCTCTTGACAAATGACTGAAAAATATGTGCACTTTGGTTACATAGTAGCCAAATCAATTCTTTTAAGCCTCTCCACATGCACCACCATATATCATATTTCCTGAAAACCGAGGTGTTACATCACAAATTTAAATGAAACTTCTAGTTATTTAGGTATTCCATTTGCTTTTGGTATTTCAGGTTTCAAGAGTTTTGGGTATAAAAATGATAGGAACCATATTAGAACCGCAAATACTTTAGTGTTGTTTAAGCTAACTCACGGCTTAAGTGGGCGTGGGTAGTAGATTGAAAAATAACTAAAATAAATGTTTAAAATATCCAAACTACCATAAATTAACAAATCATAAAAATGGTTAAGAACTAGAGGTAACAAATATGTGCATTGAGGCTTGAACAAAGAATCAGTAATAGGGAAAGGTTTTGACTGAGAGGACTGAAAAAAAGTTCACATTAAAATATTTCATAATTGACATGAATAAATAAACTAAACTAAAAACAACAATAAGTAATTGAATTTGAATGAAAGTATGATAAATTAGGTATTGTAAAACCTAAATTGATCTAACGATGACGAGATTGGTACTCTTAGAGCATATTTGTTATTGCTTTAAATCTGACTCCAAATTATATATTTGGAGCATCTCCAATCATGCTCTAAATCAAACTCCAAATTCTCTATTTCTTGCTTAATTTAAAGGACTCTATTTCTTCCTTTAATTTATATTATATTATTATTTTATACTTAAAAAAATTATATGATCAAAAATATACATATTACAAAATTTTAATTATTTTACTAAAACTAACTAAATTATTAAAATCTATGAAATTTTTAAAATATTATTAATTAATTATTATTTTATAGTTAAAATTATTAAATAGTATTAAAATTAAAATAAAATTAAGATAAACTAGTACTTAAAATTTTTGAAACATCAAAAACCACTAATGTAATAATATAATATGGGCTATTATTTGGTTGATGGTATATATCCAAAATAATCCCCAACAATGCAAACAATTCATGAGCCAATGGGTCCAAATAAAAAATATTTTGCTTCACAACAATAATTTTGTATGTGATTTTGATAAACCAATTGAAATCCACAGAGAAACTCCACCTTTGGATGTCAAAACAACAGAAGATGAAAATACTTGATTTCAAGAGTTTCTCGCTCGATATAGACAAATCAAAGACAAAGAAACTCATTTTTCACTTCGAAATGCATTAATTGATTATTTGTGGGAGAATTTCAGTAAAAATGACGATAAAAAAAAATTCTCATTTGTATGATATAATGAACTTTTATTTTAAATTAATTATGATTTTACTAATTTTGTTATTATCTATTTGTATAAATGGGTAAAATAGGTTGATTTGAAAGGTAAAGGAACATCTAATAAATAATAAAATAAAATATAGTTAAAATATTTATTTAGAGTAAAAACTAAAATACACCATTGGAACAAATCATTATGTATTTTTATACAACTTCATTTTTAGAAATTAAAATAAAGTAAACCATAGGAGATTGTCTTAAAGAAAAAAAAAATCTCCAATGATATTGTATTTCTTATTTTTACAATTTTAAAAGTAATATTTTTGTTTACAAAATGATTCCTAAATTGTTTAGCCTATTAGCATTTTACAGCTAAATAAATTATATGACTAAAAATGTATATATTACGAAAGTTACTATATTATATAATTTACTAAAACTAACTAAATGATAAACTTTTATGAAATTTACTAAAAAGTTATTAAATAATAATTATGATATGGTCAAATTATTAAATTGTACTTCAAAATTTATTAAATTGTATTTCAAAAATATATAATGCAATAAAATATGAAAATTTAAAATAAATCAAAATAAAGTAGAAATAAAAATATTTGAAAACATTAAGATTCATTGATCTAATAATCTGGTAGATCACTTTATGATTCATTAATATCATTGACCAACTCTGAAGGAGCTTGGAGCTTGTTGATGCTGAAGGAGCTTGTTGACCAACTCTTTTTCTTAAAATCCTAGTTTGCTCAGATTAAATATATGCACACATATATGGGTCTTGTATGAAATTTATGTTTCCAAATAAAAATTTGTTTTCTTCTTTAAATTCTTTAAAGGAAATTTTTTTACTATGAAGCTCGAGATATTGTTGTCTTTGTGCACTTGTCTTCTTAAATTGTTCGAAAAGTTATTTATTCCCTTCCTTTAAAAATTTAATAGCATTTGACGTTTCAACACTAATTTTTTTTTATGGTTATTTTTTATCTCACTTGGCTGTTGAAATAGAAACTCGCCAAAAATATCATATACCTCATCTAAATTTAGAGATATTGAAGATAAACCTGGCGACACTTGTGTAGCAGAATCAAAGATAGGATTTTCTGAATTGATAAACACCACTTGAATTTGATATATTTTTTGTAGAGATGACACCATCTTTAAACTTTTGAAAGTTTGTAATATTGTTCCATACATGAACAAATTCCAACCAGACTTAAATTTTGGATCTTGCATTAGCATTTCTTTTGCTTGATCGAACTGAAAGAATAATTAAAAAAGAAATACATAAATATTTAAATAACAATGAGTAAGTTATATATATAATACACACATATGAGTAAACTAAAACTATATTTATATATATATATATATAACTCACAATAACATCACTTGAAGCACCGTCCAAACGTCTATTGTCACATGTTTTGATACATGCATGTAGTTTCTTTGTTGCTCTCTCAATTGTTTGTAATAGACATTGAAGAGATTTTTTGGAACGTTCACTCCAACTTGAAATTTTTCTATTCTCGAACGCCTCTAACACATGATCTCATAATTGATCGTATGTTTGATAAATACCTGTGATTTGAGTCTTGAGAAGCTTTCATATAAACTTGACGTAAAAATTTATCTTCTTCTTTACAATACCCAGAAGAACGAAAACCACACATTTTTGTTAAGAAATAAAGAATCTATTTTTTGAATGATTCAATGTTGTGATTACAAATAAAGATCAATGATGCTATTTATAGATGTTAATGTAGATTTTGATATTAACTGAGAAGTATGAGTTCTCACCTTTGGCAATGGTAAAATAGAGTGCACTATTGAAACAAAATCCTCTAATTTTAGAGAATTCTTTTTTTAGACCTCTAATATTAGAGAGACAAGATAGATTAACCAGTGCCATTCTTCAACAAGTAAATTATTCGATCGACAACAAAACGCGATCCATATATAGCCTAAGTTCTCCAAATAGAGAAGGATGAGATTCGAACTCACCATCTCATGTCTAGCTAAATAAGAGGCAAGCCAACTGCACCACCTGTTTCTTGGCATGAAACCAATACCATTCTCAAAGACAAAAAAAAATTGCTTTTGGACATTTTTGGATTAAGATTATGTAATTAAGAAGAGCAAAATAAAATTGAGCATATATCAACTTAGCTTATCATTCGTCATTTTGATATCAGCAACATAACTACAGCTAAACCCACAAAACGATTACTATATAACTCTATATGGTGAATGTTGGGTTTGTTACAAGAAATTGTACAAAGTATTGGGCGTAAACTCAAATCAAAATGATTTCTAGGCGCAAGTACAACTTGTAATCAAGTCTCATCTTGTTTCTAGAAAAAAGGTAAAACATAAAGAAGAAATTATGGAAAATACCAGATCAGAGAGATTTCAGAGATTCTATTCAAGATATAGAAAAAAATGAGTATATCTCTCTGTTTATGGATGACTCTTTCACCGTTTTCCTTCTCTCTGTTTATGGATGAGTCGTTCTTCTTTCTTCTTGTGAGTTTCACCTCTGTCTTTGGGAGTACACCAAAACAGAGTTGCAGAGTAAAACTTGAGTAACCCACCTTGCTATCTCGTACCGGATAGGTGGACTATTGCTCAAGTGCAGAAGCTTTAAGCTTCGACTCTGCTCTTTCTTTTCTAGTTCTTTGGGTTTATCAATTTCTTCTTCTCTTGTCAGTCCAAGATCCAATAGAGAACTTGAGCAAATGGAAATCCTTCATGGATCCACAGATAAATATAACCAAATTACAAAAAATGGAAACGACAGTATGAAGAATATATCTATAAAGAACGGAATAACCAACCAAATCAAAATTAGATTTAAACTAACCGAATATTAGTTTCAAGTTAATTTAGATCAAACCGGATAATTCTGGTGTCCGGTCAGTATTTAAGTATCAACCGAACCAAATAATACTCAAAATTTTGTAATCATTAATTTTAAATATAAAGTAAGGAGATGGGGGATATGAAATTTCTATAATATATCCATTGCGATTTTGGAGGCAATATTGACGGTTTCTTTTCTTCGTTTCCTTTTGTTAGCAGTTTACCAGATTTTGGCCGGCGATGGAGAGTGGGGATCTTCACACTACTTATTTCTGGCAGTTATTCCCACATTCAATCGTGGAGTCTATTCCTCCATGTTCTCAATGGAGAGACACATGTATAAAACACCATCGTGTTTTTCAATTTGTCGTTACTCTCATCTTCATCCTTTCTCAATTCCGACAAAAATCGTTCGCTACTCCTTTTATCTTTTCACAATGTCAACCAATTCACGACATCCTCTGCAAGATTTGGAATTGGGTGTTGGGGAAGATTTGCTTTCCCTTCCCTCTACTGTGATTACTTGATGACAACTTGCTGGAGGCCGCTTCCAGTTAATTTTCCCGTAGGAAGAGGAAATGGAATATGTACTCCGTCGGGGCCCTTGGGATTTTGCAGAGAGAATGCTGTTTCTCCATGCTGGTCATCGCAGATGCCGGCACACATGATGGATTTTATCGCCTTTTGGGTCCTGATCAGAGGCATTCCACTACAATTCTTAAGCCGCAATGTTGTGGAGCACATTGGTCGTGCTTTGGGAAATCTTCTTGATGTGGAATACACTTCTGAATCCATTCCGCGAGTGGATTTTTTGAGAGTGTGTCTCAATTGGGATGTAATACAACCAATGCGGTTTCAAAGGCGTTTTCAATTTATTGAAGGCGAGACAACCATTCTGCGTCTGCCCTATGAGTGACTTCGAGGTTTTTGTGATATCTGTGGGATGATTACTCATGATTCTAGAGGTTGTCTTATTGTGAATGGTAGCGGCGACCACTTTCCTGATGGTGACTTTGATGCTGGTGGGGATGACTTTAAGCATGCACCAAATTCTGGGGTTCACATTGAAGAAATCCCAGATGAACCAACTGCAGACAATGGCTCTGTTACTATGAATGAGGCGCGAGGATATTTCCCTTACAGTCCAAGGAGTATGAATGTTGATGCAATTGCACAAAGGACAGAACTTCAGGGCACGGACAATGCACAGCTCTCAACAGAGGAACAACTGAGGGTAATGGAGATGGATACTGCTGCAGATGTGAACCATAAGTGGAAAATGATTACAAGTGATGATGACCAGGCGTCTCAAAAGTTAGAGTTTCGTGAAAGTCTGTCTGAAGAATGCTCTACTTCGGGTCTAGCTACAATCCAAAAGATTCAAGGTTTGGTGGTTCCTAAACCACCCGGGGAGAAATGATTACAACCGCTTGGAACTGCCAAGGAGTAGGCATGGGCGTGACAGTTCGACAGCTAAAAGAGATTTGTCGGAAGAATCTCACAGACATGATATGCTTACTTGAAACTAAGCAACAAGATTCATATGTGGAAGATGTTTGTCTTGATTTAGGTTTTGATAAGTTTGTTACAAATCCTCCACAAGGTATGAGTGGAGGTTTAGCTATATTTTGGAAGAAGTCTTTGTCAGTGTCTGTTGAATTTCAGTTTTTACTTTTCTTTATCTATGGGCATTCGATTTTGAGTTACAAAAACTAAGTTTGGGAACGCCTTGAGTGCATCTCATCTTCACGTAAAGCCCCATGGATTATTTTTGGGGATTTCAAGGAGATTAAGAGCAATGAAGAAGAGAGAGGTGGAAATTAACGTCCTAATCACACTTTCCGTGATTTGTAGGGTATGATTAGAACTTGTCAGTTTCATGACCTTATATCAATTCGTGATCGCTTTTCTTGGAGAGGCCGAGGCCATTCCCACACAGTATGGTGTTATCTTGATCGTGCGATGGCCAATCAGGAGTGGCTGAGCTTCTTCTCAGGTTGAGTTTCTCTCTTTTGAAGATTCAGACCATAAACGGCTTCTTATCAGATCAAGTGTTAATATTGGTCAGCGAAGA
Source organism: Lepidium didymum (assembly GCA_963920545.1). Taxonomy (NCBI): domain Eukaryota; kingdom Viridiplantae; phylum Streptophyta; class Magnoliopsida; order Brassicales; family Brassicaceae; genus Lepidium; species Lepidium didymum. Next base: position 22,891,770 of record OY986991.1, on the reverse strand, counting down.
AGTCTATTACGTTATGATAAGCGGTTGATTGATAAAGAAGGCTTTCGAGAGTCTGTGATTAACACATAGAAAAGTCAAAGTGTTTCTTCTTCCCTAGAAGATCGTATCAAGGCTTGTCGAAGGTCTATCTCTGATTGGAAAAAGGATAATTCTTCCAATGCTACAAAGAGGATTGTTCGATTAATTATCTCCTTGATTTAGGTATGTCGCAGAATTCTTCTACAATTGATGAAATTACAAGTATCAGACGAGATTTACATCAAGCCTACAAAGAGGATGAAGAGTATTGGTTTCTTAAGAGTCGTACACGCTGACGAAACTACAAAAAATTTCTACGCAGCAGCAAAACAGAGATTAGCTCGGAATCGGTTATTAGCTGTTGAAGATGACGCTGCTCATGTTTTAAGAGGTGATACATCTATTAGCATCCACGCCACAAATCTCTTTATCTTCTTTTCAAGAGTACTAGAGATCCATCTCAATCCTATGATGATGTTTTCCACGGTTTTCAACCACGAGTTTCAGCTTCCATTAATGCCGACTTAACTAGGCCAATTACAGAAGAAGAAATCACCAAGGTTGTCTTTGATATTGGGCCGGGCCGTGCTCATGGGACATATGGATTTACTGGATTCTCTACCATCAGTTTTGGGATGATATAAATTACGAGGTCATTCTTGAGGTTGAAGATTTTGTCACTAATACAGAGCTTTTGCACGGCACAAATCATACAAATATATGTATGAAACCGAAATCGGAGACACCTCGTACTTTGACTGATTTTCGTCTACTAGCCTTATGCAATGTCAGATAGAAAATTATATCTAATGTGTTGGTGGGACGATTAAAATCACACCTATCAGGATTGATTAGTGAAACACAGGTATCTTTCATCCCTGGAAGGAACATTATCCACAATGTCATGATTGCACATGAACTGTTATATTCCTTAAAGTCTAGAAAAAGGTGGGCGCGCGAAGTCATACATGAAAGTCAAAACCAATATCTCAAAAGCATATGACAGGAGTGGCAATTCATTCTAGATACTTTAATCCATATGGGATTTTCTGATTGCTGGATTGGTTGGATTATGCGGTGTATTGAATCCATCTCTTTTTCGGTTCTAGTCAATGGATCTCCTCGTGGATCTTTTGTTCCAGAATGCGGTATTAGGTAAGGGGACCCTTTATCACTGTATATTTTTATACTGTGTAGTGGAGGTTTTAAGTCACCTCCTTCATTTAGCTGTTGCAACAAACAGATTAAAGTGTATTAAGATAAGCACTAATGGTCCAACAATTAATCATATTTTGTTCGCTCATGATACTCTTTTCTTCTACCATGGTCACCCAAGGTCTTGCAAAACAATTTCGTCATCTTCACAAATCTGCGATTACATTTGGGTCACAAGTACAATCCACCATGAAAACACGACTACAACGTTTGCTTAATATACATAATGATGGAGGAGGAAAGTATTTCGGTCAACCTGAGAATATTGGACGGAGGCGAAAGGAAGTTTTCCAATTTATTGTTGAAAAGTTTAAGCAACGAACACAACATTGGTCTCATCGCTTTCTCTCATATGCTGGAAAGGAAATATTGCTTAAGACAATTGCTCTTGCATTACCTGTTTATACAATGAACATGTTTAAATTACCCACTGGAAATCGTGAAGAGATAAGTCGTGTCATTGCTCGTTACTAGTGGTGTAAAGGGAGCAACAATAGATCAATGCACTGGCTAAGTAGGAAGCGTTTAGCTTTACCAAAATGAGAAGGAGGCATTGGATTTAGAGATCTTGACTGTTTCAATCGAGCTCTCCTCAGAAAGCAAGTATGGAGTATTCTACAGAATCCGAATAATTTAGTATCTCGCTTTCTTAAAGGTCGTTATTATCCGGATTCTAGCATTATGGAGGCAACTGTGGGTTCCAAGCCTTCATATCATTGGCGATCTCTATTGGAGGGCCGTAATTTACTCAAAACATGTATGCCTTACTTAGTAGGTGATGGAACTCAGATTAAGGCGTGGACAAATCCTTGGTTTCCTCTGCATCCGCCATGACCGACTTTATAGCTCACTAATTATGATACACAGATATCATTTGTCTCTGAACTCCTTGACGATACTGGTATCGGCTGGAATAGACCTTTACCTGATTCAATTATGGAGTCAGAAGATGTGAATAATTTTATGGCTTTACGGATAAGGCCTTCTTTAGGAGAAGACTAAATTGGCTGGCACTATACTTCCAATGGAGAGTATACAGTGAAATCTGGCAATTGGCTAGCTTTTCATATCCATCACACTCGGACAGTGCTTCCACCTCCAGGATCTATAGCTTTCAACGTATATGGAAATTGGATACTATTCTGAAGCTTAAACATTTTCTCTAGCAGGTTTTATCAAATGTTCTAGCCACTGGCTCCAATCTTCAGTTGTCGAAGCGGAATTTGCAAGCCTTATTGATGTCAATTAATGCAACATATGTGGATTAGGGGCTATCACCGAGTTATCTTTCAAGGGGATAATCACATGGTCTTTCTATTGTTGACTAGCTCTCAGTCGAATTTTGGTTTATGTAATTAGGTACGTGAGATTCAATTTTGGCAGTCAAAATTCGAGAGTGCATAGTTCAATTGGATCCGACGACAGGGCAATCAGGCAGCAGATGCTTTAGCTAAATTTCAAAGATCTGATATTGTGTTCCAAAGTTATTCTTTAATTCCTAGATGTATCTTGTCTAACTTTCAGAATGACTATTTCTCAGCAGATTAATAAAGTTATAATAATGATGTTAGACAAAAAAAGTATCAACCGAACCAAACCAGTACCTAGGATGTGAAGAGAAAAAGTAGTTTAGTTATTTAACATTAACCAAAATCGGATCAAACCGAACTACATATTTGGTTCGATTTATTTTGGTTTTGGTATTTTTCGAACTACAGATTAATTTGTATTGTTTGAACTACATATTTTGGTTCAATTTGAGTTGTGCGTTCAGATTAATTTGTCAATTGCAGTCTTGCGTTAGAAGCATTTTTCTTCTTGTTATTTAATTTCACGATTATGAATTTGTGGTAGAAAGCAATCGAATTAAAGGTTAATAAAATAGATTTAGGGATTTTGAAATACTCTAGAATGATATCGTCTTTTGATTTAATTGAACTTCATAATAGTAATTAACCCCATTTAATATATATGTTAATTGACTAAGTGACATAATGGACAAATTAATCTGACCTACAATAATATCAAACCAAACCGGAAACGACATAAAAATCTGAAGAGGTCTTAAATCCATGTATCCGAAAAACGAATCCAAATTTTATTAAACGAACCCAAAATCACTTATAAAAAAAACTGTATAATCATCCATGACTTTGGTTTTTCTCTTTTGTATATGTATCTATTCGAATTTTGTCTTTGTATTGAGTTATTTTCTACATAAGTCATGAATTATTATTTCTTAAATTTCTAGTCGAAGTGTCAAATTCTTCTTAGTCTGGTGGTTAATTACTCTAGCTAATGGGTTGGACATTTTGAGTTGGATTCCACCCTACTTATTGCAACTAAGAAGCCTCTTTACAGTTTGCCAAAGCAACTGATAGGAAATTTAAAATAATACAAATCTAATTTAATAACAATTACGCCAATGCATTCTCGATAATGTTAAAATCATCTCCTCTATTTCCATTTCAGGATGAATTTGATCGGGTTCGACATAAAAGCATTTGTTCAAATCAATTCTACGTCAAATCATTAATTCTCTTGTCTGTTAAACTTTGTAAAAGGTCAAATTTATCGAGCTATTATTATGGGTACATTTGGATCAATACGATACTTTCTAGGGGCTTTATATCCTCGACCCTTGATCCTATAATTTTTAATCAATTTAATAAGTCTTAATAATCTATAGTAAATAATATAGTTTCTAAGATGTTCACATGATTCAATGATTTTAAAGAAAACAATTTAGAGTTACGAATGTGATATGTGTAGAAAAGCTGAAGGACGTTGATATTTAGCTCATTTAGGTCGTTTAGGTTGAGACTGCACATAATAAAAAAAAGGAAAACCAAATTTATAAGACTAATAAACATATCTCACAGTTGACTTCTATTTGATCTTAGGAGTTCAAAGCTTTTGGGAAAGAAAATATGCAAAGATCTTGAGATGGGAAAAAAAGTGAATTAGGTATAATTCGATCCTAGCTAGGGCAGACCCATAAATTTTTTCTACAGGATTCATAAAAAATATATTTTTAATCAATATAAAACATCTTGTTCCATAAATAATAATTGATAAATACTATACAAAATTACAATCAATAAAAACATTTTACAATCAATTATATAATCTATTAAAAATAGTCAAATTCTCTAGTATGGTTGTTAGGATGATCTAATATATGATTCTGGCATCATGAGTTTGATATCTCTCCATTATATATAGTATAATATAAATGATTTTAGGATATGAGTTTTAGTTGATAGATCTGACTCTATAGATTTAATTTTTAAAAACAAATATGTATTACAAATGTATGTCAATTTCAAATAAGGCAGCTATTGACTAAGGTAATATTATATATATATATATATATATATATATATATATATATATATATATATATAAAGATTTCCTAGAAAAAAGAAGTTGCTGAGTTGAATAAATGGTGGTTTGTGAGTTGATATTGAGCCCCTTATCAAACTGCAATATTTTCAACAAACTAAAGTAACTGGATTTTAGCTAATTAAATCGGTGTCCAAATACTAATTGAAGCTGAATATGATTTTACAAATTATAACTTCTTTATATAATTTTCAATTGAACCCCTTATTAACCACATGGGTCCGCCGATAATCCTAGGTAAATTTATAGAAGTAATTAAGAAATATTTATCTTATTAAATAATAATTATCTTTATAATTTATCCAGTTCAAAAATAAAAATATATAATGTAAAATTTTTAAGTAATAAAGTACTAATATATTTAAGTGCATATAAAAGATTTATCTAACAACTCGACCCAAAAAAAAACTTATCTAACAAGGATACAGAAAGTAACTATTTAAAAGATAAATCAAAACTCCAATGTTTTCCGCACGCACAGATGTTCCTTTATACTTGGTAGCACTAGTTATTCAAGTAATACTGTTGACAAAAATGCACTGTTTTAGCAGTGGCCAAGCGACAGGAACTTACAATGTTCCCACAGCCATGAAGCTATTTTCCGTCAAACCAGAAAATGATTCAAACGATGGTCATTATATCGTTAAAAAGTCCCAATGATCTAGTTTCAGATCTGTTTGCGGGTCCAGCCTAGGAGGATAAGTTCATTGGTAGTAAATCATGTTTTAAGGCCGCAGTTTGTAATAGGTTGATTATCATATAAAACAAAAAGTACAATTTGATTAAAATAAAATTTATATTTATTGAAAAATATATTTGCGTAAATTCCATTAAAAATTTTAAAGTAATTACATGCTCATGCACAATTAAATTTAAAATCTTATCATATTAATACATATACCAAATAAGAAACTATATTTAGTAAAACAATCATTAAAATTGTATTACATTAACAAAAAATTATTATTACCTTTCAAGAAAAATTGAATCATATATACAACATATGCCAAATAAAAAATCAATTTATGTAAACAAATTCAAATTTAAAAGATACATATTTTTTCGGATAAATCTAAATTCAAATTAGATATTGTAATAGGTTTATCTTGGAATACGAAACAATAAAATAAAACTATGATAAAACTTTTAGTAAATAAAAAACATATTTGCTTACATTTCATTAAAACTTTTAAAATACTTACGTACTCCCGCAAAAAAAATTTTAAAACTTTATCATATTAAAAACATATACCGAGTAATAAATTCTATTTGGATAAAATTATCACAAAATTTTAAAAACACTTACATTCTTGATTAAATTCATAAAAAATTAAGAATCATATTAGGTTTTTACTGCAAAACATATGATTCTTTTACTATACGTACTGTTTTGTGCAAATGTATTTGCGTAAATTCTATTAAAAATTTGAAAAGTACTGACATGTTCCTGCAAAACGAAGAAAGAATACGGAGAAATTTTTAAATACGGTTCTATTCAAACTTCCATTAAAATCCCTGAAGTTTCTTCCATCCAACTAATTACTATACAATAAGCGAAAAGAAAAATGAACTGATTCATAATCATGTCGCGGTTTTACATAAGATCGTCAAACTTCTAATAAATTTGGTTCCGCAAAAATATGGTATGTTGCAATGTTTCCCCTATTGGCTATGTTTATAGGTATTGTCGAGTGAGGAGATCCCTACAAAACCCTGAGAAACCCTAAAACGCTACTATTTTCTGATCTGAACACGTGAAAGAGAAAGGAGAAACGGAGGAAAAAAAACGACTACTAATGGAACGAAAGTTGGTGTACACTTTTCTAACCCTAACGAGGTGAACTCCCGTGCCTTACGCGGAACAAAATTATGTTTTTTTTAATACATATATAAATTATTAGAAATTAGAAATATTAGTATCTACTTTTTCATATATCTATCTTAGTAATAAGCATATACATATATATCTATGTTAGTAATAAGCATATACATATATATGTGCTTGTTTATCTTTTTCTTGTCATATATATGTGTTTGTTTATTTATACATAATAGTTGCTTAATATCAATTATTAATATCAATTAATAGTTGTTAAAATTGTGTTATACAAAAAAAAAAATTCTTATGCAATAAATACTATAACTTCGATCAAAAGAAATAATATTTATTAAAATTTTAAAAATAAAACACTAAATCAATAAACAGCAAAAAAATATAACAAATGTAAAGAAATTTTTTTTAAAAGTAAAAACCGCGAAACATATGTTTGACTTTGTGATCCCATAAAAAAATTTCACACCCATATATTTATATTTATTTATGTCATTATCAACAGCATAGCGATGCCAAAAATTGTTGTACTTAACGAATTTGGTAGTTCGACCATCACAAATACACTTGTCTTTGATGTAAGATCTTTTTAACTCAAATTTATACCATACATATTTATTGCATATTTTACAGCTTAAGTAGCACAATCCATACTTAGCATCAATAGAATGAATTGTGACCATTGTAACATAAGAACCAATCTATAGGAAATAGAAAAAAAATTACTTTAAGACTAACAATAATAATCTAAAATCTAAATATAAAAAACGTTTACTTCTTTTGTATCTAGAAGTTCTATGATTATTATTTTTGGAAATTTTTTAAAGAAATCCTCATGAACACATTACTTCTTTTGACTTATTGTTTTGCATACATTCGACCAATTCAATATGTAAATCATCATTAGAAGCCTACAGTATAAATTCGTATCTGTTAGTTACAATCTCTTATATAAATAAAGTTGATTTTTGTAAATGGAAATATTAATATTGACGAAAAAATGGAAATATGAAAATTAAGTGAATGTACTTCAAGTCCAACATCTGTGGAATTTTTTCATTATCAAACTAGATTTGATTACATTCATAAGAATTAGAAATATTTATGATAGCTGACATAATTTAGTAAAAATTAAAAAATATATGAATAAATTATAAATTTATTAGAATTTTGAAATAATTAAGACAGATAAATATATCTCTAAATAATTTTATCATTTTGACCAAAAAAATACTTTTATCTTGCAAAACTGGAAAACAATTATGGTGTGGAGGTCAAATCCAATCTTGGTTTTCTATTCACTTCAGAAGCATCAGTATTGTTAACACGAACCAGTTGTCAAATGATATCTATATACTAAATAAAAAAATTACGAAATAATTAACAGCTATAATCAAGAAAAAGTAAACGATAAACTGAAATATAAAGTATTTTAAAAAGAAAATATTATTTACATATAAGATAGATATCTTTAAGACGTCCATCAAGTAATTCACGATAATTAACAAATTTTAATCCAAAGTCGACTATGGGAGAGGAACACTTGACCTAACTGAGGTTGGGTACACAAAAGAGACTTTGTACTTATGAGTAGAAGTACAGTAAGATCCGCTTGCACGACAAAAAAACTTGAGGCTTGTAGTTATCTTAGTACTTCCTTGCTCAAGAAGATTCCTGAATTTGGAAACTAATTCCTTCTTCACATTATAGTTATTTTTATCGTCCTAAAATAAATATGAATTAATTAGAAAGTATCCTAATGATTATAAATGTAAATATATAAATTATTAGTTACATACCTTAGAATCACAAAGAACCAAATCAATGATCTGACCAAGTTCGTTAATGACTACCTTATGCTGTTTGAGAATCTTAACTTTAATTCTTCAATTTTGTTTGCAGGGTTTCAACGAAGAAATTTCATTGAAAGACCTGATGAATTATAATAAATGAGAGATAAAGAGTGTGAAAGTTGTTAAAAATTGTTGGTGTTATGAAAAAGAATAGATGGGTCTTAAATCAAATTCGATTGATATTATTTTTCCTATTAGGATTAGGGGTAACATTTTAAGATAGAGATTAATTAGAAATTAATTAGAATACCCTAAATATTAGAAATTAATTAAGATGAGTTGTTATATTTATTTCAAAATTTTTAATTAAAAAAAATATTATAAATACTGCACATGCATAGCCTTTATAAATATTGAATTTTAGTTAAATATTAACATACTGAAAGTCATGTGTTTATAAATACGACTATGTTTATATTACGTTATTAAAGTTTTTGTGCCCCGTGGCCGTGTTGATGCGATCGCCATAATTATGAGACAATTTTTTTTAATTAAAAATTTAATGTAAAAATATTAAATTTATGTATACTAGATATTAAAATTTTATATCTACTTTAAACCATAAACACGGGACACAAAAATTTCAAGATTATTCACCATTTGTATTTTATTTGTATTTTAAACCTTCCATTATGATTATATTGAAATTTAAAACAAAATAATAATATTATGTTGATTATAATAACATATAGTTTTATCAAGAGATAACTGTTTTTTATTACTATAAGAGATAAAAATAAAATATGATTATTATTTTGTAGTAACAAATTTGACATAATATTTTCTAGACCAAAACATACCAATATAACACGGTCTTTAAATTAACAGCATGATTTTATTATATAAAAGATTAGTATATTTTATTTTTTATTAGAAATATTATAATATTATAGTTTTATTTTATCATATGGCATCCTATTAACAAATTTATTACAATACTTTCTCGGCCAAAATTGTATAACATGGTGTTTATATTATATAAGAGATTAGTTTGTTAATTAACTCGATCCATGTGATATATAATTTCAACCTTCAGTTTTTTCTATATATACAGTTAATACTTACTAACAATACTATCTAGATAATGATAATAATAATTAATATTTAATGGATCGGCCCAAAACGCTTAGCCCAAAAAATAAGAATCTGATACACCAAAGAAAAAGGCCCATAAAGCAACCCAGCGCGCTCGCCGTAAAAGGAAACTGTAATACCCATCTCCCAAAATTTGAGACAATATTTTATTGAATGCAAAAACAAATACTTTACTAATCCAATTCAAAATTTTCCCAAGCCTTATATAAATTTACTAAATTAAAATATTTTAAGTATAAAAAAATTTAACTTAAAATGTCATTTGAAAGACGAAAAAAAACCGAAAACAAATAACTTCAATAATCGAGGAGACTCGAACTAGTTACTCACGAACCTTGATCGGATCTGAAAAAGGGAACAAAGAGAGGTGAATATAAATACTGAGTAAGGAGATCACTTCTGCCCACTAAGGCATAAAGCTCAAGCCTAATTAAAGCAAGTATATCCTAATCATAGGAAACAAACATTTACAATTCGTGTTTTTCAACAAGTTTTACCAAATATGTCGGTCCACCGCAACGGCTAACTATACACATATTGGCTCAACCATCCTTTAGATGGTTTCAGAGCCCTCAGTTGGGAGACCACGACCCATAGCTTGATCCTCCCTAGCTCGTCAACGGTGATCACTTCAGACCACCTATCTCTTTTCCGTAGGAATTTTGACCGCTAGTCAAATATCAATTTTGTGTCACTATTCTTTAAGATACAACTCTTAACATACTTTAATTATTATTATTTTCTCTTTAGCAACCAAAATAATATTTATTCTCCACATCATTCCACATCACAATTATATTCAATTATTCATTTATGGATATATTTCACGTAACTATCATATATCAGTCAATCACACAATCTCTTATTTATTTTTCATATAATATAATATTCTATTTATTTCTATTTATTAAATCATATCTATATTTATATTTATACTTATATTTATATTCAAAAAAATACTTTAATAACTATTTTAATAGTAGGATAACCTACTTTAACTAAACTAGAACTGAATCACATATCACATCCTCACCAGTTTGGCCGGTGACAGAGTGAAAAAATGCAGGAAAAATAGATCTAACACAAAACCCATCAGATACCATCATTCACAAGCAACATACACGAATTAGGGTTCTTCAATCAACAAACAAATGATACTTGCGGGTTAAGCTACACGATTTTTGATCAACCCTTACCTAGATCTGAAGGTCCGTTTCCCTTCTTGGATGTGTCCTCAATCCAATCAGAATTTTTCCCTTAACATGCCAAATCGAACACATATTTTAGATCAGAAACCCTGATGTTTTTAAGACTGAAACAGAACCAGATTTGACATCTTACCTTAAGCTGATTGTAATTCTGTCAATATAGCTCTGATTCACAAGTGGTTTGAACCTACAGATTCTTGGGAGAGAGATCTTTTCAACCCTACATTAAGAGATCAGAGGCTCAACGATCGAAGAGTTATAGCCCCCGACATTAAGCTCTGGGATTCAAGTTTGCAGATTGAAGAAGGGAGAAAAGGCAAATCGATATAGCTTTGAGAGGTTTTAATAGGAGAATCAGCTAGGTTTAGGGGTGAGGTTGAGATGACATCGATGTTTCCTTATTTCTTCAAAAGCATTTCCCTCTTATTAAAATTCACTTTCTCCTCTTATTGGGCTTAATGAGTCACGTAATTGATTCAAAAATTAGAGTTAGGTCTCACAATTCTCCCCTACTTCTAGGAATTCATCACTTCCACTATTGCTCTCTCTTGTCCTTAAAGAGCTCTGGGTAATCCACTTGCATTTGCTTCTTTGATTCCCATGACAACTCTTGGACTCCATCTCTCTCCCAGCTAACCTGAACGGTCCTACTTTTCTTGTTCGTGGTGTTAACCTCTCTTCTTTTTACAATTGCTACCGGTTTTCCTTTCCCCGATAAATCAGACTCTAATTCTTTTGATGGTTACGAGATAATGAGCTCTGACTCTGTGACTACTTTCGTGAGCATACACATGAAAAATATCATAATATGTTGCAAGCTCAAGTGGTTGTTCAAGACATGATGCAACAACTCCAATTCTTTATGTGATGGGGTAGGGACCCCTGTACCTTGGCTTCAGTCTTCTACTTCAAATTCAAAACTTTCCTGCCTTTTGTCTGCGTAGCTTTTTTTACGGTCATGAGCTTTTGTCAATCTCATCTTAAGAATCTCCACCTGCTCACTCGTCTCATGAATGATCTCAGGTTCCATGTTTTGACGCTCCCCCACTTCTGTCGAATAAAGTGGAGTGCGACAAGGCTGCCCGTAAAGAGCCTCAAATGATGGCATGTCTATAGTTGCATGATAATTAGTATTATAGGAAAACTCTGCCACAGGCAAGTATCGTTCCCAAAGACCTCCCCAATCCAGCATGCAAGCCCTAAGCATGTCTTCCAACGTCTGAATCGTCGTCTCAGATTGACCATCAGTCAGAAAGACACCGCAGAGATATACCGCCCGACAGAGAAAAGGGAAAAGACTCTTACTTCGTCTCCAAATCAAAGAACTATGGAAAAGGATCTTTGATATGTATGCATTTTAGCATGTTTTATGAACCTTATTTAGCACATTCTGCATTCATATCAGTAGTGTTTGCATCATTTTAGAGTCATTTTAAGCTCATATTGCACACTTTGTATACGTATTGCATACGTAGTGAATTCTAGATACTTTGGAGCATTTTGGATCATTTTGAAGTAATATTGGACATGAGGACAAGCTTGGACCAGATTGGAGTGCCAAACACGATCAAAGGAAATGACAAATTACTTGAATCAAGCTCACTCGACTTGAATACTCGACTAACCCTTGGTTGAGTTCCGCCCAAGTTGCTGGAATGCTGAAAATTACATGCTGAAAAACATGACTCGACCAAGCAACTCGACCTGCAGTGTCGAGTGACACTTTCTGGGTGCTGAAACATGAAAATTACATGCTGCAAAACCCAACTTGAGTCTCCAACTCGACATGCACTGGGTCAAGTTCACTTTCTGGGTGTTGGAACATGAAGATTATGTGCTGAAACACACAACTCGACCCAAGGACTCGACCAACACCTGGTCGAGTCACCATTCTAAGCTTTTATTTTGTTAACCTTTTTAATTCCGCGTTTTAACTTTTAAGAGTTTTGTGCTGTGGGCTATAAATACCCATTTACACCCACAAACAGAGGGGACAACGCCTTTGCTTCCAGTTTTCCCTCATTTTTATGTATTGAATGCTTATTTTGAGGATAATCAATGGAGTTAGATTTTTGTTTGTTTAATCCTCATTGTTCATCTTTCCATCATCTATTTAACATGCTTTTTATGTCATTTTCTATGTTTAAGCTTTTAATATTGATTAGTGAGTAGTTTTCTTTAGGATTTGAGAGGAAATAGGCTAGATTAATGTGAAGCTAGGGTGTTTCCAACTAGTTTAAGCTCTTCATGCTAGGATCTCTTTAGATTTGGTGTTCTTAAAGCCTATTTCATTCTAGCTAATTGAAATTTGATCTGTTGCATTCATCCACCCGCAAGGTGTTTGATAGAATGCTTGTTTTAGCCAAAGTCTGAGATATTCTTGTCTATCCCAAGGGATTGGTTGTGTAGAGAATATATTGGCTAGAATAGGTTGAATCTTAATGCCAGATTGCTAGGATTCTGCTAACAGGAGTTAGCTCCAATCCTTGTGTTGCTGAGTTCATTTTCCATGGGAGTGTAGTGTTATTGTCGAATATATTGCCTAGAGATCATTCCAATTAGGTTGTTAAGTGAGCTGAAAATCCCTAGTGTAGCGTTGATCCATAATATGAATCCTCTTGAACCCTTATTTTCGTTTATCAATAATCGTTTATCGTTATGTCCCCGTATTTTCGTTTATTTACTTGCAGAGTTGCTTACGTAATTCTCTACTTCTTTTATTTCCGTTATTGTGTTTATTGCTTTTAATTCAGTTCCGTGACAAATTTATGAACTGATACTCGACTTGCCTATTCGATCAAATCAGGTCGAGTTCAGTTTTCTACTGCTCAATATTTGCAACTCGAGTCTACTACTCGACTGGAACAAAGTCGAGTTGTGATTTTGCTGCTCAGTTCTTGCCACTCGAGTCTCCTACTCCACCTACACTTGGTCGAGTTGTGTTTTCTGGGCTAAATTTCTAGGTTTATGCAGACAAGATCAAGGGGAAATCAGAATCTTATCCGCTACATAGACAACATTAATCAGTTGCCACGTGAGTTCAGAGAACATCAAGATAGGTTACAAGCTGATCAACCGAACCAAGCGGGTATGGAAAATCATAATGCACCACCACCTGTGCACGAGCCTCCTTAGAGGAAGCCAAGATATATTGGTGATAACAATGCACCGAGTACTCACATTCCACGTCATGGAATTGTTCCCCCAGCTATTCCCAATAATAACTTTGAGATCAAGAGTGGACTCATAGCCATGATCGAGAAATTAAAATTACATGGTCTCCCTGTTTAGGATCCTCTTGATCATCTTGATGACTTTGAAAGGCTCTGCGGCCTCATTACAATTAACGGGGTTAGTGAGGATGCTTTCAAGATGAGACTCTTTCCCTTCTCTTTCGGTGACAAAGCACGTCAATGGGAGAAGCATCTACCTCCGGGCTCTATAACTTCATGGGATCAATGCAAGAGGGCTTTCCTTTGAAAATTCTTCTCAAGTTCTTAGACAGCAAAGCTTCGCAACACCATCTCCAGCTTTGTTCAAAAGAATTTTGAGCCATTCTTCGAAGCATGAGAACGGTTGAAATCTTACCAATCCCAATGCCCTCATCATGGATTCACTGACGAGTCTTTACTTAGCACACTATATCGGGGTGTTCTCTCTAACATTCGCATGCTTTTGGATACAGCTAGCAACGACAACTTTCTCAACAAAGAGGTTGATGCTGGCTGGGAATTAGTGGAGAATCTGGCAGCTGCAGATAGTAATTACGGCGATGACTATGACCAAACTCCACGGGGTAGTGGTATAGCTGATTCTGATACAGTGAGTATGAAGGAGATTAAAGCTCTCAATGAGAAGTTTGATAAGCTCATCTCCGTTGCATCTCCGAAACAGGTTCATATGGTTTGTGAGGACGAATTGGTTGCAGATGTTGTAGACGGTCATATTGAGGAAGTCAGTTTTGTGCAGAATCAAGGGGGTTACAAGAACTATAACGCCTACAAGCAGAACCCAAACTTGTGTTACCGCAGCACCAACGTTGCAAACCCGCAAGACCTAGTTTACCCACCTCAGCCGCAACAAACCCTACCCAAACCTTATGTTCCCAACTGCTAGCTGCAGCAGCCTCCTACGGCAGAAACTCAAGATATAATGGGTATGCTTAGTAGATTCTTCAAGGACAGACATCAAGTGCGAAAGACCTGTCAAAGATGCAAGCTGAATTACATAGTAAGATCGATGCCTCTCACAATGACTTAAATTAAAAAATTGAGACCTTGAATGCACGGTTGAAGTATTTAGAGAGTCAGCATGCATCTTCTTCTATGAAGACTAGTGGTTAACTACTCGAATACACCGCCCAATCTATTACCCTACGGAGTTGAAAGGAGCTTCCTCCACGTAATGGAAATTTTGCTATCACTGAGGACAATAAAGCTCATGAAGGGGAGGATAACCTCTTTAAAACTAAGGCTGAAAAATCAACCCCAGTAGCAGCACTCGAGTCTCCAACTCGACCTGCACTAGGTCGAGTTCAGTTTTCTGTGGAGAACAATCTGCCCAAAACCTCACTTGAAACCCAACTCGAGTCTCCAACTCGGCCTACACTGGGTCGAGTTGTGCCTTCTGACTCCCAAAAACCTGCATCTTCAAAGAATGTGAGCAAATCTTCAGCTCCACCCCCATACAAGCCCCAACTACCATTTCCTGGACCTTTCAAGAAGAAATTTGCTGAGAAATACAAGAGCCTCTTTGACAATCAATTGAAGGGGATTGAACTTAGGATTCCCATATTGGATGTATTCACTCTTATTCCTCAGTACTAGAAATTCCTCAAGGAAGCTGTCCAAGAAAGGACCCAAGAAGTAGAGGGTATGGGAATAGAGACTCATGAGTGTAGCGCCATCACACAGATGAGGGTAGTGCAAAAGAATCTAGAGGACCCCGAAACATTCACTTTACCATGCTCATTGGGTTATTTAACTTTCAGCAAATGCCTTTGTGATCTCGGAGCTTCGATTAGCCTAATGCCACTCTCTGTTGCAAAGCAGTTAGGATTCAACAATTACAAATCTTGTAAGCTCTCTTTGATCCTAGCTGACAGGTCCGTTCGATTGCCATATGGTCTAGTGAAGGATTTGCCTATTAAGATCGGCAATGTGGAAGTACCCACTGACTTTGTAGTGCTTGACATGGATGACAAACCGCAAGATCCACTACTTCATGGTAGACCGTTTTTAGCCTCAGCTGGTGCATTAATTGATGTGAGAAGTGGAACGATCGAGCCGAAGCTTGGGAAAAACGTTAGAATGATATTTGATATAAATGATACAAAGAGTTAGATAAACGTTCTCGGTTGAAGGATTGGACCAGCTGGATGTTAAAGCACTTAAACTTCCTCGCGTTGATTGGTAAAAAGTAGCAAGGCTAGTGACTACCACAACAAGATTTCGATGTATGAAGAGGTTATAGACAAGAAAAGCCTTGAATCTATGTTTTCTTGTGATGAGACTACACAGCCACCTCCTAAGGAATTATGCAAGCAACCAACATTGGATCTTGGACCCGATAATGTCTTGTAGCCAATTGGATATATGGATGGAGCAATGGAATACAAGGTTAAAAGCAGCAAGCAGCAAGTGTCCCAAGTCATTCGCTAAGGTCAAGCAACTTTTTTTCCCACCAAATCTAAATTCAGATTGGTCAGGGCCTTTTAACATGAAGGAGGTTATGCGTTGTGGAGCCATCGCTTTGGTTAGCAAGGAAGGAGATGATCTTCCAGAAAATGGGCAAAAAGTTAAGGTTTACATCGCCGCTGGAACAGAGGGGACTCCACCTCCTCTCTCTGATCCACCCCAACTCTAACGGGTGTGAAAAGTCAAGCTTAGTGACTATTAAAAAACTTACTTGGGATGAAGTCCCATGGTATCCTTGTACATATTTGCTTGTAGTTTTTCTTTGTTTCTTTGGTGTTTCTTGTGTTTTAAGCTCAGGGGAAGTGTGTGGAGCATCATGAAGCTGAGTAAAGCTGATTCTAGACATCACCTATTGAACTCGACCACCACACTCCATTACCTTCATGTCGAGTTCAACTTCTGCACCGCAGCTAGCGCTGACTCGAGTGGTAGACTCGACTGGCCAAGTCGAGTAGACCAGATTTTGGCACTTTTGAACTCGACCCCTCTCACTCGATCAAACTGGGTCGAGTTGGCCATTCACACAGCAGGTGAACCTCACTCGTGCATACAAATCGACCAAACAGAGGTCGAGTTATTGGAAAATGTGCCCAAAACTCCTTTTCTAGTCTCCAACAAGGTACCAACTCCTTTCCCTCCATTGTAGATATCATTGCATCTTCCATTTTATTGATGGTCTAGAATTCTCTTTCAAGCTTTTATACACACAAGGGACTATGTGATATAAGTTTGGGGGAGGGTTCTAGAGGATATTAACTATGTTTTATGTATTCTTAGTTTGATTTTCCTGCATTGCACACATGGCATAAAAATCCATTAAGATTTTTCATTTCAACATATTCCATCTCTTAGTTTGGCATTTAAGGCATAGAAAACCCATAAAAATTCGAAAAACTTTTTTTAAAATCCATAAAAAGAGTGTCATGTAGATGCATTCATGTAGGATCGAGTCTAGATTTTGAATAGGGGATTATGATGTTCTCGCCTGTTGAGCCTGTTGATTCTTTGTACTAAATTCACCGCCCTAGATATAAGTTGTCTACTACATGCTTTCCTGTCCGAAATGTAAAACTGCACCATGTTAGGAAGGTTTAGTCTAAGCTTTCACGCCTAATTGAATCATGTTGTGATCTGATGCCAATCCTTGCTAAAGTGATAACCATAATCTTGACTGTTAATTATCGGGTCTATGCATTGATTTAGACCTTGTGGATTACACAAAATACTTGGATTTCCTTTATCGTCATACATCTATCTTGTTAATCCAAGTAGATTCCCACCATTTAGTGTACCTCCTTTTAAACCATCCCTTGCTTGATGTGTGTCTGTGAGCCGACAAGAACATGACTTCATGTAGATGCTGGTCCACGATTTTTGGACCAGGTAGGATTAGGTGGTTTCGATTCTGGGTATGGGAATGCTTGTGTTTGTGCAGAAAAGTAATGAAAAGAAAAGGCTGAGACAAAAAATGTCTAAAGGAAAAAAGGGCTAGAAAGTGTTAAAAGTGTTCTAGTAAAGGTTTTGGGTAGTGAAAGGAAAGAAAAAGAAAAGGTTCTAAGTAATGAAAAGAAAAAAAAAAGAAGAAGAAAAGAAACGAAAAGAACCAAGTGCTATAAGTGTTTAATTCCCAAAACCGCTAGAAGTCAAAAGTTTGTGAACCCTCTTCTTAGACTTATGTATGGAAAAAGCTTATGAATATGATCTTGGTGTCTAGAAAAAGAAAAAGCCTTGAATGAAAAAGGTAGACTAGGATCAGATTCTGGGTTTAGATTGCTAGGATGAAACCAATGTGGGTATACGGGTAGATGAAGTCATGTTTTTGTATGCACCTATTGATTCTCACCTTTAACATTATGCTAAAGCTTACTCTACTTCATAGAATGAACCCTGTGCATTGATCGACCAATTACTAGAAATAGGTCATTCTAGTCTCTTAGACCTTACCTTTAGCCAAACAAGTTTTTGAATAAATATTTTCGATTCATGGCTTGCTCAGTTGTGCATCTTAGAACTTGTATCTTAGATTGTGAGTTTAGCATTCATATCAGCTCGTTTTTGGCTCTGAGTCCCCGCTTGCACCCTGTCCTCTACCTTGGTTCGGTTTGTTTGCTTGAGGGCAAGCAGAGACTAAGAATGCCTACATGGCCATTAAAACTGACGTGAGTAAAGCATATGATCACATTGAATGAGACTTCCTGCGACATCTCCTACTTAAACTTGGTTTTCACAAAATTTGGGTTAAAGGAATTATGCACTATGTGGGCTCGGTACAATAATCTATTCTTTTGAATGGAGTACCACGAGGCAGCGTCAGACCTCATTGAGGCCCCCGTCAAGAAGACTCCCTATCTCCATACCTTTTTATCCTCTGTACTGAATCACTTATTGCTAACCTATAGAGAGCGGAATCTCATAAGCAATTGACTGGGATTTCAATTGCAAGATCCAGCTCCACAGTTTCCCATCTTCTTTTTGCAGATAATAGCTTATTTTTCTGCAAAGCAAATTTAGAAGAGGCAAGTATCATCCTTCATATTCTAAAGAATTATGAGAAGGTGTCCGGACAACAAATCAATTTCACCAAATAGTTAATTCAATTCAGTAAAGAAGTGGATTTGATTCACAGAGTGGAGATCCAGAATCACCTGGGTATCCATCAGTTAGGAGGAATGGGTACTTACTTGGGACTCCCTGAGGGGCTAGAAGGTCCCAAAACAAAGGTCTTCGCTTTTGTTTCGGAAAAAAATCATCTCTAGGATTAACTCTTGGACGGCCAAATTTCTTTCAAAAGGGGGAAAAGAGGTTCTTATCAAATCAGTTCTTACTACTATTCCCTCTTATATTATGTACTGTTACCGCCTTCCATAGATGTTAACATCAAAGATATCAATAGATGTTGCCAATTTCTGGTAGCATAATGCATGCACTTCGAAAGGCATCCATTGGGTCTGGTGGGAGAAACTTTGCAAGCCCAAGAAGGAAGGGGGGTTAGGATTTTGGGCAATCGAGGATTTTAATTTGACTCTCTTAGCAAAACAGCTATGGCGACTAATAGATCATCCGAAATCTTTACTCTCAAAAATTTTCAGAGGAAGGTATTTTTATGGCACGAGTCCACTGGACCCTCGCCGCCTGTATTCCCCTTCCTATGGATGGCAGAGCATCATATCTGCTTGAGGTCTAGTGATGAAGGGTCTAATCAAGTGAGTGGGTAATGGTGAAGATATTCAAATTTGGTCTGATCTGTGGCTGCCAGATGTTCAACCACGGTCAGCTAGGTGCCCAGCATCAGACTTTTATCCTAATCTTAGTGTCGCGGAATTAATAGACCCACGCAGGCGATTTATGGCGCGAAACTTTAATCTACCAATTTTTTAACTCGCACAACGCACACCTGATTCTAGGGATTCATATCCCACAAAATACAAGCCCTGATCGTTTAGGATGGCACTATAATAAATTGGGCGTTTATTCGGTTAAAATTCAGGTATTGGACTGAAAAGAATCTCTCCTTATGCTCTTTTAGACCTTACGGTCCGAATTTCCCAGAGCTTCAATCCCGAGCCTGGAAAGTGAAGGCACCTCAGAAGATCAAGCATTTCATTTGGCAAGCGATCTCTGGACAAATTGCGGTAAATTCAAACCTCATTAGACGAGGTATACAAGGTGACGCAAGATGTGTACATGTGGAGAGGATAATGAAATGGTGAATCATGTACTTTTTGAATGCCCGCCGGCCCTCTAGGCCTGGACTCTATCAAAAATTCCTTCAGGTCAAAATTTCCCTGGGGAATCAATTTTTTCTAATATGGACTATCTGCTATAGAAATTACCTAGCATGGAGAAAAACAATAGTTTTCCCTGAATCCTATGGTTCTTATGGAAAGCACGAAACGAAAAGGTTTTTTCAAACAAAAATAGGAATCCCTTGGAGATAGTACAAATGGCGGAAGCCAAAGCCAGAACATGGGAAGAAGCACATCAAGTCAAGCCTAATGTGTTAGAATGTTGTATTATAACGCCTCAGTCTCTATCAGGGTCCATATCACAACCAATGACAATCAACCTAGCCCTCTCAGGGTACCGTTGCATGGTCGACGCCTCGTGGAAGGAGGAGGATCTATTCACATGTATTGGGTGGTTTTCTTTCCCAGATAGCATTGAGGGCGCCACATATATATATATATATATATATATACATATGAGTAAACTAAAACTATTTATAGATATATATATATGGGGATATATACTTTAAACCAGTATTTTTGATTTCATGTATATTCCAAGAAGTCTTGGAATACCAAATTATACACAAATAACAAGTCGTCTTCATCTATTTCACGTTCAGTACATGACGCTTCAGAGTTCGGACTTGATATTGTTGGTAGGAATCTTAATGAAATTGACTTGATTTCCTCCTCTGATTTTGCGGCTGCCAGCATAGACAACATTTTTGATTTTTGGGCTAAGAAATGAGTCATTTCTGGTGTTTGGATAAGTGTTTGTGGGTTAAGAGATTTGGAATTTTGGGTTTGAATCCATTCAGGGATATTTGAAGGATAAAGATTTGAAGGGATTCTGTATTTGTCCCACCATTTGACTTTAAATTTGCGTCTGATGATGGGTACGGCATCGTTTGAGTATTCAAAGGTCCATGAAAAGACCCATGGTAAATGAAATTTGGAATAGAAAAGTGTTACGGCGAAATTTTTTTTTTCATCCTCAGATGGTATGAAACTGTTTTGGAAGATTTGGAAAGATTTGTTTATCTGGGGTTTGAAAATGTCGATGACAGAATCGAAGTTGTTCCACCATTGATTGAACCATATTGGTGATTTGGATAAGTTACATGTGGTGTCGAAAAAGATCAACCACGTGTGTTTGTGTTTTGGTGATTGGATCAAGAAGGAATTATACCAAGCTTGGCAATAATCCCAGTAATTAAATGAGACATCGTAACAAGAAAGATTGGAAAGATTTTCTGGAAATTTTATACTCTCATTGAGATCATAATCCCAATCCCTTGGAGAAATAATATCATGTATTTTGAAAGTGGAGTAGGCTGGAGCCATGTGACTCTCATCCAAAAAATTATGTTTGAAAGTAACGGAACCGGTAATTTCCAAAATTGTTTGATAAAATAATACAGTTTTATCTGTATTGAAAGGTTTATAAAACTGATTTTTTCCAAAAAACTTTTCTATGGTCGAAAACGGATCATTTTCAAAAAAGTCTTTTTCAACCGTAATAACATTTTGATAAGTTTGTTTTTCAAAATACTCAGAAGGAGGATCTTTTGAAAATTTCTTTAAAACAATTTGCGAATTGTTTAAAGGTTTTGAAATTTGTTTTGAAGTATGGTTTTGTTTTGAAATTATTTTTAAAGGGGCTTCAGGTATTTTAAAAATCTCAAGAGAGGAGGGTATTTTTGAAGAACCACCTTGCTCTTGTTTTGAAAAGATTTTGTCAAAAGCCTGTTGTAAAATTCGTAGTTGATCCAGGATCTCCTTTTGAGTTTGAAGGGCTTCTTCTTCTTTTTCTGGTTTCTTTTTTGTAATTGTAATCCAAGATTGTGTTTCGGGTTCTGTTTTTGGTTTGGAAGTGTTTGGAGTTTTGGGTTTTCTTGCTTGGGGCCTATTGAAAGGCCTTTTCCTTTGTCAATCTGTTTTGGTGGCATCGTACCTGTTTTGGAGAAATTCACGAGTCAAGAAATCTGGAATAAAATTTGTTTCTCCTTTAATATATTCTATATTAAAATCAAAAATAATTAGTAGTGCCTGCCATCGAGCAAAAATCTGTTTTGAAGCAAGATTTTTAACATCTTTTTGTAAAACATCTTTAGCACTTTTGTAGTCAATCCTTAGTAAAAAATTTTGGTTTAGAAGATCGCTTTAAAATTTTTGTATACATAAAACTATACTTAGTATTTCCTTTTTGATAGTCGAATAATTTCTTTGGGTTTCATTCCAATGGGATGAAGTAAATTGGATTATTTTTTCATGACCCGTTTTTTCTTTTTTCTTTAAGATACCTCCATATCCAATATCAGAGGCATCTGTTTCTACAATTTTCTCTAGCTTAGGATCTGCTATATGCAGACATGGGATTTCTAGGACTTATTTTTTTATTAGTCGGACTACAGCGGCATGCTGTTCTGCCCATGGGGTGGGGTATTTCTTTAAACGATCATGCAATGGTCTAGCTAATTTGTTGATGTTTGGACAGAAATCTAGGACATAATTAAGACTTCCTAGAAATCGTTGTAATTGAGTTTTATCTAAAATTTTATCAGGAAATTTGTTTGCAAATTCTAATGATCTTTCTATAGGTTTAATCGTACCTTTTGATATGTAATGGCCAAGAAATCTAATTTTTGTTTGAAATAAAACCATTTTTGTTCTTGATATTACAAGTCCATTTTTTCGTGCAACATAGTAAAATGGTTTTAGATGTTTGAAATGTTCTTCAATAGAGTTTGAAAAGATGAGTATATCATCAATATATACTATACAAAATTTTGAATATTCTGAGAATATGTCATTCATTATTCTTTGAAATTCGGAAGGTGCATTTTTTAAACCAAAAGGCATTACATTCCATTGGTATTGTCCAAAGGGAACAGTAAATGTTGTTTTATATCGATCGTTTTCAGATATCTGGATTTGCCAAAATCCTGATTTTAGATCAAATTTTGAAAATATGTGTGCGGAGTGAAGTTTTTGAAGGAGGTCTTTTTTATTTGGTATTGGATATCTAATCCATTTTAATGTTGAGTTTAGAGGCTTGTAATTTATTACAAGTCTCGGAGTTCCTCTTTCTATTTCTGAATTTTTATTCACATAGAAAGCTGCACAAGACCATGGAGATCTTGATTTCGAAATTAATTTTTTGTTTAGAAGTTCTGAAATTTCTTTCTTACAGTGGCTCTCTAGATCAGAGTTCATCTGTATCGGACGAGCCTTTGTAGGAACTTCTCTTTCATCAAATTTTTCTTCATAGGGTAGATCAACTATGTGTTGTTTTCTATCCCAGAAGGCCGTTGGTAAATCCGAACATAATTGCTCTTCAAAAAGTTTACTTATCTTTGAAATTTTTTCTTTTGTAATTGAAGTTTCTAATATTTATTTTGTTTTTTCAACAAGAAATTCCGTTTGTAGGTTTTCTAAATGAAATTTTTTGCTTTTAATTAGAGAATTTATAGAATGTTCTTGTATTGAGCATGCTTTTATTAAGTTTAGACTTCTCTTTTTTGGAGTTTCCATGAATTCCAAAGTTAATTTTTTATCTTGTGTTTTGAAAGAAATTGAATTATCTTTAACTTTGTATGGTGTTATTAAGTTTATAAATGGTGTTCCAAGAATGATATTTTGGTATATATCATCTGTGAGAACAAAAACAGTTTTGAATAGAATATTTTCTTTTAATATTGAAGCTTCTGTTTTTGAGGTTATGCTAAGTTTTGAATTATTTGCTGCGGAAAGTTTTTCATTTGTTTTGTGATGAAAACATTTTGGTACGAGACCTGTTTTTATGCAATTTAGGTCGGCACCAATATCAAAAAGTGCAATTGTGTCAAGTTTGTAATTTTCAGAGAAAACAAGTGTAATTTTATTTTATATTTTCGGGATGTGATTTCTCTTAGTACAAAGAGGAAATCATTTGGCACGGTGTTTAGGGTTTGTATTTGTTCTACTAGATCATTTTCTAAATTTTCTGGACAAATGATGTCTTGTTCTTCTGAACTAGAATCATCATGTTTTTTAGAGGCTAATATTGAATGAAAATACTCTGAATCCATTTTTTTTTCTTTCAAATGTTTGAGTTTATTTTTTACATTTTTGATCTCAATTTGAAGCGATTGTAAAGTAGTTTTGGAATTATTTTTTCTTCCTTGGTTGAGGATAGTGGTTAAGTTATATGAAGAGTTCGAAGTTGATGGTTCTTTGGTTTTTGAGAGATTTTCTATTTTTTGGTTTTCGCTTATAGTTGAAATGATTGTTTCAAGAAATTTTCGTTTTAGTTCAGGGTCTGAGATTGAATTCAAGATTTCTAATTGGAATTCCTAATCTTTTGAGAGGACTTGGATTTTCTTACTATCTGAGTCCGAGCTAGATGATGAATCATTAAGTTCATCAACTTGCAAAGCTTCTTCAGGAGAGAACTCAGAATCACAATCACTAGACGAGGAAGAGTAGTCTAGGAAAAGATTTGATATTTTGGCTGAGATTTCTTCTCCAAGATCGAGTTCTTGGATTTTCTTATTTAGACGGCAGAATTTTGAAGTATGGCCTTTTTTGTTGCATTTAGAGCATGTTAAGTTTTTGTAAAAAGGTTTGTTTTGGGATTCTTTTGGTCTAAATTTGTTTCGAGGTTTATTCCAAGAGTTTTCTCGTGGCCTATATTCTTTAAAATTTCTTTTTGTAAATTTTCGTTTTTTGGAATAGTATGTGGGTTTGCAATTTCCTACACATGACTTTTTATTACTAGGATCTATTTCAAATTGTTTGCAGAAAGATCCTAACTCTGCTTTTGTTCTTTTAAGTTCCGATTTGAGATGTTTTTGGAGTTTTAAATCCTTACAGATTTTAAGACCTTCTTGTTGGATAAGACTAACTAGTTCTCCATAAGTGTAATCATCGTAGTCAATTATTTGGATACCACTAGATTCTCTAATTTTTGTTCTAACCTTTTCTCCTAAGAGTGTTGGTAGTCCTGCAAGAAATTTTTCTTTCCAAAAAGATTGGTTTGAATCTTGCCGAAGTAGAACCCTAGTGAGGAAGGTGTTTTTGTACCATTGAAAATCACTTAGTTTTTTACATTTGAGATTTGAAAGGAGTTCTGCGTTTTTGTCTCTAAGGACTGAGGGATCTCCTATGAAATGAAGGGTTATAGCTAAGACTAGAGTTGCTACCGCATTTTGTTGGGTGGCTCCGAAATTATCTAAAATTGGTAATCCTTCTTCATCTATTTTAATAGCATTAAGGATTTTTTCTCGTTGTTGACTAGTGAGATAGTTATCCCACCATCCTTTAAGCTGTCTCGAAAAACCAGCTATAAGGAGTTCAGCGACGGTTCTATCTTCGTTGCCTATTTGTGTCCTATAGGCGTTTGCAGCCATTGTCATTTTTTGGAGGAAATTTAAGATATTATATTCAGATATTCCATCTAGATTCCAGTCATAGACGGAAGAAGAATTGAACCTAGATTGTTCTACTGGTTGAATTTGTCCTAGGTCTGGTGCTGTTATTACTTGGTTTTCATGATTGTTTCTCCAACCAAGGCGATTTATTCTATTAATTTGGAATTGATGTAGGGTTTTATCAGAATCTGATTCTTGACATAGAGTATTTATTTGGATATTTGAGCTTTGTGTTTCAAGATTAGTAGGTGTTTGGATGGATCTAAAATTTCTTTGGTGTTTAGAAGTTGGAGTGTCAGGGACATCATAAGCTTGTTGTTTACTTTCTCCTATTTCTATGTTACTAAGTTGACTTTGAAGGGCGCGAATGAATTCTAAATTTGTATTTTGATTTTGGTGTCTTCTTTGTACTCTGATATTTGTCTTCTTTGTTCTCCGTATTATGATGTTTGTTTTCTTTGCATTCCGATATTTGTACCTATATACGTTTTGTTTTTTTTTTTTCTTCTTTTTTTTTTTTAGGCTCTCTAGAAAACTATTTAAATACTGGTTTTCATGATTGTTTGAAGGGCTCATGTTATTTGTGTATAATTCATGATTGTTTATAGATATATATATATATACAATATATATCTATAAACTAAAACTATTTATAGATATATATATATTTCACAATATCATCACTTGAAGCACCGTTCAAACGTCTATTATCATATGTTTTTATACATGCATGTAGTTTCTTTGTTGCTCCCTTAATAGTTTATAATCAACACTGAAAAGATTTTTTGAAACGTTCAGTCCAAGTTGCAATTTTTTCATTCCTAAACTCCTCTAACACACGATCCCATAATTGATCGTATGTTTGATAAACACCCATAATTGATTCTTCAGAAATTTTCATATAAACTTGACATAAAAATTTATCTTCTTCCTTAGAATACCCAGAAGAACGAAAACCAGACATTTTTGTTAAGGAAATAAAATAATATATTTTTTTGAATGATTCAATGTTGTGATTTCAAATAAAGATCAATGATGCTATTAATGGATGTTAATAGAGATTTTTATATTAATTAAGAAGTATGAGTTCTCACCTTTAGCAATTGTAAAATAGAGTGCACTATTGAAACAAAATCCTCTATTTTTAGAGAATTCTTTTTCTAGAGCTCTAATTTTAGAGAGAAAAAATAGAGGAACTAGTGCCACTCTTTTTTTCTTGTCCACAAGTAACCATTGGATTGATAACAAGACCTGATCTATAGCCTAAGTTCTTCAAATGGAACAGGTGAGATTCGAACTAACCACCTCATGCCTAGTTAAATCCGAGGCAAGCCAACTGGACCACTTGTTACTTGGCATAAAACCAATACCATTCTCAAAAACAAAAATATTGCTTTTGAACCGTTTTAGATTAAGAATATGTAATTAAGAAGAGCGAAATAAAATTGAGCATATATCAACTTAGCTTATCATTCGTCAATTTGATATCTGCAACATAACTCCAGCTAAACCCACAAAACGATTACTATATAACTCTATATGGTGAACTTGAGGAAATGGAAATCCCTCATGGATCCACAGATATATATATAACCAAATTACAAAAAATGGAAACGACAGTATGAAGTATATATCTACAAAGAACGGAATAACCAACCAAATCAAAATTAGATTTAAACTAACCGAATATTAGTTTTAACTTAATTTCAATCAAACTGGATAGTTCTGGTGTCCAGTCAGTTTTTATGTATCAACCGAACCAAACCTATACCTATGGAATATGAAGAGAAAAAGTAGTTCAGTTATTTAACATTAACCAAAATCAGATCAAACCGAACCACATATTTTGGTTCGACTTATTTTGGTTTTGGTATTTTTCGAACTTCACTCCTATAAAACTTTTTTTGTTGTCAACATCACTCCTATAAAACTAAAAACGATAAATTATGTAGAATGATATGCCACCTGCCATAATATGTATGTTCAAATATATCGCAAAAGGAGTAGCTATGGCGACTATAACGATCGCGAGAAAACAAGTAGTAGTTTCTTTATGTTAATTTCTTATTTTTTATTTTTATCTCATTTTTCATTTATTTAATACACTAATGCTTAATTCTTTTATAGTTTGGTAGTTAAAATTATTAAGCAAAAAAACTTTTTTTTGGTCTGAAAGCGGTAATATTATTAAAAATGGCCCAAAAGTCAAATGATACATATTACAACCAAAGATAACATGAGAATGGGCCAAACAATGGCCCAAGAAGTATTAGTCCTAGGTTGGAAAGATCGAGATCCTGAGTGGCCATGCATCTGTGAATGATTCTGTCACATGTCGATCTATTGGGGAAACCGCCATGCAACCACCTCAACTCCGATGAAATGGTGAGGAAGACGTAGTCGATCTCTAGTCCAAACCACCTGCAACCAACAACAACCATATATGCTCTACCAAAATTGAAATCAGCACCAGAAAATGGTTTACAGGAACGCCATGGATTTGCTACTCCGAAAACTTCAACGCCTCAAGATTCAACCCCGTTGTCTTGAAATTTATCCACATGCACTGTAGCAGCACTTGAAGATTTAAAATCAATATATAAAGCCCTAAGGGTAGGTATAAGACGAAGAGAGTCGATGTCGGTGCTATCGGAGCCACCATCGCCACTCTAAAAAAGAGCTGTAGCGGCTAGGTAATAGAGAGATTACTCTCCTAAATAAACAAAAATGAAGCCCTAACGGTAGGGAGATGACGAAGGGAGTCGACGCCGATGCTACTAGAGCCACCGTTACCGACTCCAAAAAAGAGCCATGACTGCTAGGTCAGAAAGAATTGCTGAAGCTAAAGACCTTAGTGTCTGATTTGTTCCCTACCACAGTTGGTAGATTAAAAAAGAATTTTAAAAAGTGGAATTTAGGTTATAGATTGGATCTTGTCGATCCAAAAAATAAACCAATGTCACACATAAACAAATTGTTGTTGGTCCACCACTACTTACAGTCTCACGTCCTCAATTTCAGCATCAACAACTCAAGCTTAAATTTCTTTAGTTCCACTTATGTCCTCAGATTTTTATGTCATTTTTTTATTTAATCGAATTTCATAATAGTAATTTACCCCATTTAATTCTTATGTTAATTGACTAAGTTACATAGTGGACAAATTATTCTGAACTAAAATGTATCAAACCAAGCTGGAAACGACATAAAAATCTGAAGATGTCTTAGATTCCTGTATCCGAAAAGCGAACCCAAATTTTATTAAACGAAACAAAAATCACTCATTAAAAAGGTATATAATCATTTATGACTTTGGCTTTTCTCATTTGTATATGTATCTATTCTAATTTTGTCTTTGTATTGAGTTATTTTCTACATAAATTATGAATTATTATTCCTTAAATTTCTAGTCGAAGTGTCGAGCTCTACTTAGTCTGGTGGTTAAATGCCTCAACTAATGACTCGGAAATCTAGAGTTACATTTCGCCCTACTAATTGCAACTAGGAAGCCTCTTTACAGTTTGTCAAAGCAACTGACAGGAAATTTAAAATAATTCAAATCTAATTTTATAACAATACGGCCAATACACTCTCGAGAATGTTAAATAATCTATTCCATTTCAAATTCAGGATGAATTTGAATGAGTTTGACATAAAAACATTTGTTCAAATCGATTTTACGTCGAATCACTATTTCTTTTGTTTGTTAAATTTTGTAGAGGGTCAAATTTATCGAACTATTATTCTGGTTACATGTAGATCAATACGATGCTTTCTAGGGGGATTTATAGATCATCGACCTTTGATCCTACAATTTTTTAGTCAATTTAATAAATCTTAATAATCTATAGTAGATAATTTAGGTGTGTGATATGTAAAAAAAAATATTTTAGGTGTGTGATATATGTAATAAATCTTAATAATCTATATGATTTTAAGGAAAACAATATAGAGTTACGAATGTGATATGTGTAGAAAAATAGAAAGACGTTGATATTTAGGTCATTTAGGTCGTTTAGGTTGAGACTGCACATAATAAAAAAAGGAAAACTAAATCTATATAAGACTAGTAAACATTTGACTTCTATTTGATCTTAGGAGTTCAAAGTTCTTGAGAAAGGAAAATATGCAAAGTTCTTAAGAAAGGAAAATATGCAAAGCTCTTGAGATAGAAAAAAGAGTGAATTAGGTATACTTAGATCCTAGCTAGTGGCGGACCCATAAATTTTTTTGACCTGGTTCATAATAAAATAATATAAAACATCTTGTT
This sequence comes from Lepidium didymum, assembly GCA_963920545.1. Classification (NCBI taxonomy): domain Eukaryota; kingdom Viridiplantae; phylum Streptophyta; class Magnoliopsida; order Brassicales; family Brassicaceae; genus Lepidium; species Lepidium didymum. The sequence goes on along the minus strand of OY986991.1, from coordinate 22,862,040 downwards.
CCATAAATAATAATTAATAAATACTTTATAAAATTATAATCAATAAAAACATTTTACAATCAATAATATAATCTATTAAAATATAGTCGAGTTCTTATGTCTGGTGATTAGGATGATCTAACTTATGACTCTGGCATCCTAAGTTTGATATCTACCCATTATATATAGTAGATTATAAAAGATTTTAGGGTATGATTTTTACTCTAAAGATCTGTTTTATCGATATAATTCTTAAAATTAAATATTTATTATAAATATATGTCAATTTCAAATAAGACAGCTATTGATTATGGTAATATTGTGTTTATGAGATAGTTTGCATATATATATATATATATATATATATATATATATATATATATATATATATATATATATATATATATATATATATATTTCCTACAGAAAAGAAGTTGGTGAGTTGATTAAATGGTGGTTTGTGAGTTTATGAGCTATTGATTAAGATAATATTGTGTGTTTATTAGATATTTTACATATATATATAAAATTCTGGCCACGTTTAAAAGAAAGGAGAAACGGAGGAAGAACCCCCGCGCCTTGCACATAACAAAATTATATATTTTATACATATATAAATTATTATAAAAAAGAAATATTAATATTTATTTTTTTAGTAATAATTATATATGTTAGTAATAAGCATATACATATATATGTGTTTGGTTTTTCTTTTTTCTCATATATATATATATGTGTTTGTTTATTTATAATTAGTAGTTGCTTACTTAATTATTTTATTATTTAAGAATATAACTGTATTGTTTGAAATGTGTCTATATTTTTTTAGTTGTGTTATTCAAAAAAATCAAAAAGTCTATTATGCAATAAATATAACAATTTTGATCAAAAGAAATAATATTTATTACAAAATTTTAAAAGTACACTACAACAATAAACAATAGCAAGTACCGTTTAGTCTAATGGCAGGTGGTAAGTACACTAAATGCAGAAGTACTTGCATATCTAGGGATCGACTCTCATTGCCTAAGTTATGTTGGAATTTGGCTAATGGGCCAGACAGTTGTGGCCCAATGTTGACAAAAAAAATAAAACAATAAACAGTAAAAAATAACGACTGAAATGAAAATTTTACTAAAAGTAAAAACCGTGAAACAAAAGTTTTACTTCGTGATCTCATACACAAATTTCACACACAAAAGATTTATGTATGTCATTATCGACACCGTAGTGATGCCAAAAATTGTTGTACTTAAAGAATTTGGTAGTTCGACCATCACAATACACTTGTCTTTGATGTAAGATTTTATCAACTGAAATGTTTGCCATATATATTTATTGCATATTTTGTAGCTTATGTACCACAATCCATAGTCAGTATCAATAGAATGAATTGTGACCATTGTAACATAAGAATTAATATAAAGGAAATAGAAAAAAATTAGTTTAAGACTAACGAAAAAGAGTCCAAAGCCTAAATATAAAAAACGTTTACCTCTTTTTTTATCTAGAAGTTCTCTAATTATTATTTTTGATAACATCTAAAGAAATCTTCACGAACACATAAAGATTTTAACTCATCGTTTTGGATACGTTCGGCCAATTCAATATGCAAATCATCATGAGAACCCTACAATACAGAATCGTATATGTGAGTTACAATCTCTTATATAAATAAAGTTAATTTATGTTTTTTAAATTGAAATATTATAAAATCACAGATTTTTTTTCTTCTCCAGAAGTACAGATCAGTGCTCCTACACTACAGCTCAAAACATACTTACTTCTGAGCCATTGTAAATTAGAGACTGTTGTCATTTTTGAACTGAATCCGTGATTCTTGAGTTTTAGGAATTTCCTTCCATTGGCTGGAAACCTTCTTTCTTCGATCAGAATACGAATAAGATCCGAAACTCAAGTAATTCATTTTTTTCATCTCAACTCCCCACTCCACTCTATTTCGACAAAAGACCCATCCCCAAGTTCCATAGCTTTGCTGTTGAATTGAATTGAATTCTGTTTTGGACTTTCATTGAATCAATCTCGGTATGTCAATCGCCGGCCGCCCTACCTAAACCAATCATCATATCAATTACTTAGAATTTTGAAATACTTAAGACACATATATATACCTCTAAATAATTTTATCTTTTTGACAAAAAATACTTTTATCTTGCAAAATTGTAAAACAATTTTGGTGGGGGAGGCAAAAATCATTCTTGGTTTTCCATTCACTTTAGAAACTTCAGTATTGCTAACACGAACTAACTATACGATGATATCTATAAAACAAACAAACAAATTATGAAATAATTAACAAATGTAATCAAGAAACAGTAAACGATAAACGAAATATAAAATATTTGAAAAAGAAAATATTATTTACATATAAGAGAGATATCCTTAAGATGCCCATCAACTGATTCACAGTATTAACAAATTTTAATCCAAAACTGACTATGAGAGAGGAACAATTGACTTAACTGAGGTTGTGTACACAAAGGAGACTTTGTATTTATGAGTAAAAGTACAGCAAGATCCGCTTGCATGACAGACCTGTAGCTTTGTAATTATCTTAGTACATCCTTGCTCAAGAAAAGTCATGAATTTGGAAAACAATTCATTCTTCACATTACAGTGAATTTTATCGCCCTACAAAAATATGAATTAATTAGAAATTATTCCTAATTATTATAAATGTAAATAGATAAATTATTAGTTACATACCTTAGAATCACAATGAACCATATCAATGGTTTGACCAAGTTCCTTAGTGAATACCTTATATTGCTTGAGAATCTTAACTTTAATTCTCCAATTTTGTTTGCATGGTTTCAACGAAGAAATTTATAGAAAGACATAATGAATTATAAAAACCAAGAGATAAAGAATGTGAAAATTATCAAAAATCGTTGGTGTTATAAGAAAGAATCATGAGATGGGTTTTAAATAGAAGTCAATTGATATGATTTTTCCTATTAGGATTAGGGATAAAATTTCAAGTTAGAGATTAATTAGTGATATCACCTATATGATATACCTTAAATATTATAAATTAGTTAAGATGAGTTGTTATATTTATTTCAACTTTTAATTAAAGAAATTATTATAAATAATGCCCGTGCATAGCATTTATAAATATTGAAATTTTACTTGAATATTAAAATATTGGAAGTCATATGTTTATAAATACGACTACGGTTATAAATACAACTATGTTTATACTACTTGATATAAATATTTGTGCCCTGTGTTGATGTTATCGCCATAATTATGTGACAATTGTTTATAATTTCATATTTAATGTAACAATTTTAAATTTATGTAAAGTAGATATTCAAATTTTATCTCTACTTTAAACCATAAACACGGGGCACAATAATTTCAAGATAATTCGTTCATTGTGTTTTATATGTATTTTAAACCTTCTCATTTTATTACATTGAAATCTAAAACAAACTAATAATATTGTGTTGATAATAATACTAAGTTATGTAGTTTTATCTAGAGATAATAGTTTCTTTATTACTATAAGACATAAAAATATTATACGATTATTATTTCCTAGTAACAAATTTGACATAATACTTCATAGGTCAAAACAAAACAATATAACACGGTGTTTAAGTTAACAATATGCTTTTATTATATAAGAGATTAATATCTTTTATTTTTTATTAAAAATATTATGATAGTATAGTTTTATTTTACCATAGTGTTTACCTATTCACAAATTTGTTACAATACTTTCTAGTCAAAAATGGACTAATATAACATGGTTTTTATCTTATATAAGAGATTAGTTTGTTAATTAATTTGATCCATGTTATATATATATTTTTTTGTCAAATATGTAATTTAAATCTTCTGTTTCTATTATATTTAAAGCTAAAACAAACTAGCAATATTATCTAGATAATAATAATAATCAGTTATAGAATCTTATCGAAAGATAATAATATATACAAATATTATGTGACTATTATTTCCTAGTAAAAATACGACCTAGTCTAAAACAGACTGATATAACATGGTGTTTAAGTTAACGCTACACTTTTACTATATATAAAGATATCTACTGGTAGCCAAAAATAGAATCACATTCGGAGTTGTGATTCGAAAGTTATGGTGGTCTTCCCAAGACAAACTAGAGATTGAATTCACGATTGTCAATGTTTGGAAATAGTTTTCTAATTAACTTGGTGATCCAGTTTCGAAGGTGGAGTTTATCGGGAAATCATGTTTTAGGGTCTTATTAAAATTGTTTTCGTTTTGTTGCTTTGAAAAGTAAAAATCTTTGTATGAGATTTAAATTAAGCCAATAATATTCTAGCTTGTTGTTGACTCTAAAGTATGATTGGTTTAGTTTAAATCTCCTACAAAGATTTTTGCTTTTCAAAGCAAACAAACGAAAATAATTGCTAATCGAGAGGGCTTGATTATAATTGCTTTTTTTTTCTTTGAAAAGCAAAAATCTTTGTATGATATTGAAATTAAACAAATTGTACGCTAGTTTTTTTTACTTCAAAATATGATTGGTTTAATTTCAATGTTTTACAAAGATTTTTGCTTTTCAAAGTAACAAAACGAAAGCAATTCCAATCAGACCCTTCAGGCATTGGTTTGTAATAGGTTTATCCTGCAATTTGTAATAGGTTTATCCATTTTTAAAGAATAATCCTAGACCACCTTATATTTTATCCTTATATAATCGCTCCCATTTGACCCAATGAATACCCCTTGTTGTACCTGAGTTTTGCCACCAAAAGTTAGCAGTGGCTTCAAAATTTTTTGAAGTAACCGCCTTTGAGAGCCAATTGCATGACATAACATAAAATGGTTTGGTTGTGAGTACTGATTTAATTAAGACCTCCTTTCTCCCTATGGATAAAAATTTGGCCGACCATGAGTTAATTCTTACATTTATTTTTTCTTTAACAAAAGCGAAGACCTTTGTTTTTGTACCCTCTAGCCCTTCTAGGAGACCAAGATATGTACCCATTCGGTGTAGGTTTTTAATTCCTAAATGGTTCTGAATTTCTTTTCTTGTGATAGGGTCCACTTCTTTTCCAAATTGAATAGAAGATTTGGAGTAGTTTATTTTCTTACCTTATGCCTTCTCATATTCTGTGTAGAGAATAAACATGTATGGTGATAGGGGCTCTCCTTGACGCAAATCACTGATTATGAACCATGGTTCGAGCCGGTGTACTCTACTCCGAGTTAAACGTTCCCATACTTGTTCGCGAAGGTGATAAACCGTTATCCATATATAAAAGAGATGAAAGTTTTTTTACCTCGTAGATCTAGAAAGATATCAATAATGTTTTTATCCTTGTTGAGAACAACATTAAAAGGGTTGTTAAAGAATAGTGATAGACCACGGCTAGCTCCAATGGGTTCGACCATGATTTTGGTTTCCATTGAAAATAAATTTTCTATATAATCGTCACGTTTTTCTGTTTCCATTAAAAATAAAAAATCAAATTTAACTTGCTTAAAGATGTTCTTCAAATAAGTATAAGAAATTACACTTCCAATGCCCTGGCAATTACAAAAAATTAAGTTAAACATAAAACTAGAAAAAGCAGATTAATCGGTCGATGCCGTAAGAGGAGATGTTGCAGTCTCATCTAAGATTTTGGACCTTTTTCCTTTTTTCCTATGGATCTGCTCTACAGTGTGCCCAATGTTTTGGTTTTTGGAATTCACACCTTGCAAACATGCTGCAGACTTGTTACTTCTCTTGCTCGTATTAGTTGATACGTCCTGTTGCATTTTAGACTTTGCCTTTGGCCGAGGTGGTAATGGCTGTTTGTGAATCCTATTCTTGCTCTTCACATCCTTTAGCAGCTCCAACATTTCCGCTTCTGTAATTGTGTCATAGGATTTTAGTCTATCCAAATCCTCTGCAGCCATAAGTGGAGGTTCTTTGTTCCCATCCTCTTCTTTACTCTCAGATAAGAGGTCATAATTTACGGGATCATACCTCTCCTCACGCGGTGACTCCTCCTTTTTGTTGTCCTGTTTAGAAACCTGCAACGAACCAATAGAGGGAGTTCACACTTGGTTTATAGAGTTTACCTCATCACTTTCCTGGGCAATATTAGATGTTAGAGTGAGATAAACAAGCCTCTTGCGGAATCAACTAAACACCAAGAAGAATTTGGGCTTTTAATCTCCGAAATTGGTTCGAATTTTAGAGAGAAGAAGAAGAATTAAACTTAGGCTAAATGTTGACACAATCGTTTATAGAGTTCCCCAAATTGGGTACATCTCTCTTCAGGTTTGAACCTGGAATCCACTAATCACTCTCTCTGTTTCTCTGTTACAGGTGATCAGTTCATTAGCTTGAGCTCAAGGAAGAAGAAGAAGAGCATAAGAGGTTTAGAGATGAATCTGGCCTTATATATGGACAGATTCATTACAGAGTTAATGAGAGACTAAATGGGCCATAATGGCGGAAAACAAACAAATGTGGCCCAACTGAAATTAAGATCCATCAGACTCAAGTACTGACTCTGGTGGGCTTCAGTTTGGGCCCACAGCCCATTCGGATTATGAAGACTAAAACCTCATATGTCCACCGTTTTGACTTCATTTGTCTAAAAAAACACTCTCAGCCGCATCTGTTCTTCTCTCTGCATGCGATTCAACTTCTTGAATCGCCGCCTCCGAACCTTTTGACTTTTCGAACGAAGAAATTGCTCCGTTCTTCATCTCCGATGTTTGACAACGAGCGTAAGTCATACTCTTCCTTTTCCTTTGATTTCTTTGCGCTATGTCGCTTGAGATTCTTTCTTTTTCGACTTCTCTGAGCTCAGTCGTTTGAGATTCCTTCTCCTTACGACTTCTTCTTTTCTCTGTTAACTCCTTTTTTGAGTCTTTACTAACAGATTTCCATGTTTCCTTCGTAGATCTGGCCAAGAGTGTCTCAGGTTCTGAGACTTTTCCGACTCTTCAGATCTCCGGTGAAGACTTCTTGAGCTACGCTCTGTCCTCTTCCATGTTCAGAATTTACATAAAGCTGAACATCTTCCTGGTAAGAAAAATAAGATAGGTTTCTTTTTCGAAGTTTATTCTTTTCCTTAATAATTAACAGATCTTCTTTTATGTGTAGGTTTGACTTGGAGTCTCACAGATGATGAGGTCTTCGTCTTTTCAGATCCCCAACGAAGCCTCTCCGGCATTGATATAAGCCATCCTCCATGTTCAGAGCGTGCATGCAGCCTCCAACTCACTATATTGTTTCCTACTTGGAATACATAACCTGAAATTGATCTCCTTCTGTCTAAATCTGCTGCATAATCTGCATCACAGTAGCCTCTTATTTTAAAATATGTGCCTTGTTTGAATGTCAAGTTTACTTTCTTTGCTGACTTCAAATATTTCATTATCCAATTAACAGCCAACCAATGTGTTCTTCCTCGTTTTGATATGTACCTGCTGACAATGCCAATTGGATATGCGAGGTCGGGTCTGGAGCCAACCATTGCGTACATCAGACTCCCCACTGCACTGGTGTAAGGTATGTCATCCATCCCTTTTCTCTCTGTTATCTCATCTTCAGTAAAAACACTTTTCATTTTGAAGTGAGAACCGAATGGAGTTGTTACTGACTTACACTGATCCATATTGAAAACCTTTAAAACTTGATCAATGTAATTTGTCTGTGAAAGTGTTAATGTACCCTTTTTCATGTCTCTGTGTATATCCATGCCTAGTATTTTCCTTGCAGCACCTAAGTATTTCATCTCGAATTCGCTGTGAAGTAGATGCTTTAGTTTTGAAATTTTTGTCTTGCTTATTGATGCAATTAACATGTCATCCACATATAGGAGTAGATAGATCATGTTTTCAATTGAATCACCTTTGATATACACACATGGATCATACTCGCTTTTCTGAAAACACTGCTTGCTCATGAATTCATTAAAACATTGATTCCATTCCCTTGGAGACTGTTTTAAACCATAAAGTGATTTCTTCAATAAACAGACCTTATTTTCACTGCCTTTAACCACATATCCCTCTAGTTGTTGCATGTAGATAGTCTCATGTAGAACTCCGTGTAAGAAGGCTGTCTTTACATCTAACTGTTCTAACTCCATGTTCCAATTAGTGACTATTGATAATAAAAACCTAATTGAAACATGCTTGACCGCTGGGGCAAAAACCTCATTAAAATCAACTCCCTCCACCTAAGCAAAACTTTTAGCCACTAACCTTGACTTGAACCTTGGTTTTTTAATGCCTGAAATTCCAGGTTTCAGCTTGAAAATACATTTACAACCTATTACCTTATGATCTTTAGGTTTATTAACCAGATCCCAAGTATGGTTCCTTATCAAAGAATCCATTTCCTCATTTGAAGCTTTATTCCACTTCTTTCTATGTTTGCTGTTCATAGCTTCAGTGTAGGTTTTAGGTTCCTCAATTTCTAGAATCTCCGAGCTAGATAGAGCATAAGCAACTAGATTAGCTTCCTCAAATCTAGATGGTGGTTTTACTTCTCGTCTCTGTCTGTCCCTTGCAAGTAGATAGTCACTTAGGTTTGTGCTTTGATATGTCTCTTGTTCATCTCTAGAACCCTCAACACTTCCTCCAATAGTCTCTGAATCTGAAACTGTTTGTCCTTCATCCTAACTTTCAATGTCCACTATGCGCTCTGAATTTTCTTTAGTTCCTCGACCTGATTCGATATTGGTTCTTTTCTTAGACTTGTCACCCAATATTTCTTCTAAGTCTTCCTTAAAAGTCACACGCTTCCCTGTAGCCTTCTTAACTTTCTGAACTTCAACTGAATCAATGTCACCTTCTGAACTTAGATCCTTAAACAAAACATCCTCATTGAACACCACGTCTCTGCTTATGATAACCTTATTCTCTTCAGGTAACCAGATCCTATATCCCTTAGTTAAAATTCCATAACCAAGAAATATACCCTTTTGAGCTCTCGGACTTATCTTGTCTTGAACTGAGTGTATATAGGCAACACAACCAAAACTCCTTAATTGACTGTGTAATCTGGCTTAGTATTAGACCATAACTCCTCTGGAATTTCAAAATTAATAGATGATGAAGGTGACCTATTAATAATGTATACTGCTGTACTAGTAGCCTTAGCCCAAAACTCCGCACTTAAACCAGTTTCTGCCAACATACTTCTCACCTTATCCATTATAGACCTATTCATCCTCTCGGATACACCATTCTGATGTGGTGTATAAGGTACAATTTTGTGCCTTTTTATCCCTGAAACTCTACAAAGATCATCAAACTGAGTATTGCAAAACTCAAGTCCATTGTCTGTCCTCAATCATTTAATCATTTTCTTTGTTTGATTCTCCACTAGGACTTTCCAATCCGAGAATGCTTTAAATGCATCACTCTTCCTCCTTAGGAAATATATCCATACTTTCTTAGAGTAATCATCTATAAAACTGATAAAGTATTGATCCCCCGATATACTAGGTGTAGTATTTTGTGATCCCCATAAATCCAAATGGACGTATTCTAAAATACGTTTTGATGTCTTCTTAGCCTTGTGTGGAAATCTAGCTTTATGTGATTTTCCTAGTACACATGCTTCACACAAACTTAGGTCCTTGATTTCTTCACCTTTAATGCAGCCTTTCTTAACCAATGTTTCCATTGACCTCTTTCCCATGTGTGCAAGCCTGTGGTTCCATCTTGTAGTTGTATCTACAATACCTTTTGCTACATTAGCTTCCTGTGATCTAACTTGACCATGTAGCTAATACAACCCATTTCTATACTTTCCCGTGATAACCTTTTCACATCCTTTATAGAAAACAACTTGGAAATCCTTCCCTTTATAGCTACAACCAGCTTCCTCTAGTTGACCATATGAGATTAGGTTTCTGCTCATGTCTGGTACATATCTTAGATCATTCAATTTGATATCTGTCCCATCCGCATTTTCCACTATAATTCTGCCAATTCCCTTAACTTCACATGAATCATCATTAGCCATTAGCACACATCTTCCTTCTAACTCTTTGAAATCTGTAAGATATTCCCTTATAGGTGTTATATGAAATGTGCAACCCGAGTCTAACACCCATTCATCTTCTGTGGTGACTAAACTGACTGCATATGCTGATGATTCTAGAAGAACTACATTTGCAGAATTGCTTTCTTTTCCGTGACCCTTGTTCTGGCCTCTTTGTGGACAATCCTTCTTCCAATGATTTTCATCTCCACAAGTCCAACAAGCCCTCACATTACTTTGCTTATGTCGTGATTTAGAACGCCCTCTGCTCTTGGATCTGCCATTTCCTTTTCCTTGACCTTTGTTCCCTCTTGACTCAGTTATGCCTTTACTTTCAACACTCAATCCTTCTGCTGAATGCATCTTCTTGTACAGTTGGCCCTTCTATATGAAGTTTGACTCCATTCCATATGCTCTGGTGATCACATCATCCATGGTTAATGAATCTTTAGAATTTCTGAATTGTAGAGTATGAACTAGAGGTTCAAATGCAGGAGGTAAACTATTAAGTAAACCTATAGCTTGATCTTCATCTTGAATAGTAACCTTCAAACTTGCAAGATCATTAACTAACTTCAGGAATTTATCCAAGTTTTCTTGAATTGTCTTATCCTCCTCCATCTTAAAACACGAAAATTGTTTCTTCAGATAGATCATGTTAGCTTTAGTGTTTGTTTGATAGTCTCTTTCCAATGCTTTCCATTGACTATGTGCAGTAGGTTCATTCATGATCTTTCTTAGGACTGAATCTGTGAGACATTGCGCAAGCAGGCTCCTTGCTCTTTTGTCTCTCTTAGCCCATGAAGTATCCTTCACTACAGCCTATGTTGTCTTCTCAACAACAGTTTCTTCATTATGTTCTTCTTCAAGAACATCAAGCAAGCCAAGAATCTCAAACTGACCAAGCACACGGTATTTCCACAGACCAAAATCTCCTTTCTCATCGAACTTCTCCACTTCAAATTTTCCCATTATAGGTTCCATTTCTTGATCAATTACCTGCAGAATAATAGATCAAGTTAAGTAGATTACTGTAACTTCTTGTTACTTGAAGTATAAGTAATCCGATTTCTTTGAATATTTGAATGTTTCTGTGAGAATGCGTTCGATATTTGAATTAAACTTACAATTAGAATTCAACTCCCTTATTTGAATATGAAGTTCTAATTAGTTTCTTTGATTTTGTCTTGTTCTTTCTGTGATTGTGCTTCTTCAGAGTCTTCGGCGTTTCCTCCGCGAGATTCGTCTCTAGGTTGAGACGAGTTCCTTCTCAGCAACAACCGATGATCTTCAATTCACTACCGTACTGCATAAGCTTTTTTTCTCCTTGCTTCCCGCCTTTTCTTGATTGAGTCTTCTTTGTTTATATTTGATCGTAGAACTCACTCTGAGCTCTGATACCACTAGTTAGAGTCAGATAAGCAAGCTCTTGCGGAATCAACTCAACACCAAGAAGAATTTGGGCTTTTAATCTCCGAAATTGGTTCCAATTCTAGAGAGAAGAAGAAGAATTAAACCTAAGCTAAATGTTGACACAATCGTTTATAGAGTTCCCCAAATTGGGTACATCTCTCTTCAGGCTTGAACCTGGAATCCACTAATCACTCTCTCTTTTTCTCTGTTACAGGTGATCAGTTCATGAGCTTGAGCTCAAGGAAGAAGAAGAAGAAGAGTGTAAGAGGTTTAGAGATGAACCTTACCTTATTTATGGCCAGATTCATTACAGAGTTAATGAGACTAAATGGGCCATAATGGCGGAAAACAAACACATGTGGCCCAGCTGAAATTAAGATCCATCAGATTCAAGTAATGACTCTGGTGGGCTTCAGTTTGGGCCCACAACCAATTCGGATTATGAAGACCAAAACCCTACATTAGATCTTCTAGATTTCTTGGATGAAGAGTGAGCCTGTAATGTATCCATCTTTTGCTCTGGCTGCTTTGCTAAACGAATTCTCTTTGGTTAATTTTCTCCAATCCCTATTCCTTTTGTTTTTCTTGATCCTGAAAGTTGTCATTTTTTAGCAGGTTGTGATGTGTCACTGAATGGAGTGGTCATTTCCGCTTTTCCACCTGCCTTCTGTACATACTTCAGCTTTTTTTATTCTGATATGAATGTCGCTCATGTCTTTCAATCTCCTTGTCTCTGTTTTCATGAACCATGAATCTCTTGCATCAGGTCACAACATGGTTTATTTAGTTACAGTAACTACATATACTTCGGTGTTGATCATATTTAATATTCAACATAATTCCAACACCGTCTTCAAACTCCACTGTAGTCTTTGTTATTAGAGCTTTCATGACATTTACCCCACCAAAATCCATGCACCTTCGACATCAATTTGTAAAACCTTTCCCAACTGATCTCCAATGGCTTCAAAGACTATTTCCACCGCAAACTATGTAGGGACATTTGAAATCCTTGCCCACATCACCAACGTCGACGGGTAATCTTCTGGGGCTCTAGGTATCCATCTGGCTAGAGTTATCATCCAGCCATCAAAATGGGTTGCACCAAACTACAGGACTTCATCTATATCCTTCTCGTGTTAGAAGGAAATTTAATAATGGCTGAAGCCTAGTTTAGTGTTGTTACTCAATCTTTGGATGAACCATTGCATATCCAAGTTCCTCCAAGTTTGAATTGGATGAATCAGTGCATATCCTCCATATTCTGGAGAATTGTTGGATAAGTGCTCCAACCTCCTGTTTTGGAGGGTTCATGCACTTTCCTAGCAACACCTTCGAACATCTAGCAATTAGATCATTGTTATCAAACTTGGGGATTTTTATTCTTGAAATTGGAATATAGGAATTTCCATTAACAAACTTCTTATTCAGGTTAAGTTGTGACATCTTTTCTTTGGAAATAAAAAGAGATAAAATCGAAGTGAGCTTGCTTGCGGATATGAAAAGTGGCCTTGTTATGAACTCTATATATATATCCAATTATCGAGTTTTCCTCTACAAACTTTGAAATTTTCTCGTTTGTTTTGATTTTAGCCTCGATGGATCTTGATCATTGCCTACTTATGTCGATCCTGTCAAAGAAAATCGGTTGCCAGACGATGCGAATGGCCTGTGGGTCTAGAGCATTCCTTCGGTACGAGGAAAACACTACCCGATTGTCGAGAAATTGAGTTTTCCTTTACCAACTTTGATTTTTTCTCGTCCGTTTTGTTTTTTACCTTTATGAATCTCGATCATTGCTAACTTATGTCGATCCAGTAAAAAAAAATCGATTGCTAGACGATGCGGAATGGCATGTGGGTAGAGAGCACTCCTTCGGTACGACGAAAACACTACCCGGGTGTCGAGAAATTGAGTTTTCCTCGACCAACTTTTATTTTTTCTCGTCCGATTTGATTTTTACCTCGATGGATCTTGATAATTGCCAATTTATGTCTATCTTGTCAAACAAAATCTATTGCCAGACAATGCGAATGGCCTGTGGGTCTAGAGCATTCCTTCGGTACAAGGAAATCACTACTCGGTCGTCGAGAAATTGAGTTTTCCTCGACCAACTTTGATTTTTTCTCGTTCGTTTCAATTTTTGCCTCGATGGATCTCGATCATTAACTATTTATGTTGATCTTGTCGAAGAAAATCGGTTGTCGGATGATGCAGAATGGCTTGTGGGTCAAGAGCATTCCTTCGGTACGAGGAAAACACTACCTAGGGGTCGAGAAATCAACTTTTCCTTAACCAACTTTAATTTTTCTCGTCCATTTTGATTTTTGCCTCAATCGATCTTGATCATTGCCCATTTATGTCTATCCAGTCGAAGAAAATTGGTTGTCGGACAAGGTGGAATGGCCTGGGTTCAAGAGAATTCCTTTGGTACGAGGAAAACACTACCCGTGGGTCAAGAAATCGAGTTTTCCTCGACCAATTTTAATTTTTTCTCATCTGTTTCGAGTTTTGCCTCGATGGATCTCGATCATTGCTAACTTATGTCGATCCAGTCAAAGTAAACGGTTGTCGGACTATGCAGAATGGCCTGTGGGTAGAGATCATTCCTTCAGTACGAGGAAAACACTACCTTTGGTCGAGAAATCAAAATTTTCCTCAACGAACTTTAATTTTTCTCGTGCGTTTAGATTTTTGCCTCAACAGATCTCGATCATTGCCCATTTATGTCGATCCAGTTGAAGAAAATGGTAGCCGGACGATGTGGAATGGCCTGTGGGTCGAGGGAAAACACTACTCGGGGTCGAAACATTGAGTTTTCCTCGACCAATTTTAATTTTTTCTAATCATTTTTTTAGTTTTGCCTCGATAGATCTCGATCATTGCTAAATTTTTTGTAGCTTACTCTCTGGCAACCAATTTTCACTGATTGGGAAAGTCTTGCTATTCCAAATGCAAGCCGTAGGTGCGGATGGGGACGTAACAATCCTCCTCTATCCCAATGTTTTGACGAAGCGGATGGGAGTGTTTTGCGGGAACATGGATCCGCCTAGGCTGTCCCGACGGGTAAGCGGTGTGGGAGGGTCATCCCGTAAGATATCCCACCCTGCGCTGGGGTCTGATGCGGATCTAGGTAACTGGGGACAATGGATGGAGGTGTAATTGAATCCGGTTTCTTGAAAAATCGTGATCTCTTCGGTAGTTTTTTCACATTATCCGGGTGAATCAACAAACAAGGTCCGATTCGATTGAACCGTAAGGATATTGCTCGACCAAAAATCTTAGTCATGAACCCTTTTTCGTAGCTTACTCTCTGGCAACCAATTTTCACTAATTGGGAAAGTCTTGCTATTCCAAATGCAGGCCGTAGGTACGGATGGGGACGTAACAATCCTCCTCTGTCTCAACGTTTTGCCGAAGCGGATGGGTGTGTTTTGCGGGAACATGGATCCGCCTAGGCTGTCCCGACGGGTAAGCGGTGTGGGAGGGTCATCCCGTAAGACTTTTTCCCACCTTGCGCTGAGGTCTGATGCGGATCTGGGTAACTGGTGACGATGGATGGAGGTGTAATTGAATCCGGTTTCTTGAAAAATTGTGGTCTCTTCGGTAGTTTTTTCACATTGTCCGGGTGAATCAACAAACAAGGTCCGATTCGATTCAACCGTAAGGATATTGCTCGACCAAAAATCTTAGTCATGAACCCTTTTTCATAGCTTACTCCCTGGCAACCAATTTCACTGATTGGGAAAGTCCTGCTATTCCAAATGCAGGCCGTAGGTGCGGATGGGGACGTAACAATCCTCCTCTGTACCAACGTTTTGCCGAAGCGGATTAGCGTGTTTTGCGGGAACATGGATCCGCCTAGGCTGTCCCGATGGGTAAGTGATGTGGGAGGCTCATCCCGTAAGACTTTTTCCCACCCTGCGCTGGGGTCTGCTGATTTGGGTAACTGGTGACGATGGATGGAGGTGTACTTGAATCCGGTTTCTTAAAAAATCGTGGTCTCTTGGGTAGTTTTTTCACATTGTCCGGGTGAATCAACGAACGAGGTCTGATTCGATTGAACCGTAAGGATATTGCTCGACCAAAAATCTTAGTCATGAACCCTTTTTCGTAGTTTACTCTCTGGCAACCAATTTTCACTGATTGGGAAAGTCTTACTATTCCAAATGCAGGCCGTAGGTGCGGATGGGGACATAACAATTCTCCTCTGTCCCAACGTTTTGCCAAAGCGGATGGGCGTGTTTTGCGGGAACATGGATCCGCCTAGGCTGTCCCGACGGGTAAGCGGTGTGGGAGGGTCATCCCGTCAGACTTTTTCCCACCCTGCGCTGGAGTCTGATGCGGATCTGGGTAACTGGCGACGATGGATGGAGGTGTAATTGCATCGGGTTTCTTGAAAAATCGTGGTGTCTTCGGAAGTTTTTTCACATTGTCCGGGTGAATCAACAAACGTGGTCCGATTCGATTGAACCGTAAGGATATTGCTCGACCAAAAATCTTAGTCATGAACCCTTTTTCGTAGTTTACTCTCTGGCAACCAATTTTCACTGATTGGGAAAGTCTTACTATTCCAAATGCGGGCCGTAGGTGCGGATGGGGACGTAACAATCCTCCTTTGTCCTAATGTTTTGCCGAAGCGGATGGGAGTGTTTTGCGGGAACATGGATCCGCCTAGGCTGTCCCGATGGGTAAGTGATGTGGGAGGCTCATCCCGTAAGACTTTTTCCCACCCTGCGCTGGGGTCTGCTGATTTGGGTAACTGGTGACGATGGATGGAGGTGTACTTGAATACGGTTTCTTAAAAAATCGTGGTCTCTTGGGTAGTTTTTTCACATTGTCCGGGTGAATCAACGAACGAGGTCCGATTCGATTGAACCGTAAGGATATTGCTCGACCAAAAATCTTAGTCATGAACCCTTTTTCGTAGTTTACTCTCTGGCAACCAATTTTCACTGATTGGGAAAGTCTTACTATTCCAAATGCAGGCCGTAGGTGCGGATGGGGACGTATTAATCCTCCTCTGTCCTAATGTTTTGCCGAAGCGGATGGGAGTGTTTTGCGGGAACATGGATCCGCCTAGGCTGTCCCGACGGGTAAGCGGTGTGGGAGGGTCATCCCGTAAGATATTTTTCCACCCTGCGCTGGGGTCTGATGCGGATCTGGGTAACTGGGGACGATGGATGGAGGTGTAATTGAATCCGGTTTCTTGAAAACTCGTGATCTCTTCGGTAGTTTTTTCACATTGTCCGGGTGAATCAACAAACAAGGTCCGATTTGATTGAACCGTAAGGATATTGCTCGACCAAAAATCTTAGTCATGAACCCTTTTTCGTAGCTTACTCTCTGGCAACCAATTTTCACTGATTGGGAAAGTCTTGCTATTCCAAATGCAGGCCGTAGGTGCGGATGGGGACGTAACAATCCTCCTCTGTCTCAACGTTTTGCCGAAGCGGATGGGTGTGTTTTGCGGGAACATGGATCCGCCTAGGCTGTCCCGACGGGTAAGTGGTGTGGGAGGGTCATCCCGTAAGACTTTTTCCCACCCTTCACTGAGGTCTGATGCGGATCTGGGTAACTGGTGACGATGGATGGAGGTGTAATTGAATCCGGTTTCTAGAAAAATCGTGGTCTCTTCGGTAGTTTTTCACATTGTCCGGGTGAATCAACAAACAAGGTCCGATTCGATTCAACCGTAAGGATATTGCTCGACCAAAAATCTTAGTCATGAACCCTTTTTCATAGCTTACTCCCTGGCAACCAATTTTCACTGATTGGGAAAGTCCTGCTATTCCAAATGCAGGCCGTAGGTGCGGATGGGGACGTAACAATCCTCCTCTGTACCAACGTTTTGCCGAAGCGGATTAGCGTGTTTTGCGGGAACATGGATCCGCCTAGGCTGTCCCGATGGGTAAGTGCTGTGGGAGGCTCATCCCGTAAGACTTTTTCCCACCCTGCGCTGGGGTCTCCTAATTTGGGTAACTGGTGACGATGGATGGAGGTGTACTTGAATCCGGTTTCTTAAAAAATCGTGGTCTCTTCGGTAGTTTTTTCACATTGTCTGGGTGAATAACCGAACGAGGTCCGATTCGATTGAACCGTAAGGATATTGCTCGACCAAAAATCTTAGTCATGAACCCTTTTTTGTAGTTTACTCTCTAGCAACCAATTTTCACTGATTGGGAATGTCTTACTATTCCAAATGCAGGCCGTAGGTGCGGATGGGGACGTAACAATCCTCCTCTGTACCAACGTTTTGCCAAAGCGGATTAGCGTGTTTTGCGGGAACATGGATCCGCCTAGGCTGTCCCGATGGGTAAGTGATGTGGGAGGGTCATCCCGTAAGACTTTTTCCCACCCTGCGCTGGGGTGTGCTGATTTGGGTAACTGGTGACGATGGATGGAGGTGTACTTGAATCCGGTTTCTTAAAAAATCGTTGTCTCTTCGGGAGTTGTTTCACATTGTCCGGGTGAATCAACGAACGAGGTCCGATTCGATTGAACCGTAAGGATATTGCTCGACCAAAAATCTTAGTCATGAACCCTTTTTCGTAGTTTACTCTCTGGCAACCAATTTTCACTGATTGGGAAAGTCTTACTATTCCAAATGCAGGCCGTAGGTGCGGATGGGGATGTAACAATCCTCCTCTGTACCAACGTTTTGCCCAAGCGGATGGGCGTGTTTTGCGGGAACATGGATCCGCCTAGACTGTCCCGATGGGTAAGTGATGTGGGAGGGTCATCCCGTAAGACTTTTTCCCACCCTGCGCTGGGGTCTGCTGCTGATTTGGGTAACTGGTGACGATGGATGGAGGTGTACTTGAATCCGGTTTCTTAAAAAATCGTGGTCTCTTTGGTAGTTTTTTCACATTGTCCGGGTGAATCAACAAACGTGGTTCGATTCGATTGAACCGTAAGGATATTGCTCGACCAAAAATCTTAGTCATGAACCCTTTTTCGTAGTTTACTCTCTGGCAACCAATTTTCACTGATTGGGAAAGTCTTACTATTCCAAATGCAGGCCGTAGGTGCGGATGGGGACGTATTAATCCTCCTCTGTCCTAATGTTTTGCCGAAGCGGATGGGAGTGTTTTGCGGGAACATGGAACCGCCTAGGCTGTCCCGACGGGTAAGCGGTGTGGGAGGGTCATCCCGTAAGATATTTTTCCACCCTGCGCTGGGGTCTGATGCGGATCTGGGTAACTGGGGACGATGGATGGAGGTGTAATTGAATCCGGTTTCTTGAAAACTCGTGATCTCTTCGGTAGTTTTTTCACATTGTCCGGGTGAATCAACAAACAAGGTCCGATTTGATTGAACCGTAAGGATATTGCTCGACCAAAAATCTTAGTCATGAACCCTTTTTCGTAGCTTACTCTCTGGCAACAAATTTTCACTGATTGGGAAAGTCTTACTATTCCAAATGCAGGCCGTAGGTGCGGATGGGGACGTAACAATCCTCCTCTGTACCAACGTTTTGCCGAAGCGGATTGGCGTGTTTTGCGGGAACATGGATCCGCCTAGGCTGTCCCAATGGGTAAGTGATGTGGGAGGGTCATCCCGTAAGACTTTTTCCCACCCTGCGCTGGGGTCTGCTGATTTGGGTAACTGGTGACGATGGATGGAGGTGTACTTGAATCCGGTTTCTTAAAAAATCGTTGTCTCTTCGGGAGTTGTTTCACATTGTCCGGGTGAATCAACGAACGAGGTCCGATTCGATTGAACCGTAAGGATATTGCTCGACCAAAAATCTTAGTCATGAACCCTTTTTCATAGCTTACTCCCTGGCAACCAATTTTCACTCATTGGGAAAGTCTTACTATTCAAAATGCAGGCCGTAGGTGCGGATGGGGACGTAACAATCCTCCTCTGTCCCAACGTTTTGCCGAAGCGGATGGGCGTGTTTTGCGGGAACATGGATCCGCCTAGGCTGTCCCGACGGGTAAGCGGTGTGGGAGGGTCATCCCGTCAGACTTTTTCCCACCCTGCGCTGGGGTCTGATGCGGATCTGGGTAACTGGCGACGATGGATGGAGATGTAATTGCATCCGGTTTCTTGAAAAATCGTGGTATCTTCGGAAGTTTTTTCACATTGTCCGGGTGAATCAACAAACGTGGTTCGATTCGATTGAACCGTAAGGATATTGCTCGACCAAAAATCTTAGTCATGAACCCTTTTTCGTAGTTTACTCTCTGGCAACCAATTTTCACTGATTGGGAAAGTCTTACTATTCCAAATGCAGGCCGTAGGTGCGGATGGGGACGTAACAATCCTCCTCTGTCCTAATGTTTTGCCGAAGCGGATGGGAGTGTTTTGCGGGAACATGGATCCGCCTAGGCTGTCCCGACGGGTAAGCGGTGTGGGAGGGTCATCCCGTAAGACTTTTTCCCACCCTGCGCTGGGGTCTGCTGCTGATTTGGGTAACTGGTGACGATGGATGGAGGTGTACTTGAATCCGGTTTCTTAAAAAATCGTGGTCTCTTTGGTAGTTTTTTCACATTGTCCGGGTGAATCAACAAACGTGGTTCGATTCGATTGAACCGTAAGGATATTGCTCGACCAAAAATCTTAGTCATGAACCCTTTTTCGTAGTTTAGTCTCTGGCAACCAATTTTCACTGATTGGGAAAGTCTTACTATTCCAAATGCAGGCCGTAGGTGCGGATGGGGACGTATTTATCCTCCTCTGTCCTAATGTTTTGCCGAAGCGGATGGGAGTGTTTTGCGGGAACATGGATCCGCCTAGGCTGTCCCGACGGGTAAGCGGTGTGGGAGGGTCATCCCGTAAGATATTTTTCCTTCCTGCGCTATGGTCTGATGCGGATCTGGGTAACTGGGGACGATGGATGGAGGTGTAATTGAATCCGGTTTCTTGAAAACTCGTGATCTCTTCGGTAGTTTTTTCACATTGTCCGGGTGAATCAACAAACAAGGTCCGATTTGATTGAACCGTAAGGATATTGCTCGACCAAAAATCTTAGTCATGAACCCTTTTTCGTAGTTTACTCTCTGGCAACCAATTTTCACTGATTGGGAAAGTCTTACTATTCCAAATGCAGGCCGTAGGTGCGGATGGGGACGTAACAATCCTCCTCTGTACCAACGTTTTGCCCAAGCGGATGGGCGTGTTTTGCGGGAACATGGATCCGCCTAGACTGTCCCGATGGGTAAGTGATGTGGGAGGGTCATCCCGTAAGACTTTTTCCCACCCTGCGCTGGGGTCTGCTGCTGATTTGGGTAACTGGTGACGATGGATGGAGGTGTACTTGAATCCGGTTTCTTAAAAAATCGTGGTCTCTTTGGTAGTTTTTTCACATTGTCCGGGTGAATCAACAAACGTGGTTCGATTCGATTGAACCGTAAGGATATTGCTCGACCAAAAATCTTAGTCATGAACCCTTTTTCGTAGTTTAGTCTCTGGCAACCAATTTTCACTGATTGGGAAAGTCTTACTATTCCAAATGCAGGCCGTAGGTGCGGATGGGGACGTATTAATCCTCCTCTGTCCTAATGTTTTGCCGAAGCGGATGGGAGTGTTTTGCGGGAACATGGATCCGCCTAGGCTGTCCCGACGGGTAAGCGGTGTGGGAGGGTCATCCCGTAAGATATTTTTCCACCCTGCGCTGGGGTCTGATGCGGATCTGGGTAACTGGGGACGATGGATGGAGGTGTAATTGAATCCGGTTTCTTGAAAACTCGTGATCTCTTCGGTAGTTTTTTCACATTGTCCGGGTGAATCAACAAACAAGGTCCGATTTGATTGAACCGTAAGGATATTGCTCGACCAAAAATCTTAGTCATGAACCCTTTTTCGTAGCTTACTCTCTGGCAACAAATTTTCACTGATTGGGAAAGTCTTACTATTCCAAATGCAGGCCGTAGGTGCGGATGGGGACGTAACAATCCTCCTCTGTACCAACGTTTTGCCGAAGCGGATTGGCGTGTTTTGCGGGAACATGGATCCGCCTAGGCTGTCCCAATGGGTAAGTGATGTGGGAGGGTCATCCCGTAAGACTTTTTCCCACCCTGCGCTGGGGTCTGCTGATTTGGGTAACTGGTGACGATGGATGGAGGTGTACTTGAATCCGGTTTCTTAAAAAATCGTTGTCTCTTCGGGAGTTGTTTCACATTGTCCGGGTGAATCAACGAACGAGGTCCGATTCGATTGAACCGTAAGGATATTGCTCGACCAAAAATCTTAGTCATGAACCCTTTTTCATAGCTTACTCCCTGGCAACCAATTTTCACTCATTGGGAAAGTCTTACTATTCCAAATGCAGGCCGTAGGTGCGGATGGGGACGTAACAATCCTCCTCTGTCCCAACGTTTTGCCGAAGCGGATGGGCGTGTTTTGCGGGAACATGGATCCGCCTAGGCTGTCCCGACGGGTAAGCGGTGTGGGAGGGTCATCCCGTCAGACTTTTTCCCACCCTGCGCTGGGGTCTGATGCGGATCTGGGTAACTGGCGACGATGGATGGAGGTGTAATTGCATCCGGTTTCTTGAAAAATCGTGGTATCTTCGGAAGTTTTTTCACATTGTCCGGGTGAATCAACAAACGTGGTTCGATTCGATTGAACCGTAAGGATATTGCTCGACCAAAAATCTTAGTCATGAACCCTTTTTCGTAGTTTACTCTCTGGCAACCAATTTTCACTGATTGGGAAAGTCTTACTATTCCAAATGCAGGCCGTAGGTGCGGATGGGGACGTAACAATCCTCCTCTGTCCTAATGTTTTGCCGAAGCGGATGGGAGTGTTTTGCGGGAACATGGATCCGCCTAGGCTGTCCCGACGGGTAAGCGGTGTGGGAGGGTCATCCCGTAAGATATTTTTCCACCCTGCGCTGGGGTCTGATGCGGATCTGGGTAACTGGCGACGATGGATGGAGGTGTAATTGCATCCGGTTTCTTGAAAAATCGTGGTCTCTTCGGTAGTTTTTCACATTGTCCGGGTGAATCAACAAACAAGGTCCGATTCGATTCAACCGTAAGGATATTGCTCGACCAAAAATCTTAGTCATGAACCCTTTTTCATAGCTTACTCCCTGGCAACCAATTTTCACTGATTGGGAAAGTCCTGCTATTCCAAATGCAGGCCGTAGGTGCGGATGGGGACGTAACAATCCTCCTCTGTACCAACGTTTTGCCAAAGCGGATTAGCGTGTTTTGCGGGAACATGGATCCGCCTAGGCTGTCCCGATGGGTAAGTGCTGTGGGAGGCTCATCCCGTAAGACTTTTTCCCACCCTGCGCTGGGGTCTCCTGATTTGGGTAACTGGTGACGATGGATGGAGGTGTACTTGAATCCGGTTTCTTAAAAAATCGTGGTCTCTTCGGTAGTTTTTTCACATTGTCCGGGTGAATCAACGAACGAGGTCCGATTCGATTGAACCGTAAGGATATTGCTCGACCAAAAATCTTAGTCATGAACCCTTTTTCGTAGTTTACTCTCTGGCAACCAATTTTCACTGATTGGGAAAGTCTTACTATTCCAAATGCAGGCCGTAGGTGCGGATGGGGACGTAACAATCCTCCTCTGTACCAACGTTTTGCCAAAGCGGATTAGCGTGTTTTGCGGGAACATGGATCCGCCTAGGCTGTCCCGATGGGTAAGTGATGTGGGAGGGTCATCCCGTAAGACTTTTTCCCACCCTGCGCTAGGGTCTGCTGATTTGGGTAACTGGTGACGATGGATGGAGGTGTACTTGAATCCGGTTTCTTAAAAAATCGTTGTCTCTTCGGGAGTTGTTTCACATTGTCCGGGTGAATCAACGAACGAGGTCCGATTCGATTGAACCGTAAGGATATTGCTCGACCAAAAATCTTAGTCATGAACCCTTTTTCATAGCTTACTCCCTGGCAACCAATTTTCACTCATTGGGAAAGTCTTACTATTCCAAATGCAGGCCGTAGGTGCGGATGGGGACGTAACAATCCTCCTCTGTCCCAACGTTTTGCCGAAGCGGATGGGCGTGTTTTGCGGGAACATGGATCCGCCTAGGCTGTCCCGACGGGTAAGTGGTGTGGGAGGGTCATCCCGTAAGACTTTTTCCCACCCTGCACTGAGGTCTGATGCGGATCTGGGTAACTGGTGACGATGGATGGAGGTGTAATTGAATCCGGTTTCTAGAAAAATCGTGGTCTCTTCGGAAGTTTTTTCACATTGTCCGGGTGAATCAACAAACAAGGTCCGATTCGATTCAACCGTAAGGATATTGCTCGACCAAAAATCTTAGTCATGAACCCTTTTTCATAGCTTACTCCCTGGCAACCAATTTTCAATGATTGGGAAAGTCCTGCTATTCCAAATGCAGGCCGTAGGTGCGGATGGGGACGTAACAATCCTCCTCTGTACCAACGTTTTGCCGAAGCGGATGAGAGTGTTTTGCGGGAACATGGATCCGCCTAGGCTGTCCCGATGGGTAAGTGCTGTGGGAGGCTAATCCCGTAAGACTTTTTCCCACCCTGCGCTGGGGTCTCCTAATTTGGGTAACTGGTGACGATGGATGGAGGTGTACTTGAATCCGGTTTCTTAAAAAATCGTGGTCTCTTCGGTAGTTTTTTCACATTGTCCGGGTGAATAACCGAACGAGGTCCGATTCGATTGAACCGTAAGGATATTGCTCGACCAAAAATCTTAGTCATGAACTCTTTTTCGTAGTTTACTCTCTGGCAACCAATTTTCACTGATTGGGAATGTCTTACTATTCCAAATGCAGGCCGTAGGTGCGGATGGGGACGTAACAATCCTCCTCTGTACCAACGTTTTGCCAAAGCGGATTAGCGTGTTTTGCGGGAACATGGATCCGCCTAGGCTGTCCCGATGGGTAAGTGATGTGGGAGGGTCATCCCGTAAGACTTTTTCCCACCCTGCGCTGGGGTGTGCTGATTTGGGTAACTGGTGACGATGGATGGAGGTGTACTTGAATCCTGTTTCTTAAAAAATCGTTGTCTCTTCGGGAGTTGTTTCACATTGTCCGGGTGAATCAACGAACGAGGTCCGATTCGATTGAACCGTAAGGATATTGCTCGACCAAAAATCTTAGTCATGAACCCTTTTTCGTAGTTTACTCTCTGGCAACCAATTTTCACTGATTGGGAAAGTCTTACTATTCCAAATGCAGGCCGTAGGTGCGGATGGGGACGTAACAATCCTCCTCTGTACCAACGTTTTGCCAAAGCGGATTAGCGTGTTTTGCGGGAACATGGATCCGCCTAGGCTGTCCCGATGGGTAAGTGATGTGGGAGGGTCATCCCGTAAGACTTTTTCCCACCCTGCGCTGGGGTCTGCTGATTTGGGTAACTGGTGACGATGGATGGAGGTGTACTTGAATCCGGTTTCTTAAAAAATCGTTGTCTCTTCGGGAGTTGTTTCACATTGTCCGGGTGAATCAACGAACGAGGTCCGATTCGATTGAACCGTAAGGATATTGCTCGACCAAAAATCTTAGTCATGAACCCTTTTTCATAGCTTACTCCCTGGCAACCAATTTTCACTCATTGGGAAAGTCTTACTATTCCAAATGCAGGCCGTAGGTGCGGATGGGGACGTAACAATCCTCCTCTGTCCCATCGTTTTGCCGAAGCGGATGGGCGTGTTTTGCGGGAACATGGATCCGCCTAGGCTGTCCTGACGGGTAAACGGTGTGGGAGGGTCATCCCGTCAGACTTTTTCCCACCCTGCGCTGGGGTCTGATGCGGATCTGGGTAACTGGCGACGATGGATGGAGGTGTAATTGCATCCGGTTTCTTGAAAAATCGTGGTGTCTTCGGAAGTTTTTTCACATTGTCCGGGTGAATCAACAAACGTGGTTCGATTCGATTGAACCGTAAGGATATTGCTCGACCAAAAATCTTAGTCATGAACCCTTTTTCGTAGTTTACTCTCTGGCAACCAATTTTCACTGATTGGGAAAGTCTTACTATTCCAAATGCAGGCCGTAGGTGCGGATGGGGACGTAACAATCCTCCTCTGTCCTAATGTTTTGCCGAAGCGGATGGGAGTGTTTTGCGGGAACATGGATCCGCCTAGGCTGTCCCGACGGGTAAGCGGTGTGGGAGGGTCATCCCGTAAGATATTTTTCCACCCTGCGCTGGGGTCTGATGCGGATCTGGGTAACTGGCGACGATGGATGGAGGTGTAATTGCATCCGGTTTCTTGAAAAATCGTGGTCTCTTCGGTAGTTTTTCACATTGTCCGGGTGAATCAACAAACAAGGTCCGATTCGATTCAACCGTAAGGATATTGCTCGACCAAAAATCTTAGTCTTGAACCCTTTTTCATAGCTTACTCCCTGGCAACCAATTTTCACTGATTGGGAAAGTCCTGCTATTCCAAATGCAGGCCGTAGGTGCGGATGGGGACGTAACAATCCTCCTCTGTACCAACGTTTTGCCGAAGCGGATTAGCGTGTTTTGCGGGAACATGGATCCGCCTAGGCTGTCCCGATGGGTAAGTGCTGTGGGAGGCTCATCCCGTAAGACTTTTTCCCACCCTGCGCTGGGGTCTCCTGATTTGGGTAACTGGTGACGATGGATGGAGGTGTACTTGAATCCGGTTTCTTAAAAAATCGTGGTCTCTTCGGTAGTTTTTTCACATTGTCCGGGTGAATCAACAAACGAGGTCCGATTCGATTGAACCGTAAGGATATTGCTCGACCAAAAATCTTAGTCATGAACCCTTTTTCGTAGTTTACTCTCTGGCAACCAATTTTCACTGATTGGGAAAGTCTTACTATTCCAAATGCAGGCCGTAGGTGCGGATGGGGACGTAACAATCCTCCTCTGTACCAACGTTTTGCCAAAGCGGATTAGCGTGTTTTGCGGGAACATGGATCCGCCTAGGCTGTCCCGATGGGTAAGTGATGTGGGAGGGTCATCCCGTAAGACTTTTTCCCACCCTGCGCTGGGGTCTGCTGATTTGGGTAACTGGTGACGATGGATGGAGGTGTACTTGAATCCGGTTTCTTAAAAAATCGTTGTCTCTTCGGGAGTTGTTTCACATTGTCCGGGTGAATCAACGAACGAGGTCCGATTCGATTGAACCGTAAGGATATTGCTCGACCAAAAATCTTAGTCATGAACCCTTTTTCATAGCTTACTCCCTGGCAACCAATTTTCACTCATTGGGAAAGTCTTACTATTCCAAATGCAGGCCGTAGGTGCGGATGGGGACGTAACAATCCTCCTCTGTCGCAACGTTTTGCCGAAGCGGATGGGCTTGTTTTGCGGGAACATGGATCCGCCTAGGCTGTCCCGACGGGTAAGCGGTGTGGGAGGGTCATCCCGTCAGATTTTTTCCCACCCTGCGCTGGGGTCTGATGCGGATCTGGGTAACTGGCGACGATGGATGGAGGTGTAATTGCATCCGGTTTCTTGAAAAATCGTGGTGTCTTCGGAAGTTTTTTCACATTGTCCGGGTGAATCAACAAACGTGGTTCGATTCGATTGAACCGTAAGGATATTGCTCGACCAAAAATCTTAGTCATGAACCCTTTTTCGTAGTTTACTCTCTGGCAACAAATTTTCACTGATTGGGAAAGTCTTACTATTCCAAATGCAGGCCGTAGGTGCGGATGGGGACGTAACAATCCTCCTCTGTCCTAATGTTTTGCCGAAGCGGATGGGAGTGTTTTGCGGGAACATGGATCCGCCTAGGCTGTCCCGACGGGTAAGCGGTGTGGGAGGGTCATCCCGTAAGATATTTTTCCACCCTGCGCTGGGGTCTGATGCGGATCTGGGTAACCGGGGACGATGGATGGAGGTGTAATTGAATCCGGTTTCTTGAAAACTCGTGATCTCTTCGGTAGTTTTTTCACATTGTCCGGGTGAATCAACAAACAAGGTCCGATTTGATTGAACCGTAAGGATATTGCTCGACCAAAAATCTTAGTCATGAACCCTTTTTCGTAGCTTACTCTCTGGCAACCAATTTTCACTGATTGGGAAAGTCTTACTATTCCAAATGCAGGCCGTAGGTGCGGATGGGGACGTAACAATCCTCCTCTGTACCAACGTTTTGCCGAAGCGGATTGGCGTGTTTTGCGGGAACATGGATCCGCCTAGGCTGTCCCAATGGGTAAGTGATGTGGGAGGGTCATCCCGTAAGACTTTTTCCCACCCTGCGCTGGGGTCTGCTGATTTGGGTAACTGGTGACGATGGATGGAGGTGTACTTGAATCCGGTTTCTTAAAAAATCGTTGTCTCTTCGGGAGTTCTTTCACATTGTCCGGGTGAATCAACGAACGAGGTCCGATTCGATTGAACCGTAAGGATATTGCTCGACCAAAAATCTTAGTCATGAACCCTTTTTCATAGCTTACTCCCTGGCAACCAATTTTCACTCATTGGGAAAGTCTTACTATTCCAAATGCAGGCCGTAGGTGCGGATGGGGACGTAACAATCCTCCTCTGTCCCAACGTTTTGCCGAAGCGGATGGGCGTGTTTTGCGGGAACATGGATCCGCCTAGGCTGTCCCGACGGGTAAGCGGTGTGGGAGGGTCATCCCGTCAGACTTTTTCCCACCCTGCGCTGGGGTCTGATGCGGATCTGGATAACTGGCGACGATAGATGGAGGTGTAATTGCATCTGGTTTCTTGAAAAATCGTGGTGTCTTCGGAAGTTTTTTCACATTGTCCGGGTGAATCAACAAACGTGGTTCGATTCGATTGAACCGTAAGGATATTGCTCGACCAAAAATCTTAGTCATGAACCCTTTTTCGTAGTTTAATCTCTGGCAACCAATTTTCACTGATTGGGAAAGTCTTACTATTCCAAATGCAGGCCGTAGGTGCGGATGGGGACGTAACAATCCTCCTCTGTCCTAATGTTTTGCCGAAGCGGATGGGAGTGTTTTGCGGGAACATGGATCCGCCTAGGCTGTCCCGACGGGTAAGCGGTGTGGGAGGGTCATCCCGTAAGATATTTTTCCACCCTGCGCTGGGGTCTGATGCGGATCTGGGTAACTGGCGACGATGGATGGAGGTGTAATTGCATCCGGTTTCTTGAAAAATCGTGGAGTCTTCGGAAGTTTTTTCACATTGTCCGGGTGAATCAACAAACGTGGTTCGATTCGATTGAACTGTAAGGATATTGCTCGACCAAAAATCTTAGTCATGAACCCTTTTTCGTAGTTTACTCTCTGGCAACCAATTTTCACTGATTGGGAATGTCTTACTATTCCAAATGCAGGCCGTAGGTGCGGATGGGGACGTAACAATCCTCCTCTGTACCAACGTTTTGCCAAAGCGGATTAGTGTGTTTTGCGGGAACATGGATCCGCCTAGGCTGTCCCGATGGGTAAGTGATGTGGGAGGGTCATCCCGTAAGACTTTTTCCCACCCTGCGCTGGGGTGTGCTGATTTGGGTAACTGGTGACGATGGATGGAGGTGTACTTGAATCCTGTTTCTTAAAAAATCGTTGTCTCTTCGGGAGTTGTTTCACATTGTCCGGGTGAATCAACGAACGAGGTCCGATTCGATTGAACCGTAAGGATATTGCTCGACCAAAAATCTTAGTCATGAACCCTTTTTCGTAGTTTACTCTCTGGCAACCAATTTTCACTGATTGGGAAAGTCTTACTATTCCAAATGCAGGCCGTAGGTGCGGATGGGGACGTAACAATCCTCCTCTGTACCAACGTTTTGCCAAAGCGGATTAGCGTGTTTTGCGGGAACATGGATCCGCCTAGGCTGTCCCGATGGGTAAGTGATGTGGGAGGGTCATCCCGTAAGACTTTTTCCCACCCTGCGCTGGGGTCTGCTGATTTGGGTAACTGGTGACGATGGATGGAGGTGTACTTGAATCCGGTTTCTTAAAAAATCGTTGTCTCTTCGGGAGTTGTTTCACATTGTCCGGGTGAATCAACGAACGAGGTCCGATTCGATTGAACCGTAAGGATATTGCTCGACCAAAAATCTTAGTCATGAACCCTTTTTCATAGCTTACTCCCTGGCAACCAATTTTCACTCATTGGGAAAGTCTTACTATTCCAAATGCAGGCCGTAGGTGCGGATGGGGACGTAACAATCCTCCTCTGTCCCATCGTTTTGCCGAAGCGGATGGGCGTGTTTTGCGGGAACATGGATCCGCCTAGGCTGTCCTGACGGGTAAACGGTGTGGGAGGGTCATCCCGTCAGACTTTTTCCCACCCTGCGCTGGGGTCTGATGCGGATCTGGGTAACTGGCGACGATGGATGGAGGTGTAATTGCATCCGGTTTCTTGAAAAATCGTGGTGTCTTCGGAAGTTTTTTCACATTGTCCGGGTGAATCAACAAACGTGGTTCGATTCGATTGAACCGTAAGGATATTGCTCGACCAAAAATCTTAGTCATGAACCCTTTTTCGTAGTTTACTCTCTGGCAACCAATTTTCACTGATTGGGAAAGTCTTACTATTCCAAATGCAGGCCGTAGGTGCGGATGGGGACGTAACAATCCTCCTCTGTCCTAATGTTTTGCCGAAGCGGATGGGAGTGTTTTGCGGGAACATGGATCCGCCTAGGCTGTCCCGACGGGTAAGCGGTGTGGGAGGGTCATCCCGTAAGATATTTTTCCACCCTGCGCTGGGGTCTGATGCGGATCTGGGTAACTGGCGACGATGGATGGAGGTGTAATTGCATCCGGTTTCTTGAAAAATCGTGGTCTCTTCGGTAGTTTTTCACATTGTCCGGGTGAATCAACAAACAAGGTCCGATTCGATTCAACCGTAAGGATATTGCTCGACCAAAAATCTTAGTCTTGAACCCTTTTTCATAGCTTACTCCCTGGCAACCAATTTTCACTGATTGGGAAAGTCCTGCTATTCCAAATGCAGGCCGTAGGTGCGGATGGGGACGTAACAATCCTCCTCTGTACCAACGTTTTGCCGAAGCGGATTAGCGTGTTTTGCGGGAACATGGATCCGCCTAGGCTGTCCCGATGGGTAAGTGCTGTGGGAGGCTCATCCCGTAAGACTTTTTCCCACCCTGCGCTGGGGTCTCCTGATTTGGGTAACTGGTGACGATGGATGGAGGTGTACTTGAATCCGGTTTCTTAAAAAATCGTGGTCTCTTCGGTAGTTTTTTCACATTGTCCGGGTGAATCAACAAACGAGGTCCGATTCGATTGAACCGTAAGGATATTGCTCGACCAAAAATCTTAGTCATGAACCCTTTTTCGTAGTTTACTCTCTGGCAACCAATTTTCACTGATTGGGAAAGTCTTACTATTCCAAATGCAGGCCGTAGGTGCGGATGGGGACGTAACAATCCTCCTCTGTACCAACGTTTTGCCAAAGCGGATTAGCGTGTTTTGCGGGAACATGGATCCGCCTAGGCTGTCCCGATGGGTAAGTGATGTGGGAGGGTCATCCCGTAAGACTTTTTCCCACCCTGCGCTGGGGTCTGCTGATTTGGGTAACTGGTGACGATGGATGGAGGTGTACTTGAATCCGGTTTCTTAAAAAATCGTTGTCTCTTCGGGAGTTGTTTCACATTGTCCGGGTGAATCAACGAACGAGGTCCGATTCGATTGAACCGTAAGGATATTGCTCGACCAAAAATCTTAGTCATGAACCCTTTTTCATAGCTTACTCCCTGGCAACCAATTTTCACTCATTGGGAAAGTCTTACTATTCCAAATGCAGGCCGTAGGTGCGGATGGGGACGTAACAATCCTCCTCTGTCGCAACGTTTTGCCGAAGCGGATGGGCGTGTTTTGCGGGAACATGGATCCGCCTAGGCTGTCCCGACGGGTAAGCGGTGTGGGAGGGTCATCCCGTCAGATTTTTTCCCACCCTGCGCTGGGGTCTGATGCGGATCTGGGTAACTGGCGACGATGGATGGAGGTGTAATTGCATCCGGTTTCTTGAAAAATCGTGGTGTCTTCGGAAGTTTTTTCACATTGTCCGGGTGAATCAACAAACGTGGTTCGATTCGATTGAACCGTAAGGATATTGCTCGACCAAAAATCTTAGTCATGAACCCTTTTTCGTAGTTTACTCTCTGGCAACAAATTTTCACTGATTGGGAAAGTCTTACTATTCCAAATGCAGGCCGTAGGTGCGGATGGGGACGTAACAATCCTCCTCTGTCCTAATGTTTTGCCGAAGCGGATGGGAGTGTTTTGCGGGAACATGGATCCGCCTAGGCTGTCCCGACGGGTAAGCGGTGTGGGAGGGTCATCCCGTAAGATATTTTTCCACCCTGCGCTGGGGTCTGATGCGGATCTGGGTAACCGGGGACGATGGATGGAGGTGTAATTGAATCCGGTTTCTTGAAAACTCGTGATCTCTTCGGTAGTTTTTTCACATTGTCCGGGTGAATCAACAAACAAGGTCCGATTTGATTGAACCGTAAGGATATTGCTCGACCAAAAATCTTAGTCATGAACCCTTTTTCGTAGCTTACTCTCTGGCAACCAATTTTCACTGATTGGGAAAGTCTTACTATTCCAAATGCAGGCCGTAGGTGCGGATGGGGACGTAACAATCCTCCTCTGTACCAACGTTTTGCCGAAGCGGATTGGCGTGTTTTGCGGGAACATGGATCCGCCTAGGCTGTCCCAATGGGTAAGTGATGTGGGAGGGTCATCCCGTAAGACTTTTTCCCACCCTGCGCTGGGGTCTGCTGATTTGGGTAACTGGTGACGATGGATGGAGGTGTACTTGAATCCGGTTTCTTAAAAAATCGTTGTCTCTTCGGGAGTTCTTTCACATTGTCCGGGTGAATCAACGAACGAGGTCCGATTCGATTGAACCGTAAGGATATTGCTCGACCAAAAATCTTAGTCATGAACCCTTTTTCATAGCTTACTCCCTGGCAACCAATTTTCACTCATTGGGAAAGTCTTACTATTCCAAATGCAGGCCGTAGGTGCGGATGGGGACGTAACAATCCTCCTCTGTCCCAACGTTTTGCCGAAGCGGATGGGCGTGTTTTGCGGGAACATGGATCCGCCTAGGCTGTCCCGACGGGTAAGCGGTGTGGGAGGGTCATCCCGTCAGACTTTTTCCCACCCTGCGCTGGGGTCTGATGCGGATCTGGATAACTGGCGACGATAGATGGAGGTGTAATTGCATCCGGTTTCTTGAAAAATCGTGGTGTCTTCGGAAGTTTTTTCACATTGTCCGGGTGAATCAACAAACGTGGTTCGATTCGATTGAACCGTAAGGATATTGCTCGACCAAAAATCTTAGTCATGAACCCTTTTTCGTAGTTTAATCTCTGGCAACCAATTTTCACTGATTGGGAAAGTCTTACTATTCCAAATGCAGGCCGTAGGTGCGGATGGGGACGTAACAATCCTCCTCTGTCCTAATGTTTTGCCGAAGCGGATGGGAGTGTTTTGCGGGAACATGGATCCGCCTAGGCTGTCCCGACGGGTAAGCGGTGTGGGAGGGTCATCCCGTAAGATATTTTTCCACCCTGCGCTGGGGTCTGATGCGGATCTGGGTAACTGGCGACGATGGATGGAGGTGTAATTGCATCCGGTTTCTTGAAAAATCGTGGAGTCTTCGGAAGTTTTTTCACATTGTCCGGGTGAATCAACAAACGTGGTTCGATTCGATTGAACTGTAAGGATATTGCTCGACCAAAAATCTTAGTCATGAACCCTTTTTCGTAGTTTACTCTCTGGCAACCAATTTTCACTGATTGGGAAAGTCTTACTATTCCAAATGCAGGCCGTAGGTGCGGATGGGGACGTAACAATCCTCCTCTGTCCTAATGTTTTGCCGAAGCGGATTAGCGTGTTTTGCGGGAACATGGATCCGCCTAGGCTGTCCCGATGGGTAAGTGATGTGGGAGGCTCATCCCGTAAGACTTTTTCCCACCCTGCGCTGGGGTCTGCTGATTTGGGTAACTGGTGACGATGGATGGAGGTGTACTTGAATCCGGTTTCTTAAAAAATCGTGGTCTCTTCGGTAGTTTTTTCACATTGTCCGGGTGAATCAACGAACGAGGTCCGATTCGATTGAACCGTAAGGATATTGCTCGACCAAAAATCTTAGTCATGAACCCTTTTTCGTAGTTTACTCTCTGGCAACCAATTTTCACTGATTGGGAAAGTCTTACTATTCCAAATACAGGCCGTAGGTGCGGATGGGGACGTAACAATCCTCCTCTGTACCAACGTTTTGCCCAAGCGGATGGGCGTGTTTTGCGGGAACATGGATCCGCCTAGACTGTCCCGATGGGTAAGTGATGTGGGAGGGTCATCCCGTAAGACTTTTTCCCACCCTGCGCTGGGGTCTGCTGCTGATTTGGGTAACTGGTGACGATGGATGGAGGTGTACTTGAATCCGGTTTCTTAAAAAATCGTGGTCTCTTTGGTAGTTTTTTCACATTGTCCGGGTTAATCAACAAACGAGGTCCGATTGGATAGAACCGTAAGGATATTGCTCGACCAAAAATCTTAGTCATGAACCCTATTTCATAGTTTACTCTCTGGCAACCAATTTTCACTAATTGGGAAAGTCTTACTATTCCAAATGCAGGCCGTAGGTGCGGATGGGGACGTAACAATCCTCCTCTGTCCCAACATTTTGCCGAAGCGGATGGGCGTGTTTTGCGGGAACATGGATCCGCGTATGCTGTCCCGACGGGTAAGCGGTGTGGGAGGGTCATCCCGTAAGACTTTTTCCCACCCTGTGCTGAGGTCTGATGCGGATCTGGGTAACTGGTGACGATGGATGGAGGTGTAATTGAATCCGGTTTCTTAAAAAATCGTTGTCTCTTCGGTAGTTTTTTCACATTGTCCAAGTGAATCAACAAACAAGGTCCGATTCGATTCAACCGTAAGGATATTGCTCGACCAAAAATCGTAGTCATGAACCCTTTTTCATTGCTTACTCCCTGGCAACCAATTTTCACTCATTGGGAAACTCCTGCTATTCCAAATGCAGGCAGTAGGTGCGGATGGGGACGTAACAATTCTCCTATGTCCCAACATTTTGCCAAAGCGGATGGGCGTGTTTTGCGGGAACATGGATCCGCCTAGGCTGTCCCGATGGATAAGCGGTGTGGGAGGGTCATCCCTTTAGACTTTTTCCCACCCTGCGCTGGGGTCTGATGCAAATCTGGGTAACTGGCGACGAGGGATTGAGGTAATTGAATCCGGTTTCTTAAAGAATCGTGGTGTCTTCGGAAGTTTTTTCACATTGTCTGGGTGAATCAACAAACGTGGTCCGATTCGATTGAACCGTAAGGATATTGCTCGACCAAAAATCTTAGTCATGAACCCTTTTTCGTAGCTTACTCCCTGGCAACCAATTTTCACTTATTGGGAAAGTCTTACTATTCCAAATGCAGGCCGTAGGTGCGGATGGGGACGTAACAATCCTCCTCTATCCCAACGTTTTGCCGAAGCAGATGGGCGTGTTTTGCGGGAACATGGATCCACCTAGGCTGTCCCGACGGGTAAGCGGTGTGGGAGGATCATCCCGTCAGACTTTTTCCCACCCTGCGCTGGGGTCTGATGCGGATCTGGGTAACTGGCGACGATGGATGGAGGTGTAATTGAATCCGGTTTCTTGAAAAATCGTGGTCTCTTCGGTAGTTTTTTCACATTGTCCAGGTGAATCAACAAACAAGGTCCGATTTGATTGAACCGAAAGGATATTGCTCGACCAAAAATCTTAGGCATGAACCCTTTTTCGTAGCTTACTCTCTGGCAACCAATTTTCACTGATTGGGAAAGTCCTGCTATTCCAAATGCAGGCCGTAGGTGCGGATGGGGACGTAACAATCCTCCTCTGTCTCAACGTTTTGCCGAAGCAGATGGGCGTGTTTTGTGGGAACATGGATCTGCCTAGGCTGTCCCGACGGGTACGCGGTGTGGGAGGATCATCACGTAAGACTTTTTCCCACCCTGCGCTGAGGTCTGATGCGGATCTGGGTAACTGGTGACGATGGATGGAGGTGTAATTGAATCCGGTTTCTTGAAAAATCGTGGTCTCTTCGGTAGTTTTTTCACATTGTCCAGGTGAATCAACGAACGAGGTCCGATTCGATTCAACCATAAGGATATTGCTCGACCAAAAATCTTAGTCATGAACCCTTTTTCATACCTTACTCCCTGGCAACCAATTTTCACTCATTGGGAAACACCTGCTATTCCAAATGCAGGCCGTAGGTGCGGATGGGGACGTAACAATCCTCCTCTGTACCAACGTTTTGCCGAAGCGGATGGGCGTGTTTTGCGGGAACATGGATCCGCCTAGGCTGTCTCGATGGGTAAGTGATGTGGGAGGGTCATCCTGTAAGACTTTTTCCCACCCTGCGCTGGGGTCTGCTGCTGATTTGGGTAACTGGTGACGATGGATGGAGGTGTACTTGAATCCGGTTTCTTAAAAAATCGTGGTCTCTTTAGTAATTTTTTCACATTGTCCGGGTGAATCAACGAACGAGGTCCGATTCGATTGAACCGTAAGGATATTGCTCGACCAAAATCCTTAGTCATGAACTCTTTTTCGTAGTTTACTCTCTGGCAACCAATTTTCACTGATTGGGAAAGTCTTACTATTCCAAATGCAGGCCGTAGGTGCGGATGGGGACGTAACAATCCTCCTCTGTCCCAACATTTTGACGAAGCGGATGGGCGTGTTTTGCAGGAACATGGATCCGCCTAGGCTGTCCCGACGGGTAAGCGGTGTGGGAGGGTCATCCCGTAAGACTTTTTCCCACCCTGCGCTGGGGTCTGCTGCTGATTTGGGTAACTGGTGACGATGGATGGAGGTGTACTTGAATCCGGTTTCTTGAAAAATCGTAGTGTCTTCGGAAGTTTTTTCACATTGTCCGGGTGAATCAACAAACGTGGTCCGATTCGATTGAACCGTAAGGATATTGCTCGACCAAAAATCTTAGTCATGAACCCTTTTTCGTAGCTTACGCTCTGGCAACCAATATTCACTGATTGGGAAAGTCCTGCTATTCCAAATGCGGCCGTAGGTGCGGATGGGGACGTAACAATCCTCTTCTGTCCCAACGTTTTGCCGAAGCGGATGGGCGTGTTTTGCGGGAACATGGATCCGCCTAGGCTGTCCCGACGGGTAAGCGGTGTGGGAGAGTCATCCCGTAAGACTTTTTCCCACCCTGCGCTGGGGTCTGCTGCTGATTTGGGTAACTGGTGACGATGGATGGAGTTGTACTTGAATCCGGTTTCTTAAAAAATCGTTGTCTCTTCGGGAGTTGTTTCACATTGTCCGGGTGAATCAACAAACAAGGTCCGATTTGATTCAACCGTAACGATATTGCTCGACCAAAAATCTTAGTCATGAACCCTTTTTCATAGCTTACTCCCTGGCAACCAATTTTCACTCATTGGGAAAGTCCTGCTATTCCAAATGCAGGCCGTAGGTGCGGATGGGGACGTAACAATCTTCCTCTGTACGAACGTTTTGCCGAAGCGGATTGGCGTGTTTTGCGGGAACATGGATCCGCCTAGGCTGTCCCGATGGGTTAGTGATGTGGGAGGGTCATCCCGTAAGACTTTTTCCCACCCTGCGCTGGGGTCTGCTGATTTGGGTAACTGGTGACGATGGATGGAGGTGTACTTGAATCCGGTTTCTTAAAGAATTGTGGTGTCTTCGGAAGTTTTTTCACATTGTCTGGGTGAATCAACGAACGAGGTCCGATTCGATTGAACCGTAAGGATATTGCTCGACCAAAAATCTTAGTCATGAACCCTTTTTCGTAGCTTACTCCCTGGCAACCAATTTTCACTGATTGGGAAAGTCCTGCTATTCCAAATGCAGGTCGTAGGTGCGGATGGGGACGTAACAATCCTCCTCTGTCTCAACGTTTTGCCGAAGCAGATGGGCGTGTTTTGCGGGAACATGGATCCGCCTAGGCTGTCCCGACGGGTAAGCGGTGTGGGAGGATCATCCCGTAAGACTTTTTCCCACCCTGCGCTGAGGTCTGATGCGGATCTGGGTAACTGGTGACGATGGATGGAGGTGTAATTGAATCCGGTTTCTTAAAAAATCGTGGTCTCTTCGGTAGTTTTTTCACATTGTCCAGGTGAATCAACGAACGAGGTCCGATTCGATTCAACCATAAGGATATTGCTCGACCAAAAATCGTAGTCATGAACCCTTTTTCATACCTTACTCCCTGGCAACCAATTTTCACTCATTGGGAAACACCTGCTATTCCAAATGCAGGCCGTAGGTGCGGATGGGGACGTAACAATCCTCGTCTGTACCAACGTTTTGCCGAAGCGGATGGGCGTGTTTTGCGGGAACATGGATCCGCCTAGGCTGTCTCGATGGGTAAGTGATGTGGGAGGGTCATCCTGTAAGACTTTTTCCCACCCTGCGCTGGGGTCTGCTGCTGATTTGGGTAACTGGTGACGATGGATGGAGGTGTACTTGAATCCGGTTTCTTGAAAAATCGTAGTGTCTTCGGAAGTTTTTTCACATTGTCTGGGTGAATCAACGAACGAGGTCCGATTCGATTGAACCGTAAGGATATTGCTCGACCAAAAATCTTAGTCATGAACCCTTTTTCGTAGCTTACTCCCTGGCAACCAATTTTCACTGATTGGGAAAGTCCTGCTATTCCAAATGCAGGTCGTAGGTGCGGATGGGGACGTAACAATCCTCCTCTGTCTCAACGTTTTGCCGAAGCAGATGGGCGTGTTTTGCGGGAACATGGATCCGCCTAGGCTGTCCCGACGGGTAAGCGGTGTGGGAGGATCATCCCGTAAGACTTTTTCCCACCCTGCGCTGAGGTCTGATGCGGATCTGGGTAACTGGTGACGATGGATGGAGGTGTAATTGAATCCGGTTTCTTAAAAAATCGTGGTCTCTTCGGTAGTTTTTTCACATTGTCCAGGTGAATCAACGAACGAGGTCCGATTCGATTCAACCATAAGGATATTGCTCGACCAAAAATCGTAGTCATGAACCCTTTTTCGTAGCTTACGCTCTGGCAACCAATTTTCACTGATTGGGAAAGTCCTGCTATTCCAAATGCGGGCCGTAGGTGCGGATGGGGACGTAACAATCCTCCTCTGTCCCAACGTTTTGCCGAAGCGGATGGGCGTGTTTTGCGGGAACATGGATCCGCCTAGGCTGTCCCGACGGGTAAGCGGTGTGGGAGGGTCATCCCGTAAGACTTTTTCCCACCCTGCGCTGGGGTCTGCTGCTGATTTGGGTAACTGGTGACGATGGATGGAGGTGTACTTGAATCCGGTTTCTTAAAAAATCGTTGTCTCTTCGGGAGTTGTTTCACATTGTCCGGGTGAATCAACAAACAAGGTCCGATTTGATTCAACCGTAAGGATATTGCTCGACCAAAAATCTTAGTCATGAACCCTTTTTCGTAGCTTACGCTCTGGCAACCAATTTTCACTGATTGGGAAAGTCCTGCTATTCCAAATGCGGGCCGTAGGTGCGGATGGGGACGTAACAATCCTCCTCTGTCCCAACATTTTGCCGAAGCGGATTGGCGTGTTTTGCGGGAACATGGATCCGCCTAGGCTGTCCCGATGGGTTAGTGATGTGGGAGGGTCATCCCGTAAGACTTTTTCCCACCCTGCGCTGGGGTCTGCTGCTGATTTGGGTAACTGGTGACGATGGATGGAGGTGTACTTGAATCCGGTTTCTTGAAAAATCGTTGTCTCTTCGGTAGTTTTTTCACATTGTCCAGGTGAAACAACAAATAAGGTCCGATTCGATTCAACCGTAAGGATATTGCTCGACCAAAAATCGTAGTCATGAACCCTTTTTCGTAGTTTACTCTCTGGCAACCAATTTTCACTTATTGGGAAAGTCTTACTATTCCAAATGCAGGCAGTAGGTGCGGATGGGGACGTAACAATCCTCCTCTGTCCCAACGTTTTGCCAAAGCGGATGGGCGTGTTTTGCGGGAACATGGATCCGCCTAGGCTGTCCCGATGGGTAAGCGGTGTGGGAGGGTCATCCCGTCAGACTTTTTCCCACCCTGCGCTGGGGTCTGATGCAAATCTGGGTAACTGGCGACGAGGTATTGAGGTAATTGAATCCGGTTTCTTAAAGAATCGTGGTGTCTTCGGAAGTTTTTTCACATTGTCTGGGTGAATCAACAAACGTGGTCCGATTCGATTGAACCGTAAGGATATTGCTCGACCAAAAATCTTAGTCATGAACCCTTTTTCGTAGCTTACTCCCTGGCAACCAATTTTCACTGATTGGGAAAGTCCTGCTATTCCAAATGCAGGTCGTAGGTGCGGATGGGGACGTAACAATCCTCCTCTGTCTCAACGTTTTGCCGAAGCAGATGGGCGTGTTTTGCGGGAACATGGATCCGCCTAGGCTGTCCCGACGGGTAAGCGGTGTGGGAGGATCATCCCGTAAGACTTTTTCCCACCCTGCGCTGAGGTCTGATGCGGATCTGGGTAACTGGTGACGATGGATGGAGGTGTAATTGAATCCGGTTTCTTGAAAAATCGTGGTCTCTTCGGTAGTTTTTTCACATTGTCCAGGTGAATCAACGAACGAGGTCCGATTCGATTCAACCATAAGGATATTGCTCGACCAAAAATCTTAGTCATGAACCCTTTTTCATACCTTACTCCCTGGCAACCAATTTTCACTCATTGGGAAACACCTTCTATTCCAAATGCGGGTCGTAGGTGCGGATGGGGACGTAACAATCCTCCTCTGTACCAACGTTTTGCCGAAGCGGATGGGCGTGTTTTGCGGGAACATGGATCCGCCTAGGCTGTCTCGATGGGTAAGTGATGTGGGAGGGTCATCCTGTAAGACTTTTTCCCACCCTGCGCTGGGGTCTGCTGCTGATTTGGGTAACTGGTGACGATGGATGGAGGTGTACTTGAATCCGGTTTCTTAAAAAATCGTGGTCTCTTTAGTAGTTTTTTCACATTGTCCGGGTGAATCAACGAACGAGGTCCGATTCGATTGAACCGTAAGGATATTGCTCGACCAAAATCCTTAGTCATGAACTCTTTTTCGTAGTTTACTCTCTGGCAACCAATTTTCACTGATTGGAAAAGTCTTACTATTCCAAATGCAGGCCGTAGGTGCGGATGGGGACGTAACAATCCTCCTCTGTCCCAACATTTTGACGAAGCGGATGGGCGTGTTTTGCAGGAACATGGATCCGCCTAGGCTGTCCCGACGGGTAAGCGGTGTGGGAGGGTCATCCCGTCAGACTTTTTTCCACCCTGCGCTGGGGTCTGATGCGGATCTGGGTAACTGGCGACGATGGATGGAGGTGTAATTGCATCCGGTTTCTTGAAAAATCGTGGTGTCTTCGGAAGTTTTTTCACATTGTCCGGGTGAATCAACAAACGTGGTCCGATTCGATTGAACCGTAAGGATATTGCTCGACCAAAAATCTTAGTCATGAACCCTTTTTCGTAGCTTACGCTCTGCTCTGGCAACCAATTTTCACTGATTGGGAAAGTCCTGCTATTCCAAATGCGGGCCGTAGGTGCGGATGGGGACGTAACAATCCTCCTCTGTCCCAACGTTTTGCCGAAGCGGATGGGCGTGTTTTGCGGGAACATGGATCCGCCTAGGCTGTCCCGACGGGTAAGCGGTGTGGGAGGGTCATCCCGTAAGACTTTTTCCCACCCTGCGCTGGGGTCTGCTGCTGATTTGGGTAACTGGTGACGATGGATGGAGGTGTACTTGAATCCGGTTTCTTAAAAAATCGTTGTCTCTTCGGGAGTTGTTTCACATTGTCCGGGTGAATCAACAAACAAGGTCCGATTTGATTCAACCGTAAGGATATTGCTCGACCAAAAATCTTAGTCATGAACCCTTTTTCGTAGCTTACGCTCTGGCAACCAATTTTCACTGATTGGGAAAGTCCTGCTATTCCAAATGCCGGCCGTAGGTGCGGATGGGGACGTAACAATCCTCCTCTGTACGAACGTTTTGCCGAAGCGGATTGGCGTGTTTTGCGGGAACATGGATCCGCCTAGGCTGTCCCGATGGGTTAGTGATGTGGGAGGGTCATCCCGTAAGACTTTTTCCCACCCTGCGCTGGGGTCTGCTGCTGATTTGGGTAACTGGTGACGATGGATGGAGGTGTACTTGAATCCGGTTTCTTGAAAAATCGTTGTCTCTTCGGTAGTTTTTTCACATTGTCCGGGTGAATCAACAAATAAGGTCCGATTCGATTCAACCGTAAGGATATTGTTCGACCAAAAATCGTAGTCATGAACCCTTTTTCGTAGTTTACTCTCTGGCAACCAATTTTCACTTATTGGGAAAGTCTTACTATTCCAAATGCAGGCAGTAGGTGCGGATGGGGACGTAACAATCCTCCTCTGTCTCAACGTTTTGCCGAAGCAGATGGGCGTGTTTTGCGGGAACATGGATCCGCCTAGGCTGTCCCGACGGGTAAGCGGTGTGGGAGGATCATCCCGTAAGACTTTTTCCCACCCTGCGCTGAGGTCTGATGCGGATCTGGGTAACTGGTGACGATGGATGGAGGTGTAATTGAATCCGGTTTCTTGAAAAATCGTGGTCTCTTCGGTAGTTTTTTCACATTGTCCAGGTGAATCAACGAACGAGGTCCGATTCGATTCAACCATAAGGATATTGCTCGACCAAAAATCTTAGTCATGAACCCTTTTTCATACCTTACTCCCTGGCAACCAATTTTCACTCATTGGGAAACACCTGCTATTCCAAATGCGGGTCGTAGGTGCGGATGGGGACGTAACAATCCTCCTCTGTACCAACGTTTTGCCGAAGCGGATGGGCGTGTTTTGCGGGAACATGGATCCGCCTAGGCTGTCTCGATGGGTAAGTGATGTGGGAGGGTCATCCTGTAAGACTTTTTCCCACCCTGCGCTGGGGTCTGCTGCTGATTTGGGTAACTGGTGACGATGGATGGAGGTGTACTTGAATCCGGTTTCTTAAAAAATCGTGGTCTCTTTAGTAGTTTTTTCACATTGTCCGGGTGAATCAACGAACGAGGTCCGATTCGATTGAACCGTAAGGATATTGCTCGACCAAAATCCTTAGTCATGAACTCTTTTTCGTAGTTTACTCTCTGGCAACCAATTTTCACTGATTGGAAAAGTCTTACTATTCCAAATGCAGGCCGTAGGTGCGGATGGGGACGTAACAATCCTCCTCTGTCCCAACATTTTGACGAAGCGGATGGGCGTGTTTTGCAGGAACATGGATCCGCCTAGGCTGTCCCGACGGGTAAGCGGTGTGGGAGGGTCATCCCGTCAGACTTTTTTCCACCCTGCGCTGGGGTCTGATGCGGATCTGGGTAACTGGCGACGATGGATGGAGGTGTAATTGCATCCGGTTTCTTGAAAAATCGTGGTGTCTTCGGAAGTTTTTTCACATTGTCCGGGTGAATCAACAAACGTGGTCCGATTCGATTGAACCGTAAGGATATTGCTCGACCAAAAATCTTAGTCATGAACCCTTTTTCGTAGCTTACGCTCTGCTCTGGCAACCAATTTTCACTGATTGGGAAAGTCCTGCTATTCCAAATGCGGGCCGTAGGTGCGGATGGGGACGTAACAATCCTCCTCTGTCCCAACGTTTTGCCGAAGCGGATGGGCGTGTTTTGCGGGAACATGGATCCGCCTAGGCTGTCCCGACGGGTAAGCGGTGTGGGAGGGTCATCCCGTAAGACTTTTTCCCACCCTGCGCTGGGGTCTGCTGCTGATTTGGGTAACTGGTGACGATGGATGGAGGTGTACTTGAATCCGGTTTCTTAAAAAATCGTTGTCTCTTCGGGAGTTGTTTCACATTGTCCGGGTGAATCAACAAACAAGGTCCGATTTGATTCAACCGTAAGGATATTGCTCGACCAAAAATCTTAGTCATGAACCCTTTTTCGTAGCTTACGCTCTGGCAACCAATTTTCACTGATTGGGAAAGTCCTGCTATTCCAAATGCCGGCCGTAGGTGCGGATGGGGACGTAACAATCTTCCTCTGTACGAACGTTTTGCCGAAGCGGATTGGCGTGTTTTGCGGGAACATGGATCCGCCTAGGCTGTCCCGATGGGTTAGTGATGTGGGAGGGTCATCCCGTAAGACTTTTTCCCACCCTGCGCTGGGGTCTGCTGCTGATTTGGGTAACTGGTGACGATGGATGGAGGTGTACTTGAATCCGGTTTCTTGAAAAATCGTGGTCTCTTCGGTAGTTTTTTCACATTGTCCGGGTGAAACAACAAATAAGGTCCGATTCGATTCAACCGTAAGGATATTGCTCGACCAAAAATCGTAGTCATGAACCCTTTTTCGTAGTTTACTCTCTGGCAACCAATTTTCACTTATTGGGAAAGTCTTACTATTCCAAATGCAGGCAGTAGGTGCGGATGGGGACGTAACAATCCTCCTCTGTCCCAACGTTTTGCCAAAGCGGATGGGCGTGTTTTGCGGGAACATGGATCCGCCTAGGCTGTCCCGATGGGTAAGCGGTGTGGGAGGGTCATCCCGTCAGACTTTTTCCCACCCTGCGCTGGGGTCTGATGCAAATCTGGGTAACTGGCGACGAGGGATTGAGGTAATTGAATCCGGTTTCTTAAAGAATCGTGGTGTCTTCGGAAGTTTTTTCACATTGTCTGGGTGAATCAACAAACGTGGTCCGATTCGATTGAACCGTAAGGATATTGCTCGACCAAAAATCTTAGTCATGAACCCTTTTTCGTAGCTTACTCCCTGGCAACCAATTTTCACTGATTGGGAAAGTCCTGCTATTCCAAATGCAGGTCGTAGGTGCGGATGGGGACGTAACAATCCTCCTCTGTCTCAACGTTTTGCCGAAGCAGATGGGCGTGTTTTGCGGGAACATGGATCCGCCTAGGCTGTCCCGAC
This sequence comes from Lepidium didymum, assembly GCA_963920545.1. NCBI lineage: Eukaryota > Viridiplantae > Streptophyta > Magnoliopsida > Brassicales > Brassicaceae > Lepidium > Lepidium didymum. Next base: position 22,817,853 of record OY986991.1, on the reverse strand, counting down.
GGGTAAGCGGTGTGGGAGGATCATCCCGTAAGACTTTTTCCCACCCTGCGCTGAGGTCTGATGCGGATCTGGGTAACTGGTGACGATGGATGGAGGTGTAATTGAATCCGGTTTCTTGAAAAATCGTGTTCTCTTCGGTAGTTTTTTCACATTGTCCAGGTGAATCAACGAACGAGGTCCGATTCGATTCAACCATAAGGATATTGCTCGACCAAAAATCTTAGTCATGAACCCTTTTTCATACCTTACTCCCTGGCAACCAATTTTCACTCATTGGGAAACACCTGCTATTCCAAATGCGGGTCGTAGGTGCGGATGGGGACGTAACAATCCTCCTCTGTACCAACGTTTTGCCGAAGCGGATGGGCGTGTTTTGCGGGAACATGGATCCGCCTAGGCTGTCTCGATGGGTAAGTGATGTGGGAGGGTCATCCTGTAAGACTTTTTCCCACCCTGCGCTGGGGTCTGCTGCTGATTTGGGTAACTGGTGACGATGGATGGAGGTGTACTTGAATCCGGTTTCTTAAAAAATCGTGGTCTCTTTAGTAGTTTTTTCACATTGTCCGGGTGAATCAACGAACGAGGTCCGATTCGATTGAACCGTAAGGATATTGCTCGACCAAAATCCTTAGTCATGAACTCTTTTTCGTAGTTTACTCTCTGGCAACCAATTTTCACTGATTGGAAAAGTCTTACTATTCCAAATGCAGGCCGTAGGTGCGGATGGGGACGTAACAATCCTCCTCTGTCCCAACATTTTGACGAAGCGGATGGGCGTGTTTTGCAGGAACATGGATCCGCCTAGGCTGTCCCGACGGGTAAGCGGTGTGGGAGGGTCATCCCGTCAGACTTTTTTCCACCCTGCGCTGGGGTCTGATGCGGATCTGGGTAACTGGCGACGATGGATGGAGGTGTAATTGCATCCGGTTTCTTGAAAAATCGTGGTGTCTTCGGAAGTTTTTTCACATTGTCCGGGTGAATCAACAAACGTGGTCCGATTCGATTGAACCGTAAGGATATTGCTCGACCAAAAATCTTAGTCATGAACCCTTTTTCGTAGCTTACGCTCTGCTCTGGCAACCAATTTTCACTGATTGGGAAAGTCCTGCTATTCCAAATGCGGGCCGTAGGTGCGGATGGGGACGTAACAATCCTCCTCTGTCCCAACGTTTTGCCGAAGCGGATGGGCGTGTTTTGCGGGAACATGGATCCGCCTAGGCTGTCCCGACGGGTAAGCGGTGTGGGAGGGTCATCCCGTAAGACTTTTTCCCACCCTGCGCTGGGGTCTGCTGCTGATTTGGGTAACTGGTGACGATGGATGGAGGTGTACTTGAATCCGGTTTCTTAAAAAATCGTTGTCTCTTCGGGAGTTGTTTCACATTGTCCGGGTGAATCAACAAACAAGGTCCGATTTGATTCAACCGTAAGGATATTGCTCGACCAAAAATCTTAGTCATGAACCCTTTTTCGTAGCTTACGCTCTGGCAACCAATTTTCACTGATTGGGAAAGTCCTGCTATTCCAAATGCCGGCCGTAGGTGCGGATGGGGACGTAACAATCCTCCTCTGTACGAACGTTTTGCCGAAGCGGATTGGCGTGTTTTGCGGGAACATGGATCCGCCTAGGCTGTCCCGATGGGTTAGTGATGTGGGAGGGTCATCCCGTAAGACTTTTTCCCACCCTGCGCTGGGGTCTGCTGCTGATTTGGGTAACTGGTGACGATGGATGGAGGTGTACTTGAATCCGGTTTCTTGAAAAATCGTTGTCTCTTCGGTAGTTTTTTCACATTGTCCGGGTGAATCAACAAATAAGGTCCGATTCGATTCAACCGTAAGGATATTGTTCGACCAAAAATCGTAGTCATGAACCCTTTTTCGTAGTTTACTCTCTGGCAACCAATTTTCACTTATTGGGAAAGTCTTACTATTCCAAATGCAGGCAGTAGGTGCGGATGGGGACGTAACAATCCTCCTCTGTCTCAACGTTTTGCCGAAGCAGATGGGCGTGTTTTGCGGGAACATGGATCCGCCTAGGCTGTCCCGACGGGTAAGCGGTGTGGGAGGATCATCCCGTAAGACTTTTTCCCACCCTGCGCTGAGGTCTGATGCGGATCTGGGTAACTGGTGACGATGGATGGAGGTGTAATTGAATCCGGTTTCTTGAAAAATCGTGGTCTCTTCGGTAGTTTTTTCACATTGTCCAGGTGAATCAACGAACGAGGTCCGATTCGATTCAACCATAAGGATATTGCTCGACCAAAAATCTTAGTCATGAACCCTTTTTCATACCTTACTCCCTGGCAACCAATTTTCACTCATTGGGAAACACCTGCTATTCCAAATGCGGGTCGTAGGTGCGGATGGGGACGTAACAATCCTCCTCTGTACCAACGTTTTGCCGAAGCGGATGGGCGTGTTTTGCGGGAACATGGATCCGCCTAGGCTGTCTCGATGGGTAAGTGATGTGGGAGGGTCATCCTGTAAGACTTTTTCCCACCCTGCGCTGGGGTCTGCTGCTGATTTGGGTAACTGGTGACGATGGATGGAGGTGTACTTGAATCCGGTTTCTTAAAAAATCGTGGTCTCTTTAGTAGTTTTTTCACATTGTCCGGGTGAATCAACGAACGAGGTCCGATTCGATTGAACCGTAAGGATATTGCTCGACCAAAATCCTTAGTCATGAACTCTTTTTCGTAGTTTACTCTCTGGCAACCAATTTTCACTGATTGGAAAAGTCTTACTATTCCAAATGCAGGCCGTAGGTGCGGATGGGGACGTAACAATCCTCCTCTGTCCCAACATTTTGACGAAGCGGATGGGCGTGTTTTGCAGGAACATGGATCCGCCTAGGCTGTCCCGACGGGTAAGCGGTGTGGGAGGGTCATCCCGTCAGACTTTTTTCCACCCTGCGCTGGGGTCTGATGCGGATCTGGGTAACTGGCGACGATGGATGGAGGTGTAATTGCATCCGGTTTCTTGAAAAATCGTGGTGTCTTCGGAAGTTTTTTCACATTGTCCGGGTGAATCAACAAACGTGGTCCGATTCGATTGAACCGTAAGGATATTGCTCGACCAAAAATCTTAGTCATGAACCCTTTTTCGTAGCTTACGCTCTGCTCTGGCAACCAATTTTCACTGATTGGGAAAGTCCTGCTATTCCAAATGCGGGCCGTAGGTGCGGATGGGGACGTAACAATCCTCCTCTGTCCCAACGTTTTGCCGAAGCGGATGGGCGTGTTTTGCGGGAACATGGATCCGCCTAGGCTGTCCCGACGGGTAAGCGGTGTGGGAGGGTCATCCCGTAAGACTTTTTCCCACCCTGCGCTGGGGTCTGCTGCTGATTTGGGTAACTGGTGACGATGGATGGAGGTGTACTTGAATCCGGTTTCTTAAAAAATCGTTGTCTCTTCGGGAGTTGTTTCACATTGTCCGGGTGAATCAACAAACAAGGTCCGATTTGATTCAACCGTAAGGATATTGCTCGACCAAAAATCTTAGTCATGAACCCTTTTTCGTAGCTTACGCTCTGGCAACCAATTTTCACTGATTGGGAAAGTCCTGCTATTCCAAATGCCGGCCGTAGGTGCGGATGGGGACGTAATAATCTTCCTCTGTACGAACGTTTTGCCGAAGCGGATTGGCGTGTTTTGCGGGAACATGGATCCGCCTAGGCTGTCCCGATGGGTTAGTGATGTGGGAGGGTCATCCCGTAAGACTTTTTCCCACCCTGCGCTGGGGTCTGCTGCTGATTTGGGTAACTGGTGACGATGGATGGAGGTGTACTTGAATCCGGTTTCTTGAAAAATCGTTGTCTCTTCGGTAGTTTTTTCACATTGTCCGGGTGAATCAACAAATAAGGTCCGATTCGATTCAACCGTAAGGATATTGTTCGACCAAAAATCGTAGTCATGAACCCTTTTTCGTAGTTTACTCTCTGCCAACCAATTTTCACTTATTGGGAAAGTCTTACTATTCCAAATGCAGGCAGTAGGTGCGGATGGGGACGTAACAATTCTCTTCTGTCCCAACATTTTGCCAAAGCGGATGGGCGTGTTTTGCGGGAACATGGATCCGCCTAGGCTGTCCCGATGGGTAAGCGGTGTGGGAGGGTCATCCCGTCAGACTTTTTCCCACCCTGCACTTGGGTCTGATGCAAATCTGGGTAACTGGCGACGAGGGATTGAGGTAATTGAATCCGGTTTCTTAAAGAATCGTGGTGTCTTCGGAAGTTTTTTCACATTGTCTGGGTGAATCAACAAACGTGGTCCGATTCGATTGAACCGTAAGGATATTGCTCGACCAAAAATCTTAGTCATGAACCCTTTTTCGTAGCTTACTCCCTGGCAACCAATTTTCACTGATTGGAAAAGTCCTGCTATTCCAAATGCAGGTCGTAGGTGCGGATGGGGACGTAACAATCCTCCTCTGTCTCAACGTTTTGCCGAAGCAGATGGGCGTGTTTTGCGGGAACATGGATCCGCCTAGGCTGTCCCGACGGGTAAGCGGTGTGGGAGGATCATCCCGTAAGACTTTTTCCCACCCTGCGCTGAGGTCTGATGCGGATCTGGGTAACTGGTGACGATGGATGGAGGTGTAATTGAATCCGGTTTCTTGAAAAATTGTGGTCTCTTCGGTAGTTTTTTCACATTGTCCAGGTGAATCAACGAACGAGGTCCGATTCGATTCAACCATAAGGATATTGCTCGACCAAAAATCTTAGTCATGAACCCTTTTTCATACCTTACTCCCTGGCAACCAATTTTCACTCATTGGGAAACACCTGCTATTCCAAATGCGGGTCGTAGGTGCGGATGGGGACGTAACAATCCTCCTCTGTACCAACGTTTTGCCGAAGCGGATGGGCGTGTTTTGCGGGAACATGGATCCGCCTAGGCTGTCTCGATGGGTAAGTGATGTGGGAGGGTCATCCTGTAAGACTTTTTCCCACCCTGCGCTGGGGTCTGCTGCTGATTTGGGTAACTGGTGACGATGGATGGAGGTGTACTTGAATCCGGTTTCTTAAAAAATCGTGGTCTCTTTAGTAGTTTTTTCACATTGTCCGGGTGAATCAACGAACGAGGTCCGATTCGATTGAACCGTAAGGATATTGCTCGACCAAAATCCTTAGTCATGAACTCTTTTTCGTAGTTTACTCTCTGGCAACCAATTTTCACTGATTGGAAAAGTCTTACTATTCCAAATGCAGGCCGTAGGTGCGGATGGGGACGTAACAATCCTCCTCTGTCCCAACATTTTGACGAAGCGGATGGGCGTGTTTTGCAGGAACATGGATCCGCCTAGGCTGTCCCGACGGGTAAGCGGTGTGGGAGGGTCATCCCGTCAGACTTTTTTCCACCCTGCGCTGGGGTCTGATGCGGATCTGGGTAACTGGCGACGATGGATGGAGGTGTAATTGCATCCGGTTTCTTGAAAAATCGTGGTGTCTTCGGAAGTTTTTTCACATTGTCCGGGTGAATCAACAAACGTGGTCCGATTCGATTGAACCGTAAGGATATTGCTCGACCAAAAATCTTAGTCATGAACCCTTTTTCGTAGCTTACGCTCTGCTCTGGCAACCAATTTTCACTGATTGGGAAAGTCCTGCTATTCCAAATGCGGGCCGTAGGTGCGGATGGGGACGTAACAATCCTCCTCTGTCCCAACGTTTTGCCGAAGCGGATGGGCGTGTTTTGCGGGAACATGGATCCGCCTAGGCTGTCCCGACGGGTGAGCGGTGTGGGAGGGTCATCCCGTAAGACTTTTTCCCACCCTGCGCTGGGGTCTGCTGCTGATTTGGGTAACTGGTGACGATGGATGGAGGTGTACTTGAATCCGGTTTCTTAAAAAATCGTTGTCTCTTCGGGAGTTGTTTCACATTGTCCGGGTGAATCAACAAACAAGGTCCGATTTGATTCAACCGTAAGGATATTGCTCGACCAAAAATCTTAGTCATGAACCCTTTTTCGTAGCTTACGCTCTGGCAACCAATTTTCGCTGATTGGGAAAGTCCTGCTATTCCAAATGCCGGCCGTAGGTGCGGATGGGGACGTAACAATCCTCCTCTGTACGAACGTTTTGCCGAAGCGGATTGGCGTGTTTTGCGGGAACATGGATCCGCCTAGGCTGTCCCGATGGGTTAGTGATGTGGGAGGGTCATCCCGTAAGACTTTTTCCCACCCTGCGCTGGGGTCTGCTGATTTGGGTAACTGGTGACGATGGATGGAGGTGTACTTGAATCCGGTTTCTTAAAAAATCCTGGTCTCTTCAGAAGTTTTTTCACATTGTCCGGGTGAATCAACGAACGAGGTCCGATTCGATTGAACCGTAAGGATATTGCTCGACCAAAAATCTTAGTCATGAACCCTTTTTCGTAGTTTACTCTCTGGCAACCAATTTTCACTTATTGGGAAAGTTTTACTATTCCAAATGTAGGCAGTAGGTGCGGATGGGGACGTAACAATCCTCCTCTGTCCCAACGTTTTGCCAAAGCGGATGGTCGTGTTTTGCGGGAACATGAATCCGCCTAGGCTGTCCCGATGGGTAAGCGGTGTGGGAGGGTCATCCCGTCAGACTTTTTCCCACCCTGCGCTGGGGTCTGATGCAAATCTGGGTAACTGGCGACGAGGGATTGAGGTAATTGAATCCGGTTTCTTAAAGAATCATGGTGTCTTCGGAAGTTTTTTCACATTGTCTGGGTGAATCAACAAACGTGGTCCGATTCGATTGAACCGTAAGGATATTGCTCGACCAAAAATCTTAGTCATGAACCCTTTTTCGTAGCTTACTCCCTGGCAACCAATTTTCACTGATTGGGAAAGTCTTGCTATTCCAAATGCAGGCCGTAGGTGCGGATGGGGACGTAACAATCCTCCTCTGTCCCAACATTTTGGCGAAGCGGATGGGCGTGTTTTGCGGGAACATAGATCCGCCTAGGCTGTCCCGACGGGTAAGCGGTGTGGGAGGGTCATCCCGTCAGACTTTTTCCCACCCTGCGCTGGGGTCTGATGCGGATATGGGTAACTGGCTACGATGGATGGAGGTATAATTGAATCCAGTTTCTTGAAAAATCGTGGTCTCTTCGGTAGTTTTTTCACATTTTCCGGGTGAATCAACAAACAAGGTCTGATTCGATTGAACCGTAAGGATATTGCTCGACCAAAAATCTTAGTCATGAACCCTTTTAAGTAGCTTACTCCCTGGCAACCAATTTTCACTCATTGGGAAAGTCCTGCTATTCCAAATGCAGGCCGTAGGTGCGGATGGGGACGTAACAATCCTCCTCTGTACGAACGTTTTGCCGAAGCGGATTGGCGTGTTTTGCGGGAACATGGATCCGCCTAGGCTGTCCCAATGGGTAAGCGGTGTGGGAGGGTCATCCTGTAAGAATTTTTCCCACCCTACGCTGGGGTCTGCTGCTGATTTGGGTAACTGGTGACGATGGATGGAGGTGTACTTGAATCCGGTTTCTTAAAAAATTGTGGTCTCTTTAGTAGTTTTTTCACATTGTCCGGGTGAATCACCGAACGAGGTCCGATTCGATTGAACCGTAAGGATATTGCTCGACCAAAATCCTTAGTCATGAACTCTTTTTCGTAGTTTACTCTCTGGCAACCAATTTTCACTGATTGGGAAAGTCCTGCTATTCCAAATGCGGGCCGTAGGTGCGGATGGGGACGTAACAATCCTCCTCTGTCCCAACGTTTTGCCGAAGCGGATGGGCGTGTTTTGCGGGAACATGGATCCGCCTAGGCTGTCCCGACGGGTAAGCGGTGTGGGAGGGTCATCCCGTAAGACTTTTTCCCACCCTGCGCTGGGGTCTGATGATTTGGGTAACTGGTGACGATGGATGGAGGTGTACTTGAATCCGGTTTCTTAAAAAATCGTGGTCTCTTCGGTAGTTTTTTCACATTGTCCGGGTGAATCACCGAACGAGGTCCGATTCGATTGAACCGTAAGGATATTGCTCGACCAAAAATCTTAGTCATGAACCCTTTTTCGTAGTTTACTCTCTGGCAACAAATTTTCACTTATTGAGAAAGTCTTACTATTCCAAATGCAGGCAGTAGGTGCGGATGGGGACGTAACAATCCTCTTCTGTCCCAACGTTTTGCCAAAGCGGATGGGCGTGTTTTGCGGGAACATGGATCCGCCTAGGATGTCCCGATGGGTAAGCGGTGTGGGAGGGTCATCCCGTCAGACTTTTTCCCACCCTGCGCTGGGGTCTGATGCAAATATGGGTAACTGGCTACGATGGATGGAGGTATAATTGAATCCAGTTTCTGGAAAAATCGTGGTCTCTTCGGTAGTTTTTTCACATTTTCCGGGTGAATCAACAAACAAGGTCTAATTCGATTGAACCGTAAGGATATTGCTCGACCAAAAATCTTAGTCATGAACCCTTTTAAGTAGCTTACTCCCTGGCAACCAATTTTCACTCATTGGGAAATTCCTGCTATTCCAAATGCAGGCCGTAGGTGCGGATGGGGACGTAACAATCCTCCTCTGTCCCAACATTTTGGCGAAGCGGATTGGCGTGTTTTGCAGGAACATAGAAACGCCTAGGCTGTCCCGACGGGTAAGCGGTGTGGGAGGGTCATCCCGTCAGACTTTTTCCCACCCTGCGCTGGGGTCTGATGCGGATATGGGTAACTGGCTACGATGGATGGAGGTATAATTGAATCCAGTTTCTTGAAAAATCGTGGTCTCTTCGGTAGTTTTTTCACATTTTCCGGGTGAATCAACAAACAAGGTCTAATTCGATTGAACCGTAAGGATATTGCTCGACCAAAAATCTTAGTCATGAACCCTTTTAAGTAGCTTACTCCCTGGCAACCAATTTTCACTCATTGGGAAATTCCTGCTATTCCAAATGCAGGCCGTAGGTGCGGATGGGGACGTAACAATCCTCCTCTGTCCCAACATTTTGGCGAAGCGGATTGGCGTGTTTTGCAGGAACATAGAAACGCCTAGGCTGTCCCGACGGGTAAGCGGTGTGGGAGGGTCATCCCGTCAGACTTTTTCCCACCCTGCGCTGGGGTCTGATGCGGATATGGGTAACTGGCTACGATGGATGGAGGTATAATTGAATCCAGTTTCTTGAAAAATCGTGGTCTCTTCAGTAGTTTTTTCACATTTTCCGGGTGAATCAACAAACAAGGTCTAATTCGATTGAACCGTAAGGATATTGCTCGACCAAAAATCTTAGTCATGAACCCTTTTAAGTAGCTTACTCCCTGGCAACCAATTTTCACTCATTGGGAAAGTCCTGCTATTCCAAATGCAGGCCGTAGGTGCGGATGGGGACGTAACAATCCTCCTCTGTACGAACATTTTGCCAAAGCGGATTGGCGTGTTTTGCGGGAACATGGATCCGCCTAGGCTGTCCCAATGGGTAAGCGGTGTGGGAGGGTCATCCCGTAAAACTTTTTCCCACCCTGCACTGGGGTCTGATGCGGATCTGGGTAACTGGGGACGATGGATGGAGGTGTAATTGAATCCGGTTTCTTGAAAAATCGTGATCTCTTCGGTAGTTTTTTCACATTATCTAGGTGAATCAACAAACTAGGTCCGATTCGATTAAACTGTAAGGATATTGCTCGACCAAAAATCTTAGTCATGAACCCTTTTTCGTAGCTTACTCTCTGCCAACCAATTTTCACTGATTGGGAAAGTCCTACTATTCCAAATGCAGGCCGTAGGTGCGGATGGGGACGTAACAATCCTCCTCTGTCTCAACGTTTTGCCGAAGCGGATGGGCGTGTTTTGCAGGAACATGGATCCGCCTAGGCTGTCTCGATGGGTAAGTGATGTGGGAGGGTTATCCTGTAAGACTTTTTCCCACCCTGCGCTGGGGTCTGCTGCGGATCTGGTTAACTGGCGACGATGGATGGAGGTGTACTTGAATCCGGTTTCTTAAAAAATCGTGGTCTCTTTTGTAGTTTTTTCACATTGTCCGGGTGAATCAACGAACGAGGTCCGATTAGATTGAACCGTAAGGATATTGCTCGACCAAAAATCTTAGTCATGAACCCTTTTTCGTAGTTTACTCTCTGGCAACCAATTTTCACTCATTGGGAAAGTCCTGCTATTCCAAATGCAGGCCGTAGGTGCGGATGGGGACGTAACAATCCTCCTCTGTCCCAACGTTTTGCCGAAGCGGATGGGCGTGTTTTGCGGGAACATGGATCCGCCTAGGCTGTCCCGACGGGTAAGCGGTGTGGGAGGGTCATCCCGTCAGACTTTTTCCCACCCTGCGCTGGGGTCTGATGCGGATCTGGGTAACTGGCGACGATGGATGGAGGTGTAATTGAATCCTGTTTATTAAAAAATCGTGGACTCTTTGGTAGTTTTTTTATATTGTCCGAATGAATCAATAAACGAGGTCCGATTCGATTGAACCGTAAGGATATTGCTCGACCAAAAATCTTAGGCATGAACCCTTTTTCGTAGCTTACGCTCTGGCAACCAATTTTCACTGATTGGGAAAGTCCTGCTATTCCAAATGCAGGCCGTAGGTGCGGATGGGGACGTAACAATCCTCCTCTGTCTCAACGTTTTGCCGAAGCAGATGGGCGTGTTTTGCGGGAACATGGATCCGCCTAGGCTGTCCCGACGGGTAAGCGGTGTGGGAGGGTCATCCCGTAAGACTTTTTCCCACCCTGCGCTGAGGTCTGATGCGGATCTGGGTAACTGGTGACGATGGATGGAGGTGTAATTGAATCCGGTTTCTTGAAAAATCGTGGTCTCTTCGGTAGTTTTTTCACATTGTCCAGGTGAATCAACGAACGAGGTCCGATTCGATTCAACCGTAAGGATATTGCTCGACCAAAAATCTTAGTCATGAACCCTTTTTCGTAGCTTACTCCCTGGCAACCAATTTTCACTCATTGGGAAAGTCCTGCTATTCCAAATGCAGGCCGTAGGTGCGGATGGGGACGTAACAATCCTCCTCTGTACCAACGTTTTGCCGAAGCGGATGGGCGTGTTTTGCGGGAACATTGATCCGCCTAGGCTGTCTCGATGGGTAAGTGATGTGGGAGGGTCATCCTGTAAGACTTTTTCCCACCCTGCGCTGGGGTCTGCTGCGGATCTGGGTAACTGGCGACGATGGATGGAGGTGTACTTGAATCCGGTTTCTTAAAAAATCGTGGTCTCTTTTGTAGTTTTTTCACATTGTCCGGGTGAATCAACGAACGAGGTCCGATTCGATTGAACCGTAAGGATATTGCTCGACCAAAAATCTTAGTCATGAACCCTTTTTCGTAGTTTACTCTCTGGCAACCAATTTTCACTGATTGGGAAAGTCTTACTATTCCAAATGCAGGCCGTAGGTGCGGATGGGGACGTAACAATCCTCCTCTGTCCCAACATTTTGCCGAAGCGGATGGGCGTGTTTTGCGGGAACATGGATCCGCCTAGGCTGTCCCATCGGATAAGCGGTGTGGGAGGGTCATACCGTCAGACTTTTTCCCACCCTGCGCTGGGGTCTGATGCGGATCTGGGTAACTTGCGACGATGGATGGAGGTGTAATTGCATCCGGTTTCTTGAAAAATCGTGGTGTCTTCGGAAGTTTTTTCACATTGTCCTGGTGAATCAACAAACGTGGTCCGATTCGATTGAACCGTAAGGATATTGCTCGACCAAAAATCTTAGTCATGAACCTTTTTCGTAGCTTACGCTCTAGCAACCAATTTTCACTGATTGGGAAAATCCTGCTATTCCAAATGCGGGCCGTAGGTGCGGATGGGGACGTAACCATCCTCTTCTGTCCCAACGTTTTGCCGAAGCGGATGGGTGTGTTTTCCGGGAACATGGATCCGCCTAGGCTGTCCCGACGGGTAAGCGGTGTGGGAGGGTCATCTCGTAAGATTTTTTTCCACCCTGCGCTGGGGTCTGCTGCTGATTTGGGTAACTGGTGACGATGGATGGAGGTGTACTTGAATCCGGTTTCTTAAAAAATCGTTGTCTCTTCGGGAGTTGTTTCACATTGTCCGGGTGAATCAACAAACAAGGTCCGATTTGATTCAACCGTAAAGATATTGCTCAACCAAAAATCTTAGGCATGAACCCTTTTTCGTAGCTTACCCCCTGGCAACCAATTTTCACTCATTGGGAAAGTCCTGCTATTCCAAATGCAGGCCGTAGGTGCGGATGGGGACGTAACAATCCTCCTCTCTACCAACGTTTTGCCGAAGCGGATTGGCGTGTTTTGCGGGAACATGGATCCGCCTAGGCTGTCCCGACGGGTAAGCGGTGTGGGAGGGTCATCCCGTAAGACTTTTTCCCACCCTGCGCTAAGGTCTGATGCGGATCTGGGTAACTGGTGACGATGGATGGAGGTGTAATTGAATCCGGTTTCTTGAAAAATCGTGGTCTCTTCGGTAGTTTTTTCACATTGTCCAGGTGAATCAACGAACGAGGTCCGATTCGATTCAACCGTAAGGATATTGCTCGACCAAAAATCTTAGTCATGAACCCTTTTTCGTAGCTTACTCCTTGGCAACCAATTTTCACTCATTGGGAAAGTCCTGCTATTCCAAATGCAGGCCGTAGGTGCGGATGGGGACGTAACAATCCTCCTCTGTACCAACGTTTTGCCAAAGCGGATGGGCGTGTTTTGCGGGAACATGGATCCGCCTAGGCTGTCTCGATGGGTAAGTGATGTGGGAGGGTCATCCTGTAAGACTTTTTCCCACCCTGCGCTGGGGTCTGCTGCTGATTTGGGTAACTGGTGACGATGGATGGAGGTGTACTTGAATCCGGTTTCTTAAAAAATCGTTGTCTCTTCGGGAGTTGTTTCACATTGTCCGGGTGAATCAACAAACAAGGTCCGATTCGATTCAACCGTAACGATATTGCTCAACCAAAAATCTTAGTCATGAACCCTTTTTCGTAGCTTACCCCCTGGCAACCAATTTTCACTCATTGGGAAAGTCCTGCTATTCCAAATGCAGGCCGTAGGTGCGGATGGGGACGTAACAATCCTCCTCTGTACGAACGTTTTGCCGAAGCGGATGGGCGTGTTTTGCGGGAACATGGATCCGCCTAGGCTGTCCCGATGGGTAAGCGGTGTGGGAGGGTCATCCCGTCAGACTTTTTCCCACCCTGCGCTGGGGTCTGATGCGGATCTGGGTAACTGGCGACGATGGATGGAGGTGTAATTGCATCCGGTTTCTTGAAAAATCGTGGTGTCTTCGGAAGTTTTTTCACATTGTCCGGGTGAATCAACAAACGTGGTCCGATTCGATTGAACCGTAAGGATATTGCTCGACCAAAAATCTTAGTCATGAACCTTTTTTCGTAGCTTACGCTCTGGCAACCAATTTTCACTGATTGGGAAAGTCCTGCTATTCCAAATGCGGGCTGTAGGTGCGGATGGGGACGTAACAATCCTCCTCTGTCCCAACGTTTTGCCGAAGCGGATGGGCGTGTTTTGCGGGAACATGGATCCGCCTAGGCTGTCCCGACGGGTAAGCGGTGTGGGAGGGTCATCCCGTAAGACTTTTTCCCACCCTGCGCTGGGGTCTGCTGCTGATTTGGGTAACTGGTGACGATGGATGGAGGTGTACTTGAATCCGGTTTCTTAAAAAATCGTTGTCTCTTCGGGAGTTGTTTCACATTGTCCGGGTGAATCAACAAACAAGGTCCGATTTGATTCAACCGTAAGGATATTGCTCGACCAAAAATCGTAGTCATGAACCCTTTTTCGTAGCTTAATCCCTGGCAACCAATTTTCACTCATTGGGAAAGTCCTGCTATTCCAAATGCAGGCCGTAGGTGCGGATGGGGACGTAACAATCCTCCTCTCTACCAACGTTTTGCCGAAGCGGATTGGCGTGTTTTGCGGGAACATGGATCCGCCTAGGCTGTCCCGATGGGTAAGTGATGTGGGAGGGTCATCCCGTAAGACTTTTTCCCACCCTGCGCTGGGGTCTGCTGCTGATTTGGGTAACTGGTGACGATGGATGGAGGTGTACTTGAATCCGGTTTCTTAAAAAATCGTTGTCTCTTCGGGAGTTGTTTCACATTGTCCGGGTGAATCAACAAACAAGGTCCGATTCGATTCAACCGTAACGATATTGCTCAACCAAAAATCTTAGTCATGAACCCTTTTTCGTAGCTTACCCCCTGGCAACCAATTTTCACTCATTGGGAAAGTCCTGCTATTCCAAATGCAGGCCGTAGGTGCGGATGGGGACGTAACAATCCTCCTCTGTACGAACGTTTTGCCGAAGCGGATTGGCGTGTTTTGCGGGAACATGGATCCGCCTAGGCTGTCCCGATGGGTAAGTGATGTGGGAGGGTAATCCCGTAAGACTTTTTCTCACCCTGCGCTGGGGTCTGCTGCTGATTTGGGTAACTGGTGACGATGGATGGAGGTGTACTTGAATCCGGTTTCTTAAAAAATAGTGGTCTCTTCGGTAGTTTTTTCACATTGTCCAGGTGAATCAACAAACGAGGTCCGATTCGATTGAACCGTAAGGATATTGCTCGACCAAAAATCTTAGTCATGAACCCTTTTTCGTAGCTTACTCCCTTGCAACCAATTTTCACTGATTGGGAAAGTCCTGCTATTCCAAATGCAGGCCCTAGGTGAGGATGAGGACGTAACAATCCCCCTCTGTACCAACGTTTTGCCGAAGCCGATGGGCGTGTTTTCCGGGAACATGGATCCGCCTAGGCTATCCTGACGGGTAAGGGGTGTGGGAGGGTCATCCCGTAAGACTTTTTCCCACCCAGCGCTAGGGTCTGCTGCTGGTTTGGGTAACTGGCGACGATGGATGGAGGTGTAACTGAATCCGTTTTCTAAAAAAATCGTGGTCTCTTCGGTAGGTTTTTCACATTGTCTGGGTGAATCAACAAACGAGGTCCGATTTGATTGAACCGTAAGAATATTGCTCGACCAAAAATCTTAGTCATGAACCCTTTTTCGTAGCTTACTCCCTGGCAACAAATTTTCACTGATTGGGAAAGTCCTCATATTCCAAATGCAGGCCGTAGGTGCGGATGGGTACGTAACAATCCCCCTCTGTACCAACGTTTTGCCAAAGCCGATGGGCGTGTTTTCCGGGAACATGGATCCGCCTAGGCTTTCCCGACGGGTAAGCGGTGTGGGAGGATCATCCCGTAAGACTTTTTCCCACCATGCGTTTGGGTCTGCTGTTGATCTGGGTAACTGGCGACGATGGATGGAGGTGTAATGTAATCAGGTTTCTTGAAAAATTGTGGTCTCTTCGGTAGTTTTTTCATATTGTCCGGGTGAATAAAAAAGAGGTCCAACTCGATTGAACCATAAGGATATTGCTCGACAAAAAATCTTAGTCATGAACCCTTTTTCGTTGCTTACTCCCTGGCAACCAATTTTCACTGATTGGGAAAGTCCTGCTATTCCAAATGCAGGCCGTAGGTGCGAATGGGTACGTAACAATCCCCCTCTATACCAACGTTTTGCCGAAGCCGATGGGCGTGTTTTCCGGGAACATGGATCCGCCTAGGCTGTCCCGACGGGTAAGGGGTGTGAGACGGTCATCCCGTAAGACTTTTTCCCACCTTACACTGGGGTCTGCAGCTGGTTTGGGTAACTGGCGACCATGAATGGAGGTGTAATCGAATCCCGTATCTAGAAAAATCGTGGTCTCTTCGGTAGTTTTTTCACATTGTTCGGGTGAATCAACAAACGAGGTCCGATTCGATTGAACCGTAAGGATATTGCTCGACCAAAAATCTTAGTAATGAACCCTTTTTCGTAGCTTACTCTATGGCAACCAATTTTCAGTGATTGGAAAAGTCCTGCTATTCTAAATGCAGGCCGTAGGTGCGAATAGGTACGTAACAATCCCCCTCTGTACCAACGTTTTGCCGAAGCCGATGGACGTGTTTTCCGGGAACATGGATCCGCCTAGGCTGTCCCGACGGGTAAGGGGTGTGGGAGGGTCATCGCGTAAGACTTTTTCCCACCCTGCGCTGGGGTGTGCTGTTGATCTGGGTAACTGGCGAAGATGGATGTAGGTGTAATTGAATTAGGTTTCTTGAAAAGTTGTGGTCTCTTCGGTAGTTTTTTCATATTGTCCGGATGAATCAACAAACGAGGTCCGACTCGATTGAATCGTAAGGATATTGCTCGACCAAAAATCTTAGTCATGAACCCTTTTTCGTAGCTTACTCCCTGGCAACAAATTTTCACTGATTGGGAAAGTCCTGCTATTCCAAATGCAGGCCGTAGGTGCGGATGGGGACATAACAATCCTCCTCTGTACCAACGTTTTGCCGAAGCAGATGGGCAAGTTTTGCGGGAACATGGATCCGCCTAGGCTATCCCGACGGGTAAGCGGTATGGAAGGGTCATCCCATAAGACTTTTTACCACCCTGCTCTGGGGTCTGCTGCTGATCTAGGTAACTGGCGACGATGGATGGATGTGTAATAGAATCCGGTTTCTTGAAAAATCGCGGTCTCTTCGGTAGTTTTTTCACATTGTCCGTGTGAATCAACAAGCGAGGTCCGATTCGATTGAGCCGTAAGGATATTGCACAACCAAAAATCTTAGTCATGAACCCTTTTTCGTAGCTTACTCTCTGGCAACCAATTTTCACTGATTGGGAAAGTCCTGCTATTCCAAATGCAGGCCGTAGATGCAGATGGGGACATAACAATCCTCCTTTGTCCCAACGTTTTGCCGAAGCTGATGAGCGTGTTTTGCGGGAACATGGATCCGCCTAGGCTGTCCAGACGGGTAAACGGTGTGGGAAGGTCATCCCGTAAGACTTTTTCCCACCCTGCGCTGGGGTCTGCTATAGATTTAGGTAACTGGCGACGATGGATGGAGGTGTAATTGAATCCGGTTTCTTAAAAAATAGTGGTCTCTTCGGTAGTTTTTTCACATTGTCCAGGTGAATCAACAAACGAGGTCCGATTCGATTGAACCGTAAGGATATTGCTCGACCAAAAATCTTAGTCATGAACCCTTTTTCGTAGCTTACTCCCTTGCAACCAATTTTCACTGATTGGGAAAGTCCTGCTATTCCAAATGCAGGCCGTAGGTGAGGATGAGGACGTAACAATCCCCCTCTGTACCAACGTTTTGCCGAAGCCGATGGGCGTGTTTTCCGGGAACATGGATCCGCCTAGGCTGTCCCGACGGGTAAGGGGTGTGAGACGGTCATCCCGTAAGACTTTTTCTCACCTTACACTGGGGTCTGCAGCTGGTTTGGGTAACTGGCGACCATGAATGGAGGTGTAATCGAATCCCGTATCTAGAAAAATCGTGGTCTCTTCGGTAGTTTTTTCACATTGTTCGGGTGAATCAACAAACAAGGTCCGATTCGATTGAACCGTAAGGATATTGCTCGACCAAAAATCTTAGTAATGAACCCTTTTTCGTAGCTTACTCTCTGGCAACCAATTTTCAGTGATTGGAAAAGTCCTGCTATTCTAAATGCAGGCCGTAGGTGCGGATAGGTACGTAACAATCCCCCTCTGTACCAACGTTTTGCCGAAGCCGATGGACGTGTTTTCCGGGAACATGGATCCGCCTAGGCTGTCCCGACGGGTAAGGGGTGTGGGAGGGTCATCGCGTAAGACTTTTTCCCACCCTGCGCTGGGGTGTGCTGTTGATCTGGGTAACTGGCGAAGATGGATGTAGGTGTAATTGAATTAGGTTTCTTGAAAAGTCGTGGTCTCTTCGGTAGTTTTTTCATATTGTCCGGATGAATCAACAAACGAGGTCCGACTCGATTGAATCGTAAGGATATTGCTCGACCAAAAATCTTAGTCATGAACCCTTTTTCGTAGCTTACTCCCTGGCAACAAATTTTCACTGATTGGGAAAGTCCTGCTATTCCAAATGCAGGCCGTAGGTGCGGATGGGGACATAACAATCCTCCTCTGTACCAACGTTTTGCCGAAGCCGATGGGCGTGTTTTCCGGGAACATGGATCCGCCTAGGCTGTCCTGACGGGTAAGGGGTGTGGGAAGGTCATCCCGTAAGACTTTTTCCCACCCTGCGCTAGGGTCTGCTGCTAGTTTGGGTAACTGGCGACGATGGATGGAGGTGTAACTGAATCCGGTTTCTAAAAAAATCGTGGTCTCTTGGGTAGGTTTTTCACATTGTCCGGGTGAATCAATAAACGAGGTCCGATTCGATTGAACCGTAAGGATATTGCTCGACCAATCTTAGTCATGAACCCTTTTTCGTAGCTTACTCCCTGGCAACAAATTTTCACTGATTGGGAAAGTCCTCATATTCCATATGCAGGCCGTAGGTGCGGATGGGTACGTAACAATCCCCCTCTGTACCAACGTTTTGCCAAAGCCGATGGGCGTGTTTTTCGGGAACATGGATCCGCCTAGGCTGTCCCGACGGGTAAGCGGTGTGGGAGGTTCATCCCGTAAGACTTTTTCCCACCATGCGTTGGGGTCTGCTGTTGATCTGGGTAACTGGCGACGATGGATGGATGTGTAATTGAATCCTGTTTCTTGAAAAATCGCGGTCTCTTTGGTAGTTTTTTCACATTGTCCGTGTGAATCAACAAACGAGGTCCGATTCGATTGAACCGTAAGGATATTGCTCGACCAAAAATCTTAGTCATGAACCCTTTTTCGTAGCTTACTCCCTGGCAACCAATTTTCACTGATTGGGAAAGTCCTGCTATTCCAAATGCAGGCCGTAGGTGCGGATGAGGACGTAACAATCCCCCTATGTACTAACGTTTTGCCGAATCCGATGGGCGTGTTTTCCAGGAACATGGATCCGCCTAGGCTGTCCCGACGGGTAAGGGGTGTGGGAGGGTCATCCCGTAAGACTTTTTCCAACACTGCGCTGGGATCTGCTGCTGGTTTGGGTAACTGGCGACGATGGATAGAGGTGTAATTGAATCCGGTTTCTAAAAAATTTGTGGTCTCTTCGGTAGGTTTTTCACATTGTCCGTGTAAATCAAAAACCAAGGTCCGATTCGATTGAACCGTAAGGATATTGCTCGACCAAAAATCTTAGTCATGAACCCTTTTTCGTAGCTTACTCCCTTGCAACCAATTTTCACTGATTGGGAAAGTCCTGCTATTCCAAATGCAGGCCGTAGGTGCGGATGGGGACGTAACAATCCCCCTCTATACCAACGTTTTGCCGAAACCTATGGGCGTGTTTTCCGGGAACATGGATCCGCCTAGGCTGTCCCGACGGGTAAGGGGTGTGGGAGGGTCATCGCGTAAGACTTTTTCCCACCCTGCGCTGGGGTGTGCTGTTGATCTGGGTAACTGGCGAAGATGGATGTAGGTGTAATTGAATTAGGTTTCTTGAAAAGTCGTGGTCTCTTCGGTAGTTTTTTCATATTGTCCGGGTGAATCAACAAACGAGGTCCGACTCGATTGAATCGTAAGGATATTGCTCGACCAAAAATTTTAGTCATGAACCCTTTTTTCGTAGCTTACTCCCTGGCAACAAATTTTCACTGATTGGGAAAGTCCTGCTATTCCAAATGCATGCCGTAGGTGCGGATGGGGACGTAACAATTCCCTTCTATACCAACGTTTTGCCGAAGCGGATGGGCGTGTTTTGCGGGAACATGGATCCGCCTAGCCTGTCCCGAAGGGTAAGCGGTGTGGGAGGGTCATCTCGTAAGTCTTTTTACCACCCTATGCTAAGGTCTGCTGCTGATCTGGGTAACTGGCGAGGATGGATGGAGGTGTAATTGAATCCTGTTTCTTGAAAAATCGTGGTCTCTTCGGTAGTTTTTTCACATTGTCCAGGTGAATCAACAAACGAGGTCTGGTTCGATTAAACCGTAAGGATATTGCTCGACCAAAAATCTTAGTCATGAACCCTTTTTCGTAGCTTACTCCCTGCCAACCAATTTTCACTGATTGGGAAAGTCCTGCTATTCCAAATGCAGGCCGTAGGTGCGGATGGGGACGTAACAATCCCCCTCTGTACCAACGTTTTGCCGAAGCCAATGGGCGTGTTTTCCGGGAACATGGATCCGCCTAGCCTGTCCCGATGGGTAAGGGGTGTGGGAGGGTCATCCCGTAAGACTTTTTCCCACCCTATGCTAAGGTCTGCTGCTGATCTGGGTAACTGGCGAGGATGGATGGAGGTGTAATTGAATCCTGTTTCTTGAAAAATCGTGGTCTCTTCGGTAGTTTTTTCACATTGTCCAGGTGAATCAACAAACGAGGTCCGATTCGATTGAACCGTAAAGATATTGCTCGACCAAAAATCTTAGTCATGAACCCTTTTTCGTAGCTTACTCCGTGGCAACCAATTTTCACTGATTGGGAAAGTCCTGCTATTCCAAATGCAGGTCGTAGGTGCGGATGGGGACGTAACAATCCCCCTCTATACCAATGTTTTGCCAAAGCGGATGGGCGTGTTTTGCGGGAACATGGATCCGCCTAGGCTGTCCTGAAGGGAAAGCGGTGTGGGAGGGTCATCCCGTAAGACTTTTTCCCACCCTGCACTGGGGTTTGCAGCTGATCTGGGTAACTGGCAACGATTGATGGAGGTGTAATTGAATCCGGTTTCTTGAAAAATCGTGATCTCTTCGGTAGTTTTTTCATATTGTCCGGATGAATCAACAAACAAGGTCCGACTCGATTGAACCGTAAGGATATTGCTCGACCAAAAATCTTAGTCATGAACCCTTTTTCGTAGCTTACTCCCTGGCAACCAATTTTCACTAATTGGGAAAGTCCTGCTATTCCAAATGCAGGTCGTAGGTGCGGATGGGGACGTAACAATCCCCCTCTGTACCAATGTTCTGCCGAAGCGGATGGGCGTGTTTTGCAGGAACATGGATCCGCCTAGGCTCTCCCGACGGGTAAGCGGTGTGGGAGGGTCATCCCGTAAGACTTTTTCCCACCCTATGCTAAGGTTTGCAGCTGATCTGGGTAACTGGCAACGATGGATGGAGGTGTAATTGAATCCGGTTTCTTGAAAAATCGTGGTCTCTTTGGTAGTTTTTTCACATTGTCCGGGTGAATCAACAAACGAGGTCCGATTCGATTGAACCGTAAGGATATTGCTCGACCAAAAATCTTAGTCATGAACCCTTTTTCATAGCTTACTCCCTGGCAACCAATTTTCACTGATTGGGAAAGTCCTGCTATTCCAAATGCAGGCCGTAGGTGCGGATGGGGACGTAACAATCCCCCTCTGTACCAACGTTTTGCCGAAGCCAATGGGCGTGTTTTCCGGGAACATGGATCCGCCTAGCCTGTCACGACGGGTAAGGGGTGTGGGAGGGTCATCCCGTAAGACTTTTTCCCACCCTGCGCTGGGGTCTGCTGCTGGTTTGGGTAACTGGCGACGATGGATGGAGGTGTAATTGAATCCGGTTTCTAAAAAAATTGTGGTCTCTTTGGTAGGTTTTTCACATTGTCCGGGTGAATCAACAAACGAGGTCCGATTCGATTGAACCGTAAGGATATTGCTCGACCAAAAATCTTAGTCATGAACCCTTTTTCGTAGCTTACTCCTTGGCAACCAATTTTCACTGATTGGGAAAGTCCTGCTATTCCAAATGCAGGCCGTAGGTGCGGATGGGGACGTAACAATCCCCCTCTGTACCAACGTTTTGCCGAAGCCAATGGGCGTGTTTTCCGGGAACATGGATCCGCCTAGTCTGTCCCGACTGGTAAGGGGTGTGGGAGGGTCATCCCGTAAGACTTTTTCCCACCCTGCGCTTGGGTCTGCTGCTGGTTTGGGTAACTGGCGACGATGGATGGAGGTGTAATTGAATCCGGTTTCTAAAAAAATCGTGGTCTCTTCGGTAGGTTTTTCACATTGTCTGGGTGAGTCAACAAACGAGGTCCGATTCGATTGAACCGTAAGAATATTGCTCGACCAAAAATCTTAGTCATGAACCCTTTTTCGTAGTTTACTCCCTGGCAACCAATTTTCACTGATTAGGAAAGTCCTGCTATTCCAAATGCAGGCCGTAGGTGCAGATGGGGACGTAACAATCCCCCTCTGTACCAACGTTTTGCCGAAGCCGATGGGCGTGTTTTCTGGGAACATGGATCCGCCTAGGCTGTCCCGACGGGTAAGGGGTGTGGGAGGGTCACCCCGTAAGACTTTTTCCCACCCTGCGCTGGGGTCTGCTGCTGGTTTGGGTAACTGGCGACGATGGATGGAGGTGTAATTGAATCCGGTTTCTAAAAAAATCGTGGTCTCTTCGGTAGGTTTTTCACATTGTCCGGGTGAATCAACAAACGAGGTCCGATTCGATTGAACCGTAAGGATATTGCTCGACCAAAAATCTTAGTCATGAACCCTTTTTCGTAGCTTACTCCCTGGCAACCAATTTTCACTGATTGGGAAAGTCCTGCTATTCCAAATGCAGGCCGTAGGTGCGGATGGGGACGTAACAATCCCCCTCTGTACCAACGTCTTGCCGAAGCCGATGGGCGTGTTTTCCGGGAACATGGATCCGCCTAGGCTGTCCCGACTAGTAAGGGGTGTGGGAGGGTCATCCCGTAAAACTTTTTCCCACCCTGCGCTGGGGTCTGCTGTTGATCTGGGTAACTGGCAACTATGGATGAAGGTGTAACTGAATCAGGTTTCTTGAAAAATCGTAGTTTCTTTGGTAGTTTTTTCATATTGTCCGGGGGAATCAAAAAAACGAGGTCCGACTCGATTGAACTGTAAGGATATTGCTCGACCAAAAATCTTAGTCATGAACCCTTTTTCGTAGCTTACTCCCTGGCAACCAATTTTCACTGATTGGGAAAGTCCTACTATTCCAAATGCAGGCCGTAGGTGCGGATGGGGACGTAACTATCCCCCTTTGTACCCACGTTTTGCCGATGCCGATGGGTGTGTTTTCCGGGAACATGGATCCGCCTACGCTGTCCAGACGGGTAAGT
Organism: Lepidium didymum; assembly: GCA_963920545.1. Lineage (NCBI taxonomy): Eukaryota > Viridiplantae > Streptophyta > Magnoliopsida > Brassicales > Brassicaceae > Lepidium > Lepidium didymum. Next base: position 22,794,996 of record OY986991.1, on the reverse strand, counting down.
GGTGTGGGAAGGTCATCCCGTAAAACTTTTTCCCACCCTGCGCTGGGGTCTGCTGTTGATCTGGGTAACTAGCAACGATGGATGGAGGTGTAATTGAATCCAGTTTCTTAAAAAATCGTGGACTCTTCGGTAGTTTTTTCATATTGTCCGAATGAATCAATAAACGAGGTTCGATTCGATTGAACCGTAAGGTTATTGCTCGACCAAAAATCTTAGTCATGAACCCTTTTTCGTAGCTTACTCCCTGGCAACCAATTTTCACTGATTGGGAAAGTCCTGCTATTCCAAATGCAGGCCGTGGGTGCGGATGGGGACGTAACAATCCCCTTCCGTACCAACGTTTTGCCGAAGCGGATGGGCGTGTTTTGCGGGAACATGGATCCGCCTAGGTTGTCCCGACGGGTAAGCGGTATGGGAGGGTCATCCCGTAAGACTTTTTCCCACCCTGCGCTGGGGTCTGCTGTTGATCTGGGTAACTGGCGACGATGGATGGAGGTGTAATTGAATCCGGTTTCTTAAAAAATCGTGGTCTCTTCGGTAATTTTTTCATATTGTCCGGGTGAATCAACAAACGAGGTCCGATTCGATTGAACCGTAAGGATATTGCTCGACCAAAAATCTTAGTCATGAACCCTTTTTCGTAGCTTACTCCTTGGCAACCAATTTTAACTGATTGGGAAAGTCCTGGTATTCCAAATGCAGGCCGTAGGTGCGGATGGGGACGTAACAATCCCCTTCTGTACCAACGTTTTTCCGAAGCGGATGGGCGTGTTTTACGGGAACATGATTCCGCCTAGGCTGTCCCGATGGGTAAGCGGTGTGGGAGAGTCGTCCCGTAAGACTTTTTCCCACCCTTCGCTTGGGCCTGCTGCTGATCTGGGTAACTGGCGACGATAGATGGAGGTGTAATCGGATCCGGTATCTTGAAAAATCGTGGTCTCTTTGGTAGTTTTTTCACATTGTTCGGGTGAATCAACAAACGAGGTCCGATTCGATTGAACCGTAAGGATATTGCTCGACCAAAAATCTTAGTCATGAACCCTTTTTCATAGCTTACTCCCTGGCAACCAATTTTCACTGATTGGGAAAGTCCTGCTATTCCAAATGCAGGCCGTAGGTGCGGATGGGGACGTAACAATCCCCCTCTGTACCAACGTTTTGCCGAAGCCTATGGGCGTGTTTTCCGGAAACATGGATCCGCCTAGGCTGTCCCGACGGGTAAGGGGTGTGGGAGGGTCACCCCGTAAGACTTTTTCCCACCCTGCGCTGGGGTCTGCTGCTGGTTTGGGTAACTGGCGACGATGGATGGAGGTGTAATTGAATCCGGTTTCTAAAAAAATCGTGGTCTCTTCGGTAGGTTTTTCACATTGTCCGAGTGAATCAACAAACGAGGTCCGATTCGATTGAACCGTAAGGATATTGCTCGACCAAAAATCTTAGTCATGAACCCTTTTTCTAGCTTACTCCCTGGCAACCAATTTTCACTGATTGGGAAAGTCCTGTTATTCCAAATGCAGGCCGTAGGTGCGGATGGGGACGTAGCAATCCCCCTCTGTACCAACGTTTTGCCGAAGCCGATGGGCGTGTTTTCCGGGAACATGGATACGCCTAGGCTGTCCCGACTGGTAAGGGGTGTGGGAGGGTCATCCCGTAAAACTTTTTCCCACCCTGCACTGGGGTCTGCTGTTGATCTGGGTAACTGGCAACTATGGATGGAGGTGTAACTGAATCAGGTTTCTTGAAAAATCGTGGTTTCTTTGGTAGTTTTTTCATATTGTCCGGGTGAATCAAAAAACGAGGTCCGACTCGATTGAACTGTAAGGATATTGCTCGACCAAAAATCTTAGTCATGAACCCTTTTTCGTAGCTTACTCCCTGGCAACCAATTTTCACTGATTGGGAAAGTCCTGCTATTCCAAATGTAGGCCGTAGCTGCGGATGGGGACGTAACTATCCCCCTCTGTACCAACGTTTTGCCGAAGCCGATGGGCGTGTTTTCCGGGAACATGGATCCGCCTACGCTGTCCAGACGGGTAAGTGGTGTGGGAAGGTCATCCCGTAAGACTTTTTCCCACCCTGCCCTGGGGTCTGCTATTGATTTGGGTAACTAGCGACGATGGATGGAGGTGTAATTGAATCCTGTTTATTAAAAAATCGTGGACTCTTTGGTAGTTTTTTTATATTGTCCGAATGAATCAATAAACGAGGTCCGATTCGATTGAACCGTAAGGATATTGCTCGACCAAAAATCTTAGTCATGAACCCTTTTTCGTAGCTTACTCTCTGGCAACCAATTTTCACTGATTGGGAAAGTCCTGCTATTCCAAATGCAGGCCGTGGGTGCGGATGGGGACGTAACAATACCCTTCCGTACCAACGTTTTGCCTAAGCGGATGGGCGTGTTTTGCGCGAACATGGATACGCCTAGGTTGTCCCGACGGGTAAGCGGTGTGGGAGGGTCATCCCGTAAGACTTTTTCCCACCCTGCGTTGGGGTCTGCTGTTGATCTGGGTAACTGGCGACGATGGATGGAGGTGTAATTGAATCCGGTTTCTTAAAAAATCGTGGTCTCTTCGGTAGTTTTTTCATATTGTCCGGTTGAATCAACAAACGAGGTCCGATTCGATTGAACCGTAAGGATATTGCTCGACCAAAAATCTTAGTCATGAACCCTTTTTCGTAGCTTACTCCTTGGCAACCAATTTTCACTGATTACGAAAGTCCTGGTATTCCAAATGCAGGCCTTAGGTGCGGATGGGGATGTAACAATCCCCTACTGTACCAACGTTTTGCCTAAGCGGATGGGCGTGTTTTGCGGGAACATGGATCCGCCTAGGCTGTCCCGATGGGTAAGCGGTGTGGGAGAGTCATCCCGTAAGACTTTTTCCCACCCTGCGCTTGGGTCTGCTGCTGATATGGGTAACTGGCGACGATGGATGGAGGTGTAATCGAATCCGGTATCTTGAAAAATCGTGGTCTCTTTGGTAGTTTTTTCACATTGTTCGGGTGAATCAACAAACGAGGTCCGATTCGATTGAACCGTAAGGATATTGCTCGACCAAAAATCTTAGTCATGAACCCTTTTTCATAGCTTACTCCCTGGCAACCAATTTTCACTGATTGGGAAAGTCCTGCTATTCCAAATGCAGGCCGTAGGTGCGGATGGGGACGTAACAATCCCCCTCTGTACCAACGTTTTGCCGAAGCCTATGGGCGTGTTTTCCGGAAACATGGATCCGCCTAGGCTGTCCCGACGGGTAAGGGGTGTGGGAGGGTCACCCCGTAAGACTTTTTCCCACCCTGCGCTGGGGTCTGCTGCTGGTTTGGGTAACTGGCGACGATGGATGGAGGTGTAATTGAATCCGGTTTCTAAAAAAATCGTGGTCTCTTCGGTAGGTTTTTCACATTGTCCGAGTGAATCAACAAACGAGGTCCGATTCGATTGAACCGTAAGGATATTGCTCGACCAAAAATCTTAGTCATGAACCCTTTTTCTAGCTTACTCCCTGGCAACCAATTTTCACTGATTGGGAAAGTCCTGTTATTCCAAATGCAGGCCGTAGGTGCGGATGGGGACGTAGCAATCCCCCTCTGTACCAACGTTTTGCCGAAGCCGATGGGCGTGTTTTCCGGGAACATGGATACGCCTAGGCTGTCCCGACTGGTAAGGGGTGTGGGAGGGTCATCCCGTAAAACTTTTTCCCACCCTGCACTGGGGTCTGCTGTTGATCTGGGTAACTGGCAACTATGGATGGAGGTGTAACTGAATCAGGTTTCTTGAAAAATCGTGGTTTCTTTGGTAGTTTTTTCATATTGTCCGGGTGAATCAAAAAACGAGGTCCGACTCGATTGAACTGTAAGGATATTGCTCGACCAAAAATCTTAGTCATGAACCCTTTTTCGTAGCTTACTCCCTGGCAACCAATTTTCACTGATTGGGAAAGTCCTGCTATTCCAAATGTAGGCCGTAGCTGCGGATGGGGACGTAACTATCCCCCTCTGTACCAACGTTTTGCCGAAGCCGATGGGCGTGTTTTCCGGGAACATGGATCCGCCTACGCTGTCCAGACGGGTAAGTGGTGTGGGAAGGTCATCCCGTAAGACTTTTTCCCACCCTGCGCTGGGGTCTACTATTGATTTGGGTAACTAGCGACGATGGATGGAGGTGTAATTGAATCCTGTTTATTAAAAAATCGTGGACTCTTTGGTAGTTTTTTTATATTGTCCGAATGAATCAATAAACGAGGTCCGATTCGATTGAACCGTAAGGATATTGCTCGACCAAAAATCTTAGTCATGAACCCTTTTTCGTAGCTTACTCTCTGGCAACCAATTTTCACTGATTGGGAAAGTCCTGCTATTCCAAATGCAGGTCGTGGGTGCGGATGGGGACGTAACAATACCCTTCCGTACCAACGTTTTGCCTAAGCGGATGGGCGTGTTTTGCGCGAACATGGATACGCCTAGGTTGTCCCGACGGGTAAGCGGTGTGGGAGGGTCATCCCGTAAGACTTTTTCCCACCCTGCGTTGGGGTCTGCTGTTGATCTGGGTAACTGGCGACGATGGATGGAGGTGTAATTGAATCCGGTTTCTTAAAAAATCGTGGTCTCTTCGGTAGTTTTTTCATATTGTCCGGTTGAATCAACAAACGAGGTCCGATTCGATTGAACCGTAAGGATATTGCTCGACCAAAAATCTTAGTCATGAACCCTTTTTCGTAGCTTACTCCCTGGCAACCAATTTTCACTGATTGGGAAAGTCCTGCTATTCCAAATGCAGGCCGTAGGTGCGGATGGGGACGTAACAATCCCCCTCTGTACCAACGTTTTGCCGAAGCCTATGGGCGTGTTTTCCGGGAACATGGATCCGCCTAGGCTGTCCCGACGGGTAAGGGGTGTGGGAGGGTCACCCCGTAAGACTTTTTCCCACCCTGCGCTGGGGTCTGCTGCTTGTTTGGGTAACTGGCGACGATGGATGGAGGTGTAATTGAATCCGGTTTCTAAAAAAATCGTGGTCTCTTCGGTAGGTTTTTCACATTGTCCGGGTGAATCAACAAACGAGGTCCAATTCGATTGAACCGTAAGGATATTGCTCGACCAAAAATCTTAGTCATGAACCCTTTTTCTAGCTTACTCCCTGGCAACCAATTTTCACTGATTGGGAAAGTCCTGTTATTCCAAATGCAGGCCGTAGGTGCGGATGGGGACGTAGCAATCCCCCTCTGTACCAACGTTTTGCCGAAGCCGATGGGCGTGTTTTCCGGGAACATGGATCCGCCTAGCCTGTCCCGACTGGTAAGGGGTGTGGGAGGGTCATCCCGTAAAACTTTTTCCCACCCTGCACTGGGGTCTGCTGTTGATCTGGGTAACTGGCAACTATGGATGGAGGTGTAACTGAATCGGGTTTCTTGAAAAATCGTGGTTTCTTTGGTAGTTTTTTCATATTGTCCGGGTGAATCAAAAAACGAGGTCCGACTCGATTGAACTGTAAGGATATTGCTCGACCAAAAATCTTAGTCATGAACCCTTTTTCGTAGCTTACTCCCTGGCAACCAATTTTCACTGATTGGGAAAGTCCTGCTATTCCAAATGTAGGCCGTAGCTGCGGATGGGGACGTAACTATCCCCCTCTGTACCAACGTTTTGCCGAAGCCGATGGGCGTGTTTTCCGAGAACATGGATCCGCCTACGCTGTCCAGACGGGTAAGTGGTGTGGGAAGGTCATCCCGTAAGACTTTTTCCCACCCTGCGCTGGGGTCTGCTATTGATTTGGGTAACTAGCGACGATGGATGGAGGTGTAATTGAATCCTGTTTATTAAAAAATCGTGGACTCTTTGGTAGTTTTTTCATATTGTCCGAATGAATCAATAAACGAGGTCCGATTCGATTGAACCGTAAGGATATTGCTCGACCAAAAATCTTAGTCATGAACCCTTTTTCGTAGCTTACTCCCTGGCAACCAATTTTCACTGATTGGGAGAGTCCTGCTATTCCAAATGCAGGCCGTGGGTGCGGATGGGGACGTAACAATCCCCTTCCGTACCAACGTTTTGCCTTAGCGGATGGGCGTGTTTTGCGCGAACATGGATACGCCTAGGTTGTCCCGACGGGTAAGCGGTGTGGGAGGGTCATCCCGTAAGACTTTTTCCCACCCTGCGCTGGGGTCTGCTGTTGATCTGGGTAACTAGCGACGATGGATGGAGGTGTAATTGAATCCGGTTTCTTAAAAAATCGTTGTCTCTTCGGTAGTTTTTTCATATTGTCCGGTTGAATCAACAAACGAGGTCCGATTCGATTGAACCGTAAGGATATTGCTCGACCAAAAATCTTAGTCATGAACCCTTTTTCGTAGCTTACTCCTTGGCAACCAATTTTTACTGATTGGGAAAGTCCTGGTATTCCAAATGCAGGCCGTAGGTGCGGATGGGGACGTAACAATCCCCTTCTGTACCAACGTTTTTCCGAAGCGGATGGGCGTGTTTTGCGGGAACATGGATCCGCCTAGGCTGTCCCGATGGGTAAGCAGTGTGGGAGAGTCGTCCCGTAAGACTTTTTCCCACCCTGCGCTGGGGTCTGCTGTTGATCTGGGAAACTGGCGACGATGGATGGAGGTGTAATTGTATCCGGTATCTTGAAAAATCGTGGTCTCTTTGGTAGTTTTTTCACATTGTTCGGGTGAATCAACAAACGAGGTCCGATTCGATTGAACCGTAAGGATATTGCTCGACCAAAAATCTTAGTCATGAACCCTTTTTCGTAGCTTACTCCCTGGCAACCAATTTTCACTGATTGGGAAAGTCCTGCTATTCCAAATGCAGGCCGTACGTGCGGATGAGGACGTAACAATCCCCCTCTGTACCAACGTTTTTCCGAAGCCTATGGGCGTGTTTTCCGGGAACATGGATCCGCCTAGGCTGTCCCGACGGGTAAGGGGTGTGGGAGGGTCACCCCGTAAGACTTTTTCCCACCCTGCGCTGGGGTCTGCTGCTGGTTTGGGTAACTGGCGACGATGGATGGAGGTGTAATAGAATCCGGTTTCTAAAAAAATCGTGGTCTCTTCGGTAGGTTTTTCACATTGTCCGGGTGAATCAACAAGCGAGGTCCGATTCGATTGAACCGTAAGGATATTGCTCGACCAAAAATCTTAGTCATGAACCCTTTTTCGTAGCTTACTCCCTCGCAACCAATTTTCACTGATTGGGAAAGTCCTGTTATTCCAAATGCAGGCCGTAGGTGCGGATGGGGACGTAACAATCCCCCTCTGTACCAAAGTTTTGCCGAAGCCGATGGGCGTGTTTTCCGGGAACATGGATCCGCCTAGGCTGTCCCGACTGGTAAGGGGTGTGGGAGGGTCATCCCGTAAAACTTTTTCCCACCCTGCGCTGGGGTCTGCTGTTGATCTGGGTAACTGGCAACTATGGATGGAGGTGTAACTGAATCAGGTTTCTTGAAAAATCGTGGTTTCTTTGGTAGTTTTTTCATATTTTCCGGGTGAATCAAAAAACGAGGTCCGACTCGATTGAACTGTAAGGATATTGCTCGACCAAAAATCTTAGTCATGAACCCTTTTTCGTAGCTTACTCCCTGGCAACCAATTTTCACTGATTGGGAAAGTCCTGCTATTCCAAATGCAGGCCGTGGGTGCGGATGGGGACGTAACAATCCCCTTCCGTACCAACGTTTTGCCTAAGCGGATGGGCGTGTTTTGCGGGAACATGGATCCGCCTAGGTTGTCCCGACGGGTAAGCGGTGTGTGATGCGGCCATCTACGCCACACCAAGCCGGATCGCGGACAGCCGATCCGTTCCATTCATACCAAATGAGATCATGACAAGGGGCAAGGCTCAAAAACTTAAAGGGAAGATCCAGACTTTCATCCACAAGCTACGGGAACAAGAAGAAGAAGTGGATCGCAGCAGCCACCCCGCGACCGAGCTAGAACCCGCGACCATACAATACGCGTTGGCCCACACCTCGGACTTAACACACTTAAGGTCTCGGACATGCAGCCTTGGGGACAAGGTCTTGTGTGTTCTCACAATCCATCCGTGAGAACACAACCAAAAAGACCTTGGATTATTAGAGTACTCTTTCCCTACCCCTAGTTCACCGTGTTGGGATCTAGGGAAGGGTTTTAACGAGGCTTGAACATCTAAGGCATCACATCTCTTATCCCACTTAAGACTCACTTGGAAACATTGGAGTGACAAGTATGATCTTAAGGAGATGTGATTCTATCTAGGAAAACACTCTACCATTTTTCCTTTGTTTATTTTCGGTCTTTGTTGTTAGTTTTACTTTGTGACCGTTGGGAGCTTTGTTGACCAAAGGGTTGACTAGGGCAATCCCTTGGGTTTTCTTGTAGCCTATTTAAAGGCAAACACTCTTTTATTCAAGGGTAACCACTTAAGAAAAGAATTGAAACAAGGCCACAAGCCTTCCTTCTTTCCTCTCTATTGAGTTTTCCTCTAGATTGGACCCTCCTTGAAGCTAGATTGAGTGTGTCTCTCTTCTTCCCGGCCGAGGCTGTATCAAGGGTTTACCACCCCCTTGTGGTTCGCTTCATCACTCCTCCATCTATCTCATATTCGCACGCTCAAAGCTATCACCAACACCATCGGATTTCAAGAGATTGAACCACATCTCTCTTGAATCCTCCTTCCGCCATCACCGTCATCTTCTACACGGATCCAAGGGCTCAAGCTCGGACCTCGGATCATATCATTTTGGTATCAGAGCCAAAACATCCTAAAGGTTGCATCTTTCCTCACTAAAGCTTCCACCTTTCTCTCATTGTCGGATTTTTGCTAGTTCTTGATAAAACTTGAACCTTTGAGCTTGTTTGAGTGTTGAATCTAGCTAGGGTGTTTAGCTTTGCTTGCTGAGGTTGTTTACACTTGATTTAAGGATAATAGGTCTAGAAATTTTGAGTTTCAAGCTGGTTCAAATCGTTTGTTTGCTGATTTCTAAAGACTCAATATTTCCTTCTAAAACTTGCTCCGTTAAAGCCATTTGCTAGCTTAGGCCAATTTGTGAACTTGAGATGTGTTTGCTGTTATTGTTATTCATGTTAGCTAGGTTGTTTCCTCTGGTTTTTAGCAGCTTAAACCGCCATTGTTGAAGCTCTCTCCAAAGAGAGGGCCTTTGTGCAATTTTGTAAAAAGTGGTGTGGACCACTTTGTACTAGTTTGTCTTCTTGTGAGTGCTGGCAAAACCAAGTGGTCCTGCCTTGGTGGAGCCCAAAAATTTGAATTGTTACTGCAGTAACTCCCTCTTGCTTGTGGTACGTGTGATGGCCGAACCACCAGACCTCTCAGCCCTCCTCACGGGCATTCAAGCCCAACTCCAACAGCTTGGAGAACGCCTAGGCCGAGTCGAACAGCCGCGACCACAAGCACCTCCACCAAACGTTGATCCGGGCGTTGAGGGGCTATCCGAGGAAGATTACTTCCAGCCTCCTCCTTTTAGGAGATCAAGGCCAAGAGAAGGTCGAAATCATGATGAAAGAGGACAACAAGGCCAGCCCCGAGCTCTCTCACCTCACTTGCGGATCACACCACCAACCTTCGCGGGTAAAGTGGATCCGGAAGCTTACCTTGATTGGGAGCGTAGGATGGATCACATCTTTGAAGTCTACCGCTATGAAGAGCCAAGAAAGGTGTCCTACGCAGCCGCACAACTCACTGATCACGCCCTAACCTGGTGGGATAGAGATGCGGCCAAGAGAAGAAGGAATGGCGATGTTCCGGTCCAATCGTGGGAGATCATGAAGTTCATGATGAAGGCTAGATATGTACCTCCCCTTTACCACCGAGAGCTCCAAAGGAAGTTTAGAAAACTTGTGCAAGGCAGTAAGAGCGTAGAGGAGTACTATGAGGAGTTTGAACACTTACGGAACCGTCTCAACTTGGAAGACACGGAAGAGACTCTCATGGCTCAATTCCTTGACGGTCTTCAAGATCGGATCGCACATAAGGTGGAGATGCACACCTACAGCGACTTCAACGAGCTCCTCCACCTAGCCATTCAGGTTGAGGGTCACCTCAAGAAGAAGTCCCGGACCAGACCACTCACCAATTCTCCATGGAAGGCTCAAGCCTCCGGTTCAAACCCGAACCCTCCTAAGTACCAAGATAGGGGTAAAGGAGTGGCCAATGAAACTCGGGTTCCTTTTAAGCCCCGAGAGCCTACTACTGAGCCTAGAGCTGACCCAAGAGGAGCCTCCACGATCCAAAAGACTCGAGACATCATGTGCTACAAGTGTAGAGGCCACGGACACTACGCTAGAGAGTGTCCCAATCCGAGAGCCATGATCATCACTTCCACCGGTGAATATGAGTCTCAAGACGAGATGGAACATCAAGATGAGGAAGTTGATGCCGAGGAAGAGATTGAGTATCCTGATGTAGGTGACATCTTAGTCACCATGAGGGCTTTAAGTGCAACGCAAGGACCGGATGAGACCGCTCAACGTGAGAACATCTTTCATACAAGATGTACGGTAAGAGGAAAGGTTTGCTCTCTTATCATTGATGGTGGCTCTTGCACTAATGTGGCTAGCTCATACATGGTAGAAAAATTACAGCTAGACACCACTAAACATCCGCATCCATATAAACTTAGGTGGCTAAATGATAAAACCGAATTAAAAATTAATGAACAAGTCAAGATATCATTTAGTATTGGAAAGTATTGTGACGAAGTGTTGTGTGATGTTGTTCCTATGCAAGCTACTCATATTTTGTTAGGTCGGCCATGGCAATTTGATAGGGAAGTTGTGCATGATGGTAGAACTAATAGGTACTCATTGATGCATGATAAAAGACGGATTAGTTTAGCGCCTTTGTTGCCTTCTCAAGTCCGTGAAATGCAATTGAAGTTGTCTAAGGAGAAGTGTAGTTCTAAGCCTAATTTCCTCATTACTTCTAGTAATATTAGGAAAGCAATTCATGATCCTACTTGTCATGTGGTATTGATGGTCTACAAAGAACTTTTGAGTGTAGGTGAATCCGAGATCACATTGCCAAAGGAAGTGCAACAAGTCCTTGATCGATTTAAGGAAGTGTTTCCGGAAGAGCTACCGCCGGGGCTGCCTCCTCAAAGGGGTATTGAACACCAAATAGACTTCATTCCCGGGGCACAACTACCTAATCGACCAGCCTATAGGGTCAATCCAAACGAAGCCAAGGAGCTCGAGAAACAAGTCCGAGACTTGATGGATAAGGGATATGTGCGGGAAAGCTTGAGCCCTTGCGCCGTTCCGGTCTTGTTGGTACCTAAGAAAGATGGTACATACCGAATGTGTGTGGATTGCCGAGCCATCAACAACATCACTATCAAATATAGGCACCCCATACCGCGGCTAGACGACATGTTGGACGAGCTAAGTGGAGCGACCCTCTTCTCCAAAATTGATCTCAAGAGTGGATACCACCAAGTACGCATGAAAGAAGGAGATGAGTGGAAGACCGCTTTCAAAACCAAGCATGGCCTATACGAATGGCTTGTGATGCCTTTCGGCCTCACCAATGCACCGAGTACCTTCATGAGGCTCATGAACCATATCCTTCGACTATATATAAGTAAATTCGTAGTAGTTTACTTTGATGATATATTGATCTATAGTACTTGCTTGGTTGATCATGTGGAACATTTAGGACTAGTCATAGAAACGCTTAGGTTGGAAGGTCTATATGCGAATCTTAAGAAGTGTACGTTTTGTGCTAGTGAGCTTGTTTTTCTTGGCTTTGTGGTTAGCTCACAGGGACTTCGAGTGGACTTAGAAAAGATTGAAGCCATTAGGGGCTGGCCTAGACCCACTAACATCAGCCAAGTTCGGAGCTTCCACGGCTTAGCAAGTTTCTACCGCCGGTTTGTTAAAGATTTCAGCACATTGGCCGCACCTTTGACATCGGTGATCAAGAAGAGTGTTGGCTTTGAGTGGGGAGAAGCTCAAGAGAGGTCATTCTTAGACCTCAAGTACCGTCTCACACATGCGCCCATACTCGTCTTGCCAGATTTCAACAAGACTTTTGAAGTGGAATGTGATGCCTCCGGTGTAGGTATTGGTGCTGTTTTGACTCAAGGAGGCAAGCCGGTTGCATACTTTAGTGAGAAGCTAAGTGGGGCTTCTCTCAACTACCCCACTTATGACAAGGAACTCTATGCCTTGGTGCGGGCAATGCAAACATGGCAGCACTACCTCTTGTCCAAAGAATGTGTCATCCATACCGATCACGAGACACTACAACATCTAAGGGGTCAAACCACTTTGAAGAAACGCCATGCTAAGTGGCTGGAGTTCATAGAGACCTTCCCTTATGTCATCAAGTACAAGAAAGGCAAAGAAAACGTGGTGGCCGATGCACTTTCTAGGAGACATACGCTTATCACCACCATGGAATCGAAGATGCTTGGGTTTGAGTCACTTAAGAGTTTATATGAAGAAGACCCAGACTTGAAGGATGCGTTTACAGGACATGGAGCCAATTCTTACACTAAGTTTTACATCCATGATGGCTTCCTATTCAAGGACAAGCGGCTATGCATCCCCCAAAGCTCAATAAGGGAGTTGTTGGTCAAAGAGGCTCACGGTGGAGGATTAATGGGACACTTTGGTGTTGAGAAGACGTTAAGTGTGTTGAAGGAACATTTTTATTGGCCAAGGATGAAAAAGATGGTGGTAACTCATTGTGATCGATGCGTGGTTTGCAAAAGGGCCAAGTCTAAGGTTCACCCGCACGGGTTATACCTTCCATTGCCGATTCCTACATTACCTTGGGTGGACATCTCTATGGACTTCGTTTTGGGGCTGCCTAAGGTACATCATAAGGACTCAATCTTTGTGGTGGTTGATAGGTTTTCCAAGATGGCTCACTTCATCCCATGCGCCAAGACTAATGACGCATCACAAACCGCCACTCTATTCTTCAAGGAAGTGGTGCGGCTTCATGGCATTCCTAGAACCATCGTCTCCGACCGGGACACAAAATTCTTATCACACTTTTGGAGAACCTTGTGGAAGAAACTAGGGACTAAATTGCTGTTCTCTACCACATGTCATCCTCAAACGGACGGCCAAACCGAAGTAGTCAACCGCACACTTGGAGCTCTTCTCCGATCTACGATTGGCAGCAACTTGAACAATTGGGTTGAGTGTCTTCCCCTTGTGGAGTTCGCATATAACTCGGCTAGACACTCGACAACTAGGCTATCACCTTTTGAAGTGGTGTATGGACGTAACCCGGACACTCCTTTGAGCCTTACACCATTGCCACCAGCCGAGCAAGTGGACGTTGAAGGGTCCACCAAAGCCGAGACCATGAAGAAGCTCTTCGAGAAGGTGTTCGATAATATAGAGAAGCGGAATGAACAAGTCATGGCCCGGGTCAATAAAAGGAGGAAGCAAGTCTTGTTCCAGCCAGGAGATTGGGTGTGGTTGCACATGAGACCCGAGAGATTTCCCACCAAAAGGAAACACAAGCTCGACTATCGCGGAGACGGACCATTCAAAGTGGACGAGAAAATCAATGACAACGCCTACCGCCTCGAACTTCCGGGTGAGTTTAATGTCTCTACCACATTTAATGTTACTGACTTGACTCCTTTTGATGTAGGAGATGTTAAACCTTTGGAGACCAAAGATCTTGAAGAGGGAGGGAATGATGCGGCCATCTACGCCACACCAAGCCGGATCGCGGACAGCCGATCCGTTCCATTCATACCAAATGAGATCATGACAAGGGGCAAGGCTCAAAAACTTAAAGGGAAGATCCAGACTTTCATCCACAAGCTACGTGAACAAGAAGAAGAAGTGGATCGCAGCAGCCACCCCGCGACCGAGCTAGAACCCGCGACCATACAATACGCGTTGGCCCACACCTCGGACTTAACACACTTAAGGTCTCGGACATGCAGCCTTGGGGACAAGGTCTTGTGTGTTCTCACAATCCATCCGTGAGAACACAACCAAAAAGACCTTGGATTATTAGAGTACTCTTTCCCTACCCCTAGTTCACCGTGTTGGGATCTAGGGAAGGGTTTTAACGAGGCTTGAACATCTAAGGCATCACATCTCTTATCCCACTTAAGACTCACTTGGAAACATTGGAGTGACAAGTATGATCTTAAGGAGATGTGATTCTATCTAGGAAAACACTCTACCATTTTTCCTTTGTTTATTTTCGGTCTTTGTTGTTAGTTTTACTTTGTGACCGTTGGGAGCTTTGTTGACCAAAGGGTTGACTAGGGCAATCCCTTGGGTTTTCTTGTAGCCTATTTAAAGGCAAACACTCTTTTATTCAAGGGTAACCACTTAAGAAAAGAATTGAAACAAGGCCACAAGCCTTCCTTCTTTCCTCTCTATTGAGTTTTCCTCTAGATTGGACCCTCCTTGAAGCTAGATTGAGTGTGTCTCTCTTCTTCCCGGCCGAGGCTGTATCAAGGGTTTACCACCCCCTTGTGGTTCGCTTCATCACTCCTCCATCTATCTCATATTCGCACGCTCAAAGCTATCACCAACACCATCGGATTTCAAGAGATTGAACCACATCTCTCTTGAATCCTCCTTCCACCATCACCGTCATCTTCTACACGGATCCAAGGGCTCAAGCTCGAACCTCGGATCATATCAGTGTGGGAGGGTCATCCCGTAAGACTTTTTCCCACTCTGCGCTGGGGTCTGCTGTTGATCTGGGTAACTGGCGACGATGGATGGAGGTGTAATTGAATCCGGTTTCTTAAAAAATCGTGGTCTCTTCGGTAGTTTTTTCATATTGTCCGGGTGAATCAACAAACGAGGTCCGATTCGATTGAACCGTAAGGATATTGCTCGACCAAAAATCTTAGTCATGAACCCTTTTTCGTAGCTTACTCCTTGGCAACCAATTTTCACTGATTGGGAAAGTCCTGGTATTCCAAATGCAGGCCGTAGGTGCGGATGGGGACGTAACAATCCCCTTCTGTACCAACGTTTTTCCGAAGCGGATGGACGTGTTTTGCGGGAACATGGATCCGCCTAGGCTGTCCCGATGGTAAGCGGTGTGGGAGAGTCGTCCCGTAAGACTTTTTTCCACCCTGCGCTTGGGTCTGCTGCTGATCTGGGTAACTGGCGACGATGGATGGACGTGTAATCGAATCCGGTTTCTTAAAAAATCGTGGTCTCTTGGGTAGTTTTTTCATATTGTCCGGGTGGATCAACAAACGAGGTCCAAATCGATTGAACCGTAAGGATATTGCTCGACCAAAAATCTTAGTCATGAACCCTTTTTTCTAGCTTACTCCCTGGCAACCAATTTTCACTGACTGGGAAAGTCCTGGTATTCCAAATGCAGGCCGTAGGTGCGGATGGGGACGTAACAATCCCCTTCCGTACCAACGTTTTGCCGAAGCGGATGGGCGTGTTTTGCGGGAACATGGATCCGCCTAGGCTGTCCCGACGGGTAAGCGTTGTGGGAGGGTCATCCCGTAAGACTTTTTCCCACCCTATGCTAAGGTGTGCTGCTGATATGGGTAACTAGCGAGGATGGATGGAGGTGTAATTGAATCCGGTTTCTTGAAAAATCATGGTCTCTTTGGTAGTTTTTTCACATTGTCCGGGTGAATCAACATACGAGGTCCGATTCGATTGAACCGTAAGGATATTGCTCGACCATAAATCTTAGTCATGAACCCTTTTTCGTAGCTTACTCCCTGGCAACCAATTTTTACTGATTGGGAAAGTCCGGCTATTCCAAATGCAGGCCGTAGGTGCGGATGGGTACGTAACAATCCCCTTCTGTACCAATGTTTTGCCGAAGCGGATGGACGTGTTTTGCGGGAACATGGATCCGCCTAGGCTGTCACGACGGGTAAGCGGTGTGGGAGGGTCATCCCGTAAGACTTTTTCCCACAACTGCGCTGAGGTCTGCTGCTGATCTGGGTAACTGGCGAGGATGGATGGAGGTGTAATTGAATCCGGTTTCTTGAAAAATTGTGGTCTCATCGGTAGTTTTTTCACATTGTCTGGGTGAATCAACAAACAAGGTTCGATTCGATTGAACCGTAAAGATATTGCTCGACCAAAAATCTTAGTCATGAACCCTTTTTCGTAGCTTACTCCCTGGCAACCAATTTTCACTGATTGGGAAAGTCCTGCTATTCCAAATGCAGGCCGTGGGTGCGGATGGGGACGTAACAATCCCCTTCCGTACCAACGTTTTGCCGAAGCAGATGGGCGTGTTTTGCGGGAACATGGATCCGCCTAGGTTGTCCCGACGGGTAAGCGGTGTGGGAGGGTCATCCCGTAAGACTTTTTCCCACCCTGCGCTGGGGTCTGCTGTTGATCTGGGTAACTGGCCACGATGGATGGAGGTGTAATTGAATTCGGTTTCTTAAAAAATCGTGGACTCTTCGGTAGTTTTTTCATATTGTCCGAATGAATCAATAAACGAGGTCCGATTCGATTGAACCGTAAGGATATTGCTCGACCAAAAATCTTAGTCATGAACCCTTTTTCGTAGCTTACTCCCTGGCAACCAATTTTCACTGATTGGGAAAGTCCTGCTATTCCAAATGCAGGCCGTGGGTGCGGGTGGGGACGTAACAATCCCCTTCTGTACCAACATTTTGCCGAAGCGGATGGGCGTGTTTTGCGGGAACATGGATCCGCCTAGGTTGTCCTGACGGGTAAGCGGTGTGGGAGGGTCATCCCGTAAGACTTTTTCCCACCCTGCGCTGGGGTCTGCTGCTGATCTGGGTAACTGGCGACGATGGATGGAGGTGTAATTGAATCCGGTTTCTTAAAAAATCGTGGTCTCTTCGGTAGTTTTTTCATATTGTCCGGGTGAATCAACAAACAAGGTCCGATTCGATTGAACCGTAAGGATATTGCTCGACCAAAAATCTTAGTCATGAACCCTTTTTCGTAGCTTACTCCTTGGCAACCAATTTTCACTGATTGGGAAAGTCCTGGTATTCCAAATGCAGGCCGTAGGTGCGGATGGGGACGTAACAATCCCCTTCTGTACCAACGTTTTGCCTAAGCGGATGGACGTGTTTTGCGGGAACATGGATCCGCCTAGGCTGTCCCGATGGTAAGCGGTGTGGGAGAGTCGTCCCGTAAGACTTTTTCCCACTCTGCGCTTGGGTCTGCTGCTGATCTGGGTAACTGGCGACGATGGATGGACGTGTAATCGAATCCGGTTTCTTAAAAAATCGTGGTCTCTTGGGTAGTTTTTTCATATTGTCCGGGTGGATCAACAAACGAGGTCCAAATCGATTGAACCGTAAGGATATTGCTCGACCAAAAATCTTAGTCATGAACCCTTTTTTCTAGCTTACTCCCTGGCAACCAATTTTCACTGACTGGGAAAGTCCTGGTATTCCAAATGCAGGCCGTAGGTGCGGATGGGGACGTAACAATCCCCTTCCGTACCAACGTTTTGCCGAAGCGGATGGGCGTGTTTTGCGGGAACATGGATCCGCCTAGGCTGTCCCGACGGGTAAGCGTTGTGGGAGGGTCATCCCGTAAGACTTTTTCCCACCCTATGCTAAGGTGTGCTGCTGATATGGGTAACTAGCGAGGATGGATGGAGGTGTAATTGAATCCGGTTTCTTGAAAAATCATGGTCTCTTTGGTAGTTTTTTCACATTGTCCGGGTGAATCAACATACGAGGTCCGATTCGATTGAACCGTAAGGATATTGCTCGACCATAAATCTTAGTCATGAACCCTTTTTCGTAGCTTACTCCCTGGCAACCAATTTTTACTGATTGGGAAAGTCCGGCTATTCCAAATGCAGGCCGTAGGTGCGGATGGGTACGTAACAATCCCCTTCTGTACCAATGTTTTGCCGAAGCGGATGGACGTGTTTTGCGGGAACATGGATCCGCCTAGGCTGTCACGACGGGTAAGCGGTGTGGGAGGGTCATCCCGTAAGACTTTTTCCCACAACTGCGCTGAGGTCTGCTGCTGATCTGGGTAACTGGCGAGGATGGATGGAGGTGTAATTGAATCCGGTTTCTTGAAAAATTGTGGTCTCATCGGTAGTTTTTTCACATTGTCTGGGTGAATCAACAAACAAGGTTCGATTCGATTGAACCGTAAAGATATTGCTCGACCAAAAATCTTAGTCATGAACCCTTTTTCGTAGCTTACTCCCTGGCAACCAATTTTCACTGATTGGGAAAGTCCTGCTATTCCAAATGCAGGCCGTGGGTGCGGATGGGGACGTAACAATCCCCTTCCGTACCAACGTTTTGCCGAAGCAGATGGGCGTGTTTTGCGGGAACATGGATCCGCCTAGGTTGTCCCGACGGGTAAGCGGTGTGGGAGGGTCATCCCGTAAGACTTTTTCCCACCCTGCGCTGGGGTCTGCTGTTGATCTGGGTAACTGGCCACGATGGATGGAGGTGTAATTGAATTCGGTTTCTTAAAAAATCGTGGACTCTTCGGTAGTTTTTTCATATTGTCCGAATGAATCAATAAACGAGGTCCGATTCGATTGAACCGTAAGGATATTGCTCGACCAAAAATCTTAGTCATGAACCCTTTTTCGTAGCTTACTCCCTGGCAACCAATTTTCACTGATTGGGAAAGTCCTGCTATTCCAAATGCAGGCCGTGGGTGCGGGTGGGGACGTAACAATCCCCTTCTGTACCAACATTTTGCCGAAGCGGATGGGCGTGTTTTGCGGGAACATGGATCCGCCTAGGTTGTCCTGACGGGTAAGCGGTGTGGGAGGGTCATCCCGTAAGACTTTTTCCCACCCTGCGCTGGGGTCTGCTGCTGATCTGGGTAACTGGCGACGATGGATGGAGGTGTAATTGAATCCGGTTTCTTAAAAAATCGTGGTCTCTTCGGTAGTTTTTTCATATTGTCCGGGTGAATCAACAAACAAGGTCCGATTTGATTGAACCGTAAGGATATTGCTCGACCAAAAATCTTAGTCATGAACCCTTTTTCGTAGCTTACTCCTTGGCAACCAATTTTCACTGATTACGAAAGTCCTGGTATTCCAAATGCAGGCCTTAGGTGCGGATGGGGATGTAACAATCCCCTACTGTACCAACGTTTTGCTTAAGCGGATGGGCGTGTTTTGCGGGAACATGGATCCGCCTAGGCTGTCCCGATGGGTAAGCGGTGTGGGAGAGTCATCCCGTAAGACTTTTTCCCACCCTGCGCTTGGGTCTGTTGCTGATATGGGTAACTGGCGACGATGGATGGAGGTGTAATCGAATCCGGTATCTTGAAAAATCGTGGTCTCTTTGGTAGTTTTTTCACATTGTTTGGGTGAATCAACAAACGAGGTCCGATTCGATTGAACCGTAAGGATATTGCTCGACCAAAAATCTTAGTCATGAACCCTTTTTCGTAGCTTACTCCCTGGCAACCAATTTTCACTGATTGGGAAAGTCCTGCTATTCCAAATGCAGGCCGTGGGTGCGGATGGGGACGTAACAATCCCCTTCTGTACCAACATTTTGCCGAAGCGGATGGGCGTGTTTTGCGGGAACATGGATCCGCCTAGGTTGTCCCGACGGGTAAGCGGTGTGGGAGGGTCATCCCGTAAGACTTTTTCCCACCCTACGCTGGGGTCTGCTGCTGATCTGGGTAACTGGCGACGATGGATGGAGGTGTAATTGAATCCGGTTTCTTAAAAAATCGTGGTCTCTTCGGTAGTTTTTTCATATTGTCCAAATGAATCAATAAACGAGGTCCGATTCGATTGAACCGTAAGGATATTGCTCGACCAAAAATCTTAGTCATGAACCCTTTTTCGTAGCTTACTCCCTGGCAACCAATTTTCACTGATTGGGAAAGTCCTGCTATTCCAAATGCAGGCCGTGGGTGCGGATGGGGACGTAACAATCCCCTTCTGTACCAACATTTTGCCGAAGCAGATGGGCGTGTTTTGCGGGAACATGGATCCGCCTAGGTTGTCCCGACGGGTAAGCGGTGTGGGAGGGTCATCCCGTAAGACTTTTTCCCACCCTGCGCTGGGGTCTGCTGTTGATCTGGGTAACTGGCCACGATGGATGGAGGTGTAATTGAATTCGGTTTCTTAAAAAATCGTGGACTCTTCGGTAGTTTTTTCATATTGTCCGAATGAATCAATAAATGAGGTCCGATTCGATTGAACCGTAAGGATATTGCTCGACCAAAAATCTTAGTCATGAACCCTTTTTCGTAGCTTACTCCCTGGCAACCAATTTTCACTGATTGGGAAAGTCCTGCTATTCCAAATGCAGGCCGTGGGTGCGGGTGGGGACGTAACAATCCCCTTCTGTACCAACATTTTGCCGAAGCGGATGGGCGTGTTTTGCGGGAACATGGATCCGCCTAGGTTGTCCTGACGGGTAAGCGGTGTGGGAGGGTCATCCCGTAAGACTTTTTCCCACCCTGCGCTGGGGTCTGCTGCTGATCTGGGTAACTGGCGACGATGGATGGAGGTGTAATTGAATCCGGTTTCTTAAAAAATCGTGGTCTCTTCGGTAGTTTTTTCATATTGTCCGGGTGAATCAACAAACGAGGTCCGATTTGATTGAACCGTAAGGATATTGCTCGACCAAAAATCTTAGTCATGAACCCTTTTTCGTAGCTTACTCCTTGGCAACCAATTTTCACTGATTACGAAAGTCCTGGTATTCCAAATGCAGGCCTTAGGTGCGGATGGGGATGTAACAATCCCCTACTGTACCAACGTTTTGCCTAAGCGGATGGGCGTGTTTTGCGGGAACATGGATCCGCCTAGGCTGTCCCGATGGGTAAGCGGTGTGGGAGAGTCATCCCGTAAGACTTTTTCCCACCCTGCGCTTGGGTCTGCTGCTGATATGGGTAACTGGCGACGATGGATGGAGGTGTAATCGAATCCGGTATCTTGAAAAATCGTGGTCTCTTTGGTAGTTTTTTCACATTGTTTGGGTGAATCAACAAACGAGGTCCGATTCGATTGAACCGTAAGGATATTGCTCGACCAAAAATCTTAGTCATGAACCCTTTTTCGTAGCTTACTCCCTGGCAACCAATTTTCACTGATTGGGAAAGTCCTGCTATTCCAAATGCAGGCCGTGGGTGCGGATGGGGACGTAACAATCCCCTTCTGTACCAACATTTTGCCGAAGCGGATGGGCGTGTTTTGCGGGAACATGGATCCGCCTAGGTTGTCCCAACGGGTAAGCGGTGTGGGAGGGTCATCCCGTAAGACTTTTTCCCACCCTACGCTGGGGTCTGCTGCTGATCTGGGTAACTGGCGACGATGGATGGAGGTGTAATTGAATCCGGTTTCTTAAAAAATCGTGGTCTCTTCGGTAGTTTTTTCATATTGTCCGAATGAATCAATAAACGAGGTCCGATTCGATTGAACCGTAAGGATATTGCTCGACCAAAAATCTTAGTCATGAACCCTTTTTCGTAGCTTACTCCCTGGCAACCAATTTTCACTGATTGGGAAAGTCCTGCTATTCCAAATGCAGGCCGTGGGTGCGGATGGGGACGTAACAATCCCCTTCTGTACCAACATTTTGCCGAAGCGGATGGGCGTGTTTTGCGGGAACATGGATCCGCCTAGGTTGTCCCGACGGGTAAGCGGTGTGGGAGGGTCATCCCGTAAGACTTTTTCCCACCCTGCGATGGGGTCTGCTACTGATCTGGGTAACTGGCGAGGATGGATGGAGGTGTAATTGAATCCGGTTTCTTGAAAAATTGTGGTCTCATCGGTAGTTTTTTCACATTGTTTGGGTGAATCAACAAACGAGGTCCGATTCGATTGAACCGTAAGGATATTGCTCGACCAAAAATCTTAGTCATGAACCCTTTTTCGTAGCTTACTCCCTGGCAACCAATTTTCACTGATTGGGAAAGTCCTGCTATTCCAAATGCAGGCCGTGGGTGCGGGTGGGGACGTAACAATCCCCTTCTGTACCAACATTTTGCCGAAGCGGATGGGCGTGTTTTGCGGGAACATGGATCCGCCTAGGTTGTCCTGACGGGTAAGCGGTGTGGAAGGGTCATCCCGTAAGACTTTTTCCCACCCTGCGCTGGGGTCTGCTGCTGATCTGGGTAACTGGCGACGATGGATGGAGGTGTAATTGAATCCGGTTTCTTAAAAAATCGTGGTCTCTTCGGTAGTTTTTTCATATTGTCCGGGTGAATCAACAAACGAGGTCCGATTTGATTGAACCGTAAGGATACTGCTCGACCAAAAATCTTAGTCATGAACCCTTTTTCGTAGCTTACTCCTTGGCAACCAATTTTCACTGATTACGAAAGTCCTGGTATTCCAAATGCAGGCCTTAGGTGCGGATGGGGATGTAACAATCCCCTACTGTACCAACGTTTTGCCTAAGCGGATGGGCGTGTTTTGCGGGAACATGGATCCGCCTAGGCTGTCCCGATGGGTAAGCGGTGTGGGAGAGTCATCCCGTAAGACTTTTTCCCACCCTGCGCTGGGGTCTGCTGTTGATCTGGGTAACTGGCGATGATGGATGGAGGTGTAATTGAATCCGGTTTCTTAAAAAATCGTGGTCTCTTCGGTAGTTTTTTCATATTGTCCGAATGAATCAATAAACGATGTCCGATTCGATTGAACCGTAAAGATATTGCTCGACCAAAAATCTTAGTCATGAACCCTTTTTCGTAGCTTACTCCCTGGCAACCAATTTTCACTTATTAGGAAAGTTCTGCTATTCCAAATGCAGGCCGTAGGTGCGGATGGGGACGTAACAATCCCCCTCTGTACCAATGTTTTGCCGAAGCGGATGGACGTGTTTTGCGGGAACATGGATCCGCCTAGGCTGTCACGACGGGTAAGCGGTGTGGGAGGGTCATCCCATAAGACTTTTTCCCATAACTGCGCTGAGGTCTGCTGCTGATCTGGGTAACTGGCGAGGATGGATGGAGGTGTAATTGAATCCGGTTTCTTGGAAAATTATGGTCTCTTCGGTAGTTTTTTCACATTGTCTGGGTGAATCAACAAACGAGGTTCGATTCGATTGAACCGTAAAGATATTGCTCGACCAAAAATCTTAGTCATGAACCCTTTTTCGTAGCTTACTCCCTGCCAACCAATTTTCACTGATTGGGAAAGTCCTGCTATTCCAAATGCAGGCCGTAGGTGCGGTTGGGGACGTAACAATCTCCCTCTGCACCAACATTTTGCCGAAGCGGATGGACGTGTTTTACGGGAACATGGATCCACCTAGGTTATCCCGACGGGTAAGCGGTGTGGGAGGGTCATCTCGTAAGACTTTTTCCTACCCTGCGCTAGGGTCTGCTGCTGATCTGGGTAACTGGCGACGATGGATGGAGGTGTAATTGAATCCGGTTTCTTGAAAAATCCTTGTCTCTTTTGTAGTTTTTTCACATTGTCCAGGTGAATCAACAAATGAGGTCCGATTTGATTGAACTGTAAGGATATTGCTCGACCAAAAATCTTAGTCATGAACCCTTTTTCGTAGCTTACTCCCTGGCAACCAATTTTCACTGATTGGGAAAGTCCTGCAATTCCAAATGCAGGCCGTAGGTGCGGATGGGGACGTAACAATCCCCCTCTCTACCAACGTTTTGCCGAAGCAGATGGGCAAGGTTTGCGGGAACATGAATCCGCCTAGGTTGTCCCGACGGGTAAGTGGTGTGGGAGGGTCATCCCGTAAGACTTTTTCCCACCCTACTCTCGGGTCTGTTGCTGATCTAGGTAACTGGCGATGATGGATGGATGTGTAATTGAATACGGTTTCTTGAAAAATCGCGGTCTCTTTGGTAGTTTTTTCACATTGTCCGGGTGAATCAACAAACGAGGTCCGATTCGATTGAATTGTAAGGATATTGCTCGACCAAAAATCTTAGGCATGAACCCTTTTTCGTAGCTTACTCCCTGGCAACCAATTTTCACTAATTGGGAAATTCCTGCTATTCCAAATACAGGCCGTAGGTGTGGATGGGGACGTAACAATACCCCTCTGTACCAATGTTTTGCCGAAGCGGATGGACGTGTTTTGCGGGAACATGGATCCGCCTAGGCTGTCCCGACAGGTAAGCGGTGTGGGAGGGTCATCCCGTAAGGCTTTTTCCCACTCTGTGCTGAGGTCTGCTGCTGATCTGGGTAACTGGCGAGGATGGATGGAGGTGTAATTGAATCTGGTTTCTTAAAAAATCGTGGTCTCTTCAGTAGTTTTTTCACATTGTCCGGGTGAATCAACAAACGAGGTCCTATTCGATTGAACCGTAAGGATATTGCTCGACCAAAAATCTTAGTCATGAACCCTTTTTCGTAGCTTACTCCCTGGCAACCAATTTTCACTGATTGGGAAAGTCCTGCTATTCCAAATGCAGGCCGTAGGTGCGGATGGGTACGTAACAATCCCCCTTTGTACCAACGTTTTCCCAAAGCGGATGGGCGTGTTTTGCGGGAACATGGATCCGCCTAAGCTGTCTGGACGGGTAAGCGGTGTGGGAGGGTCATCCCGTAAGACTTTTTCCCATAACTACGCTGAGGACTGCTGCTGATCTGGGTAATTGGCGAGGATGGATGGAGGTGTAATTGAATCCGGTTTCTTGATAAATTATGGTCTCTTCGGTAGTTTTTTCACATTGTCTGGGTGAATCAACAAACGAGGTTCGATTCGATTGAACCGTAAAGATATTGCTCGACCAAAAATCTTAGTCATGAACCCTTTTTCGTAGCTTACTCCCTGGCAACCAATTTTCACTAATGCAGGCCGTAGGTGCGGATGGGTACGTAACAATCCCCCTCTGTACCAACGTTTTCCCGAAGCGGATGGGCGTGTTTTGCGGGAACATGGATCCGCCTAGGCTGTCCGGACGGGTAAGCGGTGTGGGAGGGTCATCCCGTAAGACTTTTTCCCACCCTGCGCTGGGGTCTGCTGCTGATCTGGGTAACTGGCGAGGATGGATGGAGGTGTAATTGAATCCGGTCTCTTGAAAAATTGTGGTCTCTTCGGTAGTTTTTTCACATTGTCTGGGTGAATCAACAAACGAGGTTCGATTCGATTGAACCGTAAAGATATTGCTCAACCAAAAATATTAGTCATGAACCCTTTTTCGTAGCTTACTCCCTGGCAACCAATTTCACTAATGCAGGCCGTAGGTGCGGATGGGGACGTAACAATCTCCCTCTGCACCAACGTTTTGCCGAAGCGGATGGGCGTGTTTTACGGGTACATGGATCCACCTAGGCTGTCCCGATGGGTAAGCGGTGTGGGAGGGTCATCCCGTAAGACTTTTTCCTACCCTGCGCTAGGGTCTGCTGCTGATCTGGGTAACTGGCGACGATGAATGGAAGTGTAATTGAATCCGGTTTCTTGAAAAATCGTTGTCTCTTCGGTAGTTTTTTCACATTGTCTAGGTGAATCAACAAATGAGGTCCAATTCGATTGAACTGTAAGGATATTGCTTGACCAAAAATCTTAGTCATGAACCCTTTTTCTTAGCTTACTCCCTGGCAACCAATTTTCACTGATTGGGAAAGTCCTGCAATTCCAAATGCAGGCCGTAGGTGCGGATGGGGACGTAACAATCCCCCTCTCTACCAACGTTTTGCCGAAGCAGATGGGAAAGGTTTGCGGGAACATGGATCCGCCTAGGTTGTCCCGACGGGTAAGCGGTGTGGGAGGGTCATCCCGTAAGACTTTTTCCCACCCTGCGCTGGGGTCTGCTGCTGATCTGGGTAACTGGCGACGATGGATGGAGGTGTAATCGAATCCGGTATCTTGAAAAATCATGGTCTCTTCGGTAGTTTTTTCACATTGTTCGGGTGAATCAACAAACGAGGTCCGATTCGATTGAACCGTAAGGATATTGCTCGACCAAAAATCTTAGTCATGAACCCTTTTTCGTAGCTTACTCCCTGGCAACCAATTTTCACTGATTGGGAAAGTCCTGCTATTCAAAAATGCAGGCCGTGGGTGCGGATGGGGACGTAACAATCCCCTTCCGTACCAACGTTTTGCCGAAGCGGATGGCCGTGTTTTGCGGGAACATGGATCCGCCTAGGTTGTCCCGACGGGTAAGCGGTGCGGGAGGGTCATCCCGTAAGACTTTTTCCCACTCTGTGCTGAGGTCTGCTGCTGATCTGGGTAACTGGCGACGATGGATGGAGGTGTAATTGAATCTGGTTTCTTGAAAAATCGTGGTCTCTTCAGTAGTTTTTTCACATTGTCCGGGTGAATCAACAAACGAGGTCCTATTCGATTGAACCGTAAGGATATTGCTCGACCAAAAATCTTAGTCATGAACCCTTTTTCGTAGCTTACTCCCTGGCAACCAATTTTCACTTATTAGGAAAGTTCTGCTATTCCAAATGCAGGTCGTAGGTGCGGATGGGGACGTAACAATCCCCCTCTCTACCAATGTTTTGCCGAAGCGGATGGACGTGTTTTGCGGGAACATGGATCCGCCTAGGCTGTCACGACGGGTAAGCGGTGTGGGAGGGTCATCTCGTAAGACTTTTTCCCACCCTGTGCTGAGGTCTGCTGCTGATCTGGGTAACTGGCGAGGATGAGTGGAGGTGTAATTGAATCCGGTTTCTTGAAAAATCGTGGTCTCTTCGGTAGTTTTTTCACATTTTCCGGGTGAATCAACAAACGAAGTCAAATTCAATTGAACCGTAAGGATATTGCTCGACCAAAAATCTTAGTCATGAACCCTTTTTCGTAGCTTACTCCCTGGCAACCAATTTTCACTGATTGGGAAAGTCATGCTAATCCAAATGCAGGCCGTAGGTGCGGATGGGTACGTAACAATCCCCCTCTGTACCAACGTTTTCGCAAAGCGGATGGGCGTGTTTTGCTGGAACATGGATCCGCCTAGGCTGTATGGACGGCTAAGCGGTGTGGGAGGGTCATCCCGTAAGACTTTTTCCCATAACTGCGATGAGTTCTGCTGCTGATCTAGGTAACTGGCGAGGTTGGATGGAGGTGTAATTGAATCCGGTTTCTTGAAAAATTATGGTCTCTTCGGTAGTTTTTTCACATTGTCTGGGTGAATCAACAAACGAGGTTCGATTCGATTGAACCGTAAAGATATTGCTCGACCAAAAATCTTAGTCATGAACCCTTTTTCGTAGCTTACTCCCTGGCAAACAATTTTCACTGATTGGGAAAGTCCTGCTATTCCAAATGCAGGCCGTAGGTGCGGATGGGGACGTAACAATCTCCCTCTGCACCAACGTTTTGCCGAAGCGGATGGACATGTTTTACGGGAACATGGATCCACCTAGGTTGTCCCGACGGGTAAGCGGTGTGGGAGGGTCATCTCGTAAGATTTTTTCCTACCATGTGCTAGGGTCTGCTGCTGATCTGGGTAACTGGCGACGATGGATGGAGGTGTAATTGAATCCGGTTTCTTGAAAAATCTTGGTCTCTTTTGTAGTTTTTTCACATTGTCCAGGTGAATCAACAAATGAGGTCCGATTCGATTGAACTGTAAAGATATTGCTCGACCAAAAATCTTAGTCATGAACCCTTTTTCGTAGCTTACTCCCTCGCAACCAATTTTCACTGATTGGGAAAGTCCTGCAATTCCAAATGCAGGCCGTAGGTGCGGATGGGGACGTAACAATCCCCCTCTCTACCAACGTTTTGCCGAAGCAGATGCGCAAGGTTTGCGGGAACATGGATCCGCCTAGGTTGTCCCGACGGGTAAGTGGTGTGGGAGGGTCATCCCGTAAGACTTTTTCCCACCCTACTCTCGGGTCTACTGCTGATCTGGGTAACTGGCGACGATGGATGGAGGTGTAATCGAATCCGGTATCTTGAAAAATCGTGGTCTCTTCGGTAGTTTTTTCACATTGTTCGGGTGAATCAACAAACGAGGTCCGATTCGATTGAACCGTAAGGATATTGCTCGACCAAAAATCTTAGTCATGAACCCTTTTTCGTAGCTTACTCCCTGGCAACCAATTTTCACTGATTGGGAAAGTCCTGCTATTCCAAATGCAGGCCGTGGGTGCGGATGGGGACGTAACAATCCCCTTCCGTACCAACGTTTTGCCGAAGCGGATAGGCGTGTTGTGCGGGAACATGGATCCGCCTAGTTTGTCCCGACGGGTAAGCGGTGTGGTAGGGTCATCCCGTAAGACTTTTTCCCACCCTGCGCTGGGGTCTGCTGCTGATCTGGGTAATTGGCGACGATGGATGGAGGTGTAATCGAATCCGGTATCTTGAAAAATCGTGGTCTCTTCGGTAGTTTTTTCACATTGTTCGGGTGAATCAACAAACGAGGTCTGATTCGATTGAACCGTAAGGATATTGCTCGACCAAAAATCTTAGTCATGAACCCTTTTTCGTAGCTTACTCCCTGGCAACCAATTTTCACTGATTGGGAAAGTCCTGCTATTCCAAATGTTGGCCGTAGGTGCGGATGGGGACGTAATAATCTCCCTCTGCACCAACATTTTGCCGAAGCGGATGGACGTGTTTTACGGGAACATGGATCCGCCTAGGTTGTCCCGACGGGTAAGCGGTGTGGTAGGGTCATCCCGTAAGACTTTTTCCCACCCTGCGCTGGGGTCTGCTGCTGATCTGGGTAACTGGCGACGATGGATGGAGGTGTAATCGAATCCGGTATCTTGAAAAATCGTGGTCTCTTCGGTAGTTTTTTCACATTGTTCGGGTGAATCAACAAACGAGGTCCGATTCGATTGAACCGTAAGGATATTGCTCGACCAAAAATCTTAGTCATGAACCCTTTTTCGTAGCTTACTCCCTGGCAACCAATTTTCACTGATTGGGAAAGTCCTGCTATTCCAAATGTTGGCCGTAGGTGCGGATGGGGACGTAACAATCTCCCTCTGCACCAACATTTTGCCGAAGCGGATGGACGTGTTTTACGGGAACATGGATCCACCTAGGTTGTCCCGATGGGTAAGCGGTGTGGGAGGGTCATCTCGTAAGACTTTTTCCTACCCTGTGCTAGGGTCTGCTGCTGATCTGGGTAACTGGCGACGATGGATGGAGGTGTAATTGAATCCGGTTTCTTGAAAAATCTTGGTGTCTTTTGTAGTTTTTTCACATTGTCCAGGTGAATCAACAAATGAGGTCCGATTCGATTGAACTGTAAAGATATTGCTCGACCAAAAATCTTAGTCATGAACCCTTTTTCGTAGCTTACTCCCTGGCAACCAATTTTCACTGATTGGGAAAGTCCTGCAATTCCAAATGCATGCCGTAGGTGCGGATGGGGACGTAACAATCCCCCTCTCTACCAACGTTTTGCCGAAGCAGATGGGCAAGGTTTGCGGGAACATGGATCCGCCTAGGTTGTCCCGACGGGTAAGTGGTGTGGGAGGGTCATCCCGTAAGACTTTTTCCCACCCTACTCTCGGGTCTGCTGCTGATCTGGGTAACTGGCGACGATGGATGGAGGTGTAATCGAATCCGGTATCTTGAAAAATCGTGGTCTCTTCGGTAGTTTTTTCACATTGTTCGGGTGAATCAACAAACGAGGTCCGATTCGATTGAATTGTAAGGATATTGCTCGACCAAAAATCTTAGTCATGAACCCTTTTTCGTTGCTTACTCCCTGGCAACCAATTTTCACTGATTGGGAAAGTCCTGCTATTCGAAATGCACGCCGTGGGTGCGGATGGGGACGTAACAATCCCCTTCCGTACCAATGTTTTGCCGAAGCGGATGGGCGTGTTGTGCGGGAACATGGATCCGCCTAGGTTGTCCCGACGGGTAAGCGGTGTGGGAGGGTCATCCCGTAAGACTTTTTCCCACCCTGCGCTGGGGTCTGCTGTTGATCTGGGTAACTGGCGATGATGGATGGAGGTGTAATTGAATCCGGTTTCTTAAAAACTCGTGGTCTCTTCGGTAGTTTTTTCATATTGTCCGAATGAATCAATAAACGATGTCCGATTCGATTGAACCGTAAAGATATTGCTCGACCAAAAATCTTAGTCATGAACCCTTTTTCGTAGCTTACTCCCTGGCAACCAATTTTCACTTATTAGGAAAGTTCTGCTATTCCAAATGTAGGCCGTAGGTGCGGATGGGGACGTAACAATCCCCCTCTGTACCAATGTTTTGCCGAAGCAGATGGACGTGTTTTGCGGGAACATGGATCCGCCTAGGCTGTCACGACGGGGAAGCGGAGTGGGAGGGTCATCTCGTAAGACTTTTTCCCACCCTGTGCTGAGGTCTGCTGCTGATCTGGGTAACTGGCGAGGATGAGTGGAGGTGTAATTGAATCCGGTTTCTTGAAAAATCGTGGTCTCTTTGGTAGTTTTTTCACATTGTCCGGGTGAATCAACAAACGAGGTCCGAATCGATTGATCCGTAAGGATATTGCTCGACCAAAAATCTTAGTCATGAACCCTTTTTCGTAGCTTACTCCCTGGCAACCAATTTTCACTAATTGGGAAAGTCCTGGTATTCCAAATGCAGGCCGTAGGTGCGGATGGGGACGTAACAATCCCCTTCAGTACCAACGTTTTTCCAAAGCGGATGGGCGTGTTTTGCGGGAACATGGATCCGCCTAGGCTGTCTTTACGGGTAAGCGGTGTGGTAGGGTCATCCCGTAAGACTTTTTCCCACCCTGCGCTGGGGTCTGCTGCTGATCTAGGTAACTGGCGACGATGGATGGAGGTGTAATCGAATCCGGTATCTTGAAAAATCGTGGTCTCTTCGGTAGTTTTTTCACATTGTTCGGGTGAATCAACAAACGAGGTCCGATTCGATTGAACCATAAGGATATTGCTCGACCAAAAATCTTAGTCGTGAACCCTTTTTCGTAGCTTACTCCCTGGCAACCAATTTTCACTGATTGGGAAAGTCCTGCTATTCGAAATGCAGGCCGTGGGTGCGGATGGGGACGTAACAATCCCCTTCCGTACCAATGTTTTGCCGAAGCGGATGGGCGTGTTGTGCGGGAACATGGATCCGCCTAGGTTGTCCCGACGGGTAAGCGGTGTGGGAGGGTCATCCCGTAAGACTTTTTCCCACCCTGCGCTGGGGTCTGCTGTTGATCTGGGTAACTGGCGATGATGGATGGAGGTGTAATTGAATCCGGTTTCTTAAAAACTCGTGGTCTCTTCGGTAGTTTTTTCATATTGTCCGAATGAATCAATAAACGATGTCCGATTCGATTGAACCGTAAAGATATTGCTCGACCAAAAATTTTAGTCATGAACCCTTTTTCGTAGCTTACTCCCTGGCAACCAATTTTCACTTATTAGGAAAGTTCTGCTATTCCAAATGTAGGCCGTAGGTGCGGATGGGGACGTAACAATCCCCCTCTGTACCAATGTTTTGCCGAAGCAGATGGACGTGTTTTGCGGGAACATGGATCCGCCTAGGCTGTCACGACGGGGAAGCGGAGTGGGAGGGTCATCTCGTAAGACTTTTTCCCACCCTGTGCTGAGGTCTGCTGCTGATCTGGGTAACTGGCGAGGATGAGTGGGGGTGTAATTGAATCCGGTTTCTTGAAAAATCGTGGTCTCTTTGGTAGTTTTTTCACATTGTCCGGGTGAATCAACAAACGAGGTCCGATTCGATTGATCCGTAAGGATATTGCTCGACCAAAAATCTTAGTCATGAACCATTTTTCGTAGCTTACTCCCTGGCAACCAATTTTTACTGATTGGGAAAGTCCTGGTATTCCAAATGCAGGCCGTAGGTGCGGATGGGGACGTAACAGTCCCCTTCTGTACCAACGTTTTTCCGAAGCGGATGGGCGTGTTTTGCGGGAACATGGATCCGCCTAGGCTGTCCTGACGGGTAAGCGGGGTTGGAAGAGTCATCCCGTAAGACTTTTTCCCACCCTGTGCTGGGGTTTGCTGCTGATCTGGGTAATTGGCGACGATGGATGGAGGTGTAATCGAATCCGGTATCTTGAAAAATCGTGGTGTCTTCGGTAGTTTTTTCATATTGTCCGAATGAATCAATAAACGATGTCCGATTCGATTGAACCGTAAAGATATTGCTCGACCAAAAATCTTAGTCATGAACCCTTTTTCGTAGCTTACTCCCTGGCAACCAATTTTCACTTATTAGGAAAGTTCTGCTATTCCAAATGCACGCCGTAGGTGCGGATGGGGACGTAACAATCCCCCTCTGTACCAATGTTTTGCCGAAGCGGATGGACGTGTTTTGCGGGAACATGGATCCGCCTAGGTTGTCCCGACGGGTAAGCGGTGTGGGAGGGTCATCCCGTAAGACTTTTTCCCACCCTGCGATGGGGTCTGCTACTGATCTGGGTAACTGGCGAGGATGGATGGAGGTGTAATTGAATCCGGTTTCTTGAAAAATTGTGGTCTCATCGGTAGTTTTTTCACATTGTTTGGGTGAATCAACAAACGAGGTCCGATTCGATTGAACCGTAAGGATATTGATCGACCAAAAATCTTAGTCATGAACCCTTTTTCGTAGCTTACTCCCTGGCAACCAATTTTCACTGATTGGGAAAGTCCTGCTATTCCAAATGCAGGCCGTGGGTGCGGGTGGGGACGTAACAATCCCCTTCTGTACCAACATTTTGCCGAAGCGGATGGGCGTGTTTTGCGGGAACATGGATCCGCCTAGGTTGTCCTGACGGGTAAGCGGTGTGGGAGGGTCATCCCGTAAGACTTTTTCCCACCCTGCGCTGGGGTCTGCTGCTGATCTGGGTAACTGGCGACGATGGATGGAGGTGTAATTGAATCCGGTTTCTTAAAAAATCGTGGTCTCTTCGGTAGTTTTTTCATATTGTTCGGATGAATCAACAAACGAGGTCCGATTTGATTGAACCGTAAGGATATTGCTCGACCAAAAATCTTAGTCATGAACCCTTTTTCGTAGCTTACTCCTTGGCAACCAATTTTCACTGATTACGAAAGTCCTGGTATTCCAAATGCAGGCCTTAGGTGCGGATGGGGATGTAACAATCCCCTACTGTACCAACGTTTTGCCTAAGCGGATGGGCGTGTTTTGCGGGAACATGGATCCGCCTAGGCTGTCCCGATGGGTAAGCGGTGTGGGAGAGTCATCCCGTAAGACTTTTTCCCACCCTGCGCTGGGGTCTGCTGTTGATCTGGGTAACTGGCGATGATGGATGGAGGTGTAATTGAATCCGGTTTCTTAAAAAATCGTGGTCTCTTCGGTAGTTTTTTCATATTGTCCGAATGAATCAATAAACGATGTCCGATTCGATTGAACCGTAAAGATATTGCTCGACCAAAAATCTTAGTCATGAACCCTTTTTCGTAGCTTACTCCCTGGCAACCAATTTTCACTTATTAGGAAAGTTCTGCTATTCCAAATGCAGGCCGTAGGTGCGGATGGGGACGTAACAATCCCCCTCTGTACCAATGTTTTGCCGAAGCGGATGGACGTGTTTTGCGGGAACATGGATCCGCCTAGGCTGTCACGACGGGTAAGCGGTGATGGAGGGTCATCTCGTAAGACTTTTTCCCACCCTGTGCTGAGGTCTGCTGCTGATCTGGGTAACTGGCGAGGATGAGTGGAGGTGTAATTGAATCCGGTTTCTTGAAAAATCGTGGTCTCTTTGGTAGTTTTTTCACATTGTCCGGGTGAATCAACAAACGAGGTCCGATTCGATTGATCCGTAAGGATATTGCTCGACCAAAAATCTTAGTCATGAACCATTTTTCGTAGCTTACTCCCTGGCAACCAATTTTTACTGATTGGGAAAGTCCTGGTATTCCAAATGCAGGCCGTAGGTGCGGATGGGGACGTAACAGTCCCCTTCTGTACCAACATTTTTCCGAAGCGGATGGGCGTGTTTTGCGGGAACATGGATCCGCCTAGGCTGTCCTGACGGGTAAGCGGGGTTGGAAGAGTCATCCCGTAAGACTTTTTCCCACCCTGCGCTGGGGTTTGCTGCTGATCTGGGTAATTGGCGACGATGGATGGAGGTGTAATCGAATCCGGTATCTTGAAAAATCGTGGTGTCTTCGGTAGTTTTTTCACATTGTTCGGGTGAATCAACAAACGAGGTCCGATTCGATTAAACCATAAGGATATTGCTCGACCAAAAATCTTAGTCATGAATCCTTTTTCGTAGCTTACTCCCTGGCAAACAATTTTCACTGATTGGGAAAGTCCTGCTATTCCAAATGCAGGCCGTAGGTGCGGATGGGGACGTAACAATCCCCCTCTCTACCAACGTTTTGCCGAAGCAGATGGGCAAGGTTTGCGGGAACATGGATCCGCCTAGGCTGTCCCGACGGGTAAGCGGTGTGGGAGGGTCATCCCGTAAGACTTTTTCCCACCCTGCGCTGGGGTCTGCTGTTGATCTGGGTAACTGGCGACGATGGATGGAGGTGTAATTGAATCCGGTTTCTTAAAAAATCGTGGTCTCTTTGGTAGTTTTTTCATATTGTCCGGGTGGATCAACAAACGAGGTCCAATTTGATTGAACCGTAAGGATATTGCTCGACCAAAAATCTTAGTCATGAACCCTTTTTTGTAGCTTACTCCCTGGCAACCAATTTTCACTGACTGGGAAAGTCCTGGTATTCCAAATGCAGGCCGTAGGTGCGAATGGGAACGTAACAATCCCCTTCTGTACCAACGTTTTTCCAAAGCGGATGGGCTTGTTTTCCGGGAACATGGATCCGCCTAGGCTGTCCCGACGGGTAAGCGTTGTGGGAGGGTCATCCCGTAAGACTTTTTCCCACCCTATGCTAAGGTCTGCTGCTGATCTGGGTAACTGGCGAGGATGGATGGAGGTGTAATTGAATCCGGTTTCTTGAAAAATTGTGGTCTCTTCGGTAGTTTTTTCACATTGTCCGGGTGAATAAACATACGAGGTCCGATTCGACTGAACCGTAAGGATATTGCTCGACCAAAAATCTTAGTCATGAACCCTTTTTCGTAGCTTACTCCGTGGCAACAAATTTTCACTGAATGGGAAAGTCCTGCTATTCCAAATGCAGGCCGTAGGTGCGGATGGGGACGTAACAATCCCCCTATGTACCAACGTTTTGCCGAAGCCGATGGGCGTGTTTTCCGGGAATATGGATCCGCCTAGCCTGTCCCGACGGGTAAGGGGTGTGGGAGGGTCATCCTGTATGACTTTTTCCCACCCTGCGTTGGGGTCTGCTGTTGATCTGGGTAACTGGCGATGATGGATGGAGGTGTAATTGAATCCGGTTTCTAAAAAAATTGTGGTCTCTTCAGTAGGTTTTTCACATTGTCCGGGTGAATCAACAAACGAGGTCCGATTCGATTGAACCGTAAGGATGTTGCTCGACCAAAAATCTTAGTCATGAACCATTTTTCGTAGTTTACTCCCTAGCAACCAATTTTCACACATTGGGAAAGTCCTGCTATTCCAAATGCAGGCCGTTGGTGCAGATGGGGACGTAACAATCCCCCTCTGTACCAACGTTTTGCCGAAGCCGATGGGCGTGTTTTCTGGGAACATGGATCCGCCTAGGCTGTCCCGACGGGTAAGGGGAGTGGGAGGGTCATCCCGTAAGACTTTTTCCCACCCTGCGCTGGGGTCTGATGCTGGTTTGGGTAACTGGCGACGATGGATGGAGGTGTAATTGAATCCGGTTTCTAAAAAAATCGTGGTCTCTTCGGTAGGTTTTTCACATTGTCCGGGTGAATCAACAAACGAGGTCCGATTCGATTGAACCGTAAGGATATTGCTCGACCAAAAATCTTAGTCATGAACCCTTTTTCGTAGCTTACTCCTTAGCAACCAATTTTCACTGATTGGGAAAGTCCTGCTATTCCAAATGCAGGCCGTAGGTGTGGATGGGGACGTAACAATCCCCCTCTGTACCAACGTTTTGCCGAAGCCGATGGGCGTGTTTTCTGGGAACATGGATCCGCCTAGGCTGTCCCGACGAGTAAGGGGTGTGGGAGGGTCATCCCGTAAGACTTTTTCCCACCCTGCGCTGGGGTCTGCTGTTGATCTGGGTAACTGGCGACTATGGATGGAGGTGTAAGTGAATCAGGTTTCTTGAAAAATCGTGGTTTCTTTGGTAGTTTTTTCATATTGTCCAGTGAATCAACAAACGAGGTCCGACTCGATTGAACTTTAAGGATATTGCTCGACCAAAAATCTTAGTCATGAACCCTTTTTCGTAGCTTACTCCTTGGCAACCAATTTTCACTGATTGGGAAAGTCCTGCTATTCCAAATGCAGGCCGTAGGTGCGGATGGGGACGTAACAATCCCCCTCTGTACCAACGTTTTGCCGAAGCCGATGGGCGTGTTTTTCGGGAACATAGATCCGCTTACACTGTCCAGACGGGTAAGTGGTGTGGGAAGGTCATCCCGTAAGACTTTTTCCCACCCTGCACTGGGGTCTGCTGTTGATCTGGGTAACTGGCGACGATGAATGGAGGTGTAGTTGAATCCGGTTTCTTGAAAAATCGTTGTCTCTTCGGAAGTTTTTTCACATTGTCCAGGTGAATCAACAAATGAGGTCCGATTCGATTGAACTGTAAGGATATTGCTCGACCAAAAATCTTAGTCATGAACCCTTTTTCTTACCTTACTCCCTGGCAACCAATTTTCACTGATTGGGAAAGTCCTGCTATTCCAAATGCAGGCCGTAGGTGCGGATGGGGACGTAACAATCCCCCTCTCTACCAACGTTTTGCCGAAGCAGATGGGCAAGGTTTGCGGGAACATGGATCCGCCTAGGTTGTCCCGACGGGTAAGCGGTGTGGGAGGGTCATCCCGTAAGACTTTTTCCCACCCTGCGCTGGGGTCTGCTGTTGATCTGGGTAACTGGCGACGATGGATGGAGGTGTAATTGAATCCGGTTTCTTAAAAAATTGTGGACTCTTCGGTAGTTTTTTCATATTGTCCGAATGAATCAATAAACGAGGTCCGATTCGATTGAACCGTAAAGATATTGCTCGACCAAAAATCTTAGTCATGAACCCTTTTTCGTAGCTTACTCCCTGGCAACCAATTTTCAGTTATTAGGAAAGTTCTGCTATTCCAAATGCATGCCGTAGGTGCGGATGGGGACGTAACAATCCCCCTCTGTACCAATGTTTTGCCGAAGAGGATGGACGTGTTTTGCGGGAATATGGATCGCCTAGGCTGTCACGACGGGTAAGCGGTGTGGGAGGGTCATCTCGTAAGACTTTTTTCCACCCTGTGCTGAGGTCTGCTGCTGATCTGGGTAACTAGCGAGGATGAGTGGAGGTGTAATTGAATCCGGTCTCTTGAAAAATTGTGGTCTCTTCGGTAGTTTTTTCATATTGTCCGAATGAATCAATAAACGAGGTCCGATTCGATTGAACCGTAAAGATATTGCTCGACCAAAAATCTTAGTCATGAACCCTTTTTCGTAGCTTACTCCCTGGCAACCAATTTTCACTTATTAGGAAAGTTCTGCTATTCCAAATGCAGGCCGTAGGTGCGGATGGGGACGTAACAATCCCCTTCTGTACCAACGTTTTTCCGAAGCGGATGGGCGTGTTTTGCGGAAACATGGATCCGCCTAGGCTGTCCTGACGGGTAAGCGGTGTGGGAGGATCATCCCGTAAGACTTTTTTCCACCCTGCGCTGGGGTCTGCTGCTGATCTGGATAACTGGCGACGATGGATGGAGGTGTAATCGAATCCGGTATCTTGAAAAATCGTGGTCTCTTCGGTAGTTTTTTCACATTGTTCGGGTGAATCAACAAACGAGGTCCGATTCGATTGAACCGTAAGGATATTGCTCGACCAAAAATCTTAGTCATGAACCCTTTTTCGTAGCTTACTCCCTGGCAACCAATTTTTACTGATTGGGAAAGTCGTGGTATTCCAAATGCAGGCCGCAGGTGCGGATGGGGACGTAACAATCCCCTTCTGTACCAACGTTTTTCCGAAGCAGATGGGCGTGTTTTGCGGAAACATGGATCCGCCTAGGCTGTCCTGACGGGTAAGCGGTGTGGGAGGGTCATCCCGTAAGACTTTTTTCCACCCTGCGCTGGGGTCTGCTGCTGATCTGGATAACTGGCGACGATGGATGGAGGTGTAATCGAATCCGGTATCTTGAAAAATCGTGGTCTCTTCGGTAGTTTTTTCACATTGTTCGGGTGAATCAACAAACGAGGTCCGATTCGATTGAACCGTAAGGATATTGCTCGACCAAAAATCTTAGTCATGAACCCTTTTTTGTAGCTTACTCCCTGGCAACCAATTTTCACTGATTGGGAAAGTCCTGCTATTCCAAATGCAGGCCGTAGGTGCGGATGGGTACGTAACAATCCCCCTCTGTACCAAAGTTTTGCCGAAGCGGATGGACGTATTTTACGGGAACATGGATCCGCCTAGTCTGTCCCGACGGGTAAGCGGTGTGGGAGGGTCATCCTGTAAGACTTTTTCCCACCCTGCGCTGGGGTCTGCTGTTGATCTGGGTAACTGGCGACGATGGATGGAGGTGTAATTGAATCCGGTTTCTTAAAAAATCGTGGTCTCTTTGGTAGTTTTTTCATATTGTCCGGGTGGATCAACAAACGAGGTCCAATTCGATTGAACCGTAAGGATATTGCTCGACCAAAAATCTTAGTCATGAACCCCTTTTTGTAGCTTACTCCCTGGCAACCAATTTTCACTGACTGGGAAAGTCCTAGTATTCCAAATGCAGGCCGTAGGTGCGGATGGGGACGTAACAATCCCCTTCTGTACCAACGTTTTGCCGAAGCGGATGGGTGTGTTTTGCGGGAACATGGATCCGTCTAGGCTGTCCCGACGGGTAAGCGTTGTGGGAGGGTCATCCCGTAAGACTTTTTCCCACCCTATGCTAAGGTCTGTTGCTGATCTGGTTAACTGGCGAGGATGGATGGAGGTGTAATTGAATCCGGTTTCTTGAAAAATCGTGGTCTCTTCGGTAGTTTTTTCACATTGTCCGGGTGAATCAACAAACGAGGTCCGATTCGATTGAACGGTAAGGATATTGCTCGACCAAAAATCTTAGTCATGAACCCTTTTTCGTAGCTTACTCCCTGGCAACCAATTTTCACTGATTGGGAAAGTCCTGCTATTCCAAATGCAGGCCGTAGGTGCGGATGGGGACGTAACAATCCCCCTCTGTACCAACGTTTTGCCGAAGCCGATGGGCGTGTTTTCCGGGAACATGGATCCGCCTAGCCTGTAACGACGGGTAAGGGGTGTGGGAGGGTCATCCCGTAAGACTTTTTCCCACCCTGCGCTGGGGTCTGCTGCTGGTTTGGGTAACTGGCGATGATGGATGGAGGTGTAATTGAATCCGGTTTCTAAAAAAATCGTGGTCTCTTCGGTAGGTTTTTCACATTGTTCGAGTGAATCAACAAACGAGGTCCGATTCGATTAAACCGTAAGGATATTGCTCGACCAAAAATCTTAGTCATGAACCCTTTTTCGTAGCTTACTTCCTGGCAACCAATTTTCACTGATTGCGAAAGTCCTGCTATTCCAAATGCAGGCCGTAGGTGCGGATGGGGACGTAACAATCCCCCTCTGTACCAACGTTTTGGCCGAAGCCGATGGGCGTGTTTTCCGGGAACATGGATCCGCCTAGGCTGTCCCGACGGGTAAGGGGTGTGGGAGGGTCATCCCGTAAGACTTTTTCCCACCCTGCGCTGGGTCTGCTGTTGATCTGGGTAACTGGCGACTATGGATGGAGATGTAAGTGAATCAGGTTTCTTGAAAAATCGTGGTTTCTTTGGTAGTTTTTTCATATTGTCCAGTGATTCAACAAACGAGGTCCGACTCGATTGAAATTTAAGGATATTGCTCGACCAAAAATCTTAGTCATGAACCCTTTTTCGTAGCTTACTCCCTGGCAACCAATTTTCACTGATTGGGAAAGTCCTGCTATTCCAAATGCAGGCCGTAGGTGCGGATGGGGACGTAACAATCCCCTTCTGTACCAACGTTTTTCCGAAGCGGATGGGCGTGTTTTGCGGGAACATGGATCCGCCTACGCTGTCCTGACGGGTAAGCGGTGTGGGAGGGTCATCCCGTAAGACTTTTTCCCACCCTGCGCTGGGGTCTGCTGTTGATCTGGGTAACTGGCGACTATGGATGGAGGTGTAACTGAATCAGGTTTCTTGAAAAATCGTGGTTTCTTTGGTAGTTTTTTCATATTGTCCAGGTGAATCAACAAACGAGGTCCGACTCGATTGAACTGTAAGGATATTGCTCGACCAAAAATCTTAGTCATGAACCCTTTTTCGTAGCTTACTCCCTGGCAACCAATTTTCACTGATTGGGAAAGTCCTGCTATTCCAAATGCAGGCCGTAGGTGCGGATGGGGACGTAATAATCCCCCTCTGTACCAACGTTTTCCCGAAGCCTATGGGTGTGTTTTCCGGGAACATGGATCCACCTAGGCTGTCCCAACGGGTAAGGGGTGTGGGAGGGTCATCCCATAAGACTTTTTCCCACCCTGCGCTGGGGTCTGCTGCTGGTTTGGGTAACTGGCGACGATGGATGGAGGTGTAATTGAATCCGGTTTCTAAAAAAA
Source organism: Lepidium didymum (assembly GCA_963920545.1). Taxonomy (NCBI): domain Eukaryota; kingdom Viridiplantae; phylum Streptophyta; class Magnoliopsida; order Brassicales; family Brassicaceae; genus Lepidium; species Lepidium didymum. Next base: position 22,754,591 of record OY986991.1, on the reverse strand, counting down.
TCGTGGTCTCTTTGGTAGGTTTTTCACATTGTCCGGGTGAATCAACAAACGAGGTCCGATTCGATTGAACCGTAAGGATATTGCTCGACCAAAAATCTTAGTCATGAACCCTTTTTCGTAGCTTACTCCCTGGCAACCAATTTTCACTGATTGGGAAAGTCCTGCTATTCCAAATGCAGGCCGTAGGTGCGGATGGGGACGTAATAATCCCCCTCTGTACCAACGTTTTCCCGAAGCCTATGGGTGTGTTTTCCGGGAACATGGATCCACCTAGGCTGTCCCAACGGGTAAGGGGTGTGGGAGGGTCATCCCATAAGACTTTTTCCCACCCTGCGCTGGGGTCTGCTGCTGGTTTGGGTAACTGGCGATGATGGATGGAGGTGTAATTGAATCCGGTTTCTAAAAAAATCGTGGTCTCTTTGGTAGGTTTTTCACATTGTTCGGGTGAATCAACAAACGAGGTCCGATTCGATTGAACCGTAAGGATATTGCTCGACCAAAAATCTTAGTCATGAACCCTTTTTCGTAGCTTACTTCCTGGCAACCAATTTTCACTGATTGCGAAAGTCCTGCTATTCCAAATGCAGGCCGTAGGTGCGGATGGGGACGTAACAATCCCCCTCTGTACCAACGTTTTGCCGAAGCCGATGGGCGTGGTTTCCGGGAACATGGATCCGCCTAGGCTGTCCCGACGGGTAAGGGGTGTGGGAGGGTCATCCCGTAAGACTTTTTCCCACCCTGCGCTGGGGTCTGCTGTTGATCTGGGTAACTGGCGACTATGGATGGAGATGTAAGTGAATCAGGTTTCTTGAAAAATCGTGGTTTCTTTGGTAGTTTTTTCATATTGTCCAGTGATTCAACAAACGAGGTCCGACTCGATTGAAATTTAAGGATATTGCTCGACCAAAAATCTTAGTCATGAACCCTTTTTCGTAGCTTACTCCCTGGCAACCAATTTTCACTGATTGGGAAAGTCCTGCTATTCCAAATGCAGGCCGTAGGTGCGGATGGGGACGTAACAATCCCCTTCTGTACCAACGTTTTTCCGAAGCGGATGGGCGTGTTTTGCGGAAACATGGATCCGCCTAGGCTGTCCTGACGGGTAAGCGGTGTGGGAGGATCATCCCGTAAGACTTTTTTCCACCCTGCGCTGGGGTCTGCTGCTGATCTGGATAACTGGCGACGATGGATGGAGGTGTAATCGAATCCGGTATCTTGAAAAATCGTGGTCTCTTCGGTAGTTTTTTCACATTGTTCGGGTGAATCAACAAACGAGGTCCGATTCGATTGAACCGTAAGGATATTGCTCGACCAAAAATCTTAGTCATGAACCCTTTTTCGTAGCTTACTCCCTGGCAACCAATTTTTACTGATTGGGAAAGTCGTGGTATTCCAAATGCAGGCCGCAGGTGCGGATGGGGACGTAACAATCCCCTTCTGTACCAACGTTTTTCCGAAGCGGATGGGAGTGTTTTGCGGAAACATGGATCCGCCTAGGCTGTCCTGACGGGTAAGCGGTGTGGGAGGGTCATCCCGTAAGACTTTTTTCCACCCTGCGCTGGGGTCTGCTGCTGATCTGGATAACTGGCGACGATGGATGGAGGTGTAATCGAATCCGGTATCTTGAAAAATCGTGGTCTCTTCGGTAGTTTTTTCACATTGTTCGGGTGAATCAACAAACGAGGTCCGATTCGATTGAACCGTAAGGATATTGCTCGACCAAAAATCTTAGTCATGAACCCTTTTTTGTAGCTTACTCCCTGGCAACCAATTTTCACTGATTGGGAAAGTCCTGCTATTCCAAATGCAGGCCGTAGGTGCGGATGGGTACGTAACAATCCCCCTCTGTACCAAAGTTTTGCCGAAGCGGATGGACGTATTTTACGGGAACATGGATCCGCCTAGTCTGTCCCGACGGGTAAGCGGTGTGGGAGGGTCATCCTGTAAGACTTTTTCCCACCCTGCGCTGGGGTCTGCTGTTGATCTGGGTAACTGGCGACGATGGATGGAGGTGTAATTGAATCCGGTTTCTTAAAAAATCGTGGTCTCTTTGGTAGTTTTTTCATATTGTCCGGGTGGATCAACAAACGAGGTCCAATTCGATTGAACCGTAAGGATATTGCTCGACCAAAAATCTTAGTCATGAACCCCTTTTTGTAGCTTACTCCCTGGCAACCAATTTTCACTGACTGGGAAAGTCCTAGTATTCCAAATGCAGGCCGTAGGTGCGGATGGGGACGTAACAATCCCCTTCTGTACCAACGTTTTGCCGAAGCGGATGGGTGTGTTTTGCGGGAACATGGATCCGTCTAGGCTGTCCCGACGGGTAAGCGTTGTGGGAGGGTCATCCCGTAAGATTTTTTCCCACCCTATGCTAAGGTCTGTTGCTGATCTGGTTAACTGGCGAGGATGGATGGAGGTGTAATTGAATCCGGTTTCTTGAAAAATCGTGGTCTCTTCGGTAGTTTTTTCACATTGTCCGGGTGAATCAACAAACGAGGTCCGATTCGATTGAACGGTAAGGATATTGCTCGACCAAAAATCTTAGTCATGAACCCTTTTTCGTAGCTTACTCCCTGGCAACCAATTTTCACTGATTGGGAAAGTCCTGCTATTCCAAATGCAGGCCGTAGGTGCGGATGGGGACGTAACAATCCCCCTCTGTACCAACGTTTTGCCGAAGCCGATGGGCGTGTTTTCCGGGAACATGGATCCGCCTAGCCTGTCCCGACGGGTAAGGGGTGTGGGAGGGTCATCCCGTAAGACTTTTTCCCACCCTGCGCTGGGGTCTGCTGCTGGTTTGGGTAACTGGCGATGATGGATGGAGGTGTAATTGAATCCGGTTTCTAAAAAAATCGTGGTCTCTTCGGTAGGTTTTTCACATTGTTCGAGTGAATCAACAAACGAGGTCCGATTCGATTGAACCGTAAGGATATTGCTCGACCAAAAATCTTAGTCATGAACCCTTTTTCGTAGCTTACTTCCTGGCAACCAATTTTCACTGATTGCGAAAGTCCTGCTATTCCAAATGCAGGCCGTAGGTGCGGATGGGGACGTAACAATCCCCCTCTGTACCAACGTTTTGGCCGAAGCCGATGGGCGTGTTTTCCGGGAACATGGATCCGCCTAGGCTGTCCCGACGGGTAAGGGGTGTGGGAGGGTCATCCCGTAAGACTTTTTCCCACCCTGCGCTGGGGTCTGCTGTTGATCTGGGTAACTGGCGACTATGGATGGAGGTGTAAGTGAATCAGGTTTCTTGAAAAATCGTGGTTTCTTTGGTAGTTTTTTCATATTGTCCAGTGATTCAACAAACGAGGTCCGACTCGATTGAAATTTAAGGATATTGCTCGACCAAAAATCTTAGTCATGAACCCTTTTTCGTAGCTTACTCCCTGGCAACCAATTTTCACTGATTGGGAAAGTCCTGCTATTCCAAATGCAGGCCGTAGGTGCGGATGGGGACGTAACAATCCCCTTCTGTACCAACGTTTTTCCGAAGCGGATGGGCGTGTTTTGCGGGAACATGGATCCGCCTACGCTGTCCTGACGGGTAAGCGGTGTGGGAGGGTCATCCCGTAAGACTTTTTCCCACCCTGCGCTGGGGTCTGCTGTTGATCTGGGTAACTGGCGACTATGGATGGAGGTGTAACTGAATCAGGTTTCTTGAAAAATCGTGGTTTCTTTGGTAGTTTTTTCATATTGTCCAGGTGAATCAACAAACGAGGTCCGACTCGATTGAACTGTAAGGATATTGCTCGACCAAAAATCTTAGTCATGAACCCTTTTTCGTAGCTTACTCCCTGGCAACCAATTTTCACTGATTGGGAAAGTCCTGCTATTCCAAATGCAGGCCGTAGGTGCGGATGGGGACGTAATAATCCCCCTCTGTACCAACGTTTTCCCGAAGCCTATGGGTGTGTTTTCCGGGAACATGGATCCACCTAGGCTGTCCCAACGGGTAAGGGGTGTGGGAGGGTCATCCCATAAGACTTTTTCCCACCCTGCGCTGGGGTCTGCTGCTGGTTTGGGTAACTGGCGACGATGGATGGAGGTGTAATTGAATCCGGTTTCTAAAAAAATCGTGGTCTCTTTGGTAGGTTTTTCACATTGTCCGGGTGAATCAACAAACGAGGTCCGATTCGATTGAACCGTAAGGATATTGCTCGACCAAAAATCTTAGTCATGAACCCTTTTTCGTAGCTTACTCCCTGGCAACCAATTTTCACTGATTGGGAAAGTCCTGCTATTCCAAATGCAGGCCGTAGGTGCGGATGGGGACGTAATAATCCCCCTCTGTACCAACGTTTTCCCGAAGCCTATGGGTGTGTTTTCCGGGAACATGGATCCACCTAGGCTGTCCCAACGGGTAAGGGGTGTGGGAGGGTCATCCCATAAGACTTTTTCCCACCCTGCGCTGGGGTCTGCTGCTGGTTTGGGTAACTGGCGATGATGGATGGAGGTGTAATTGAATCCGGTTTCTAAAAAAATCGTGGTCTCTTTGGTAGGTTTTTCACATTGTTCGGGTGAATCAACAAACGAGGTCCGATTCGATTGAACCGTAAGGATATTGCTCGACCAAAAATCTTAGTCATGAACCCTTTTTCGTAGCTTACTTCCTGGCAACCAATTTTCACTGATTGCGAAAGTCCTGCTATTCCAAATGCAGGCCGTAGGTGCGGATGGGGACGTAACAATCCCCCTCTGTACCAACGTTTTGCCGAAGCCGATGGGCGTGGTTTCCGGGAACATGGATCCGCCTAGGCTGTCCCGACGGGTAAGGGGTGTGGGAGGGTCATCCCGTAAGACTTTTTCCCACCCTGCGCTGGGATCTGCTGTTGATCTGGGTAACTGGCGACTATGGATGGAGATGTAAGTGAATCAGGTTTCTTGAAAAATCGTGGTTTCTTTGGTAGTTTTTTCATATTGTCCAGTGATTCAACAAACGAGGTCCGACTCGATTGAAATTTAAGGATATTGCTCGACCAAAAATCTTAGTCATGAACCCTTTTTCGTAGCTTACTCCCTGGCAACCAATTTTCACTGATTGGGAAAGTCCTGCTATTCCAAATGCAGGCCGTAGGTGCGGATGGGGACGTAACAATCCCCTTCTGTACCAACGTTTTTCCGAAGCGGATGGGCGTGTTTTGCGGGAACATGGATCCGCCTACGCTGTCCTGACGGGTAAGCGGTGTGGGAGGGTCATCCCGTAAGACTTTTTCCCACCCTGCGCTGGGGTCTGCTGTTGATCTGGGTAACTGGCGACTATGGATGGAGGTGTAACTGAATCAGGTTTCTTGAAAAATCGTGGTTTCTTTGGTAGTTTTTTCATATTGTCCAGGTGAATCAACAAACGAGGTCCGACTCGATTGAACTGTAAGGATATTGCTCGACCAAAAATCTTAGTCATGAACCCTTTTTCGTAGCTTACTCCCTGGCAACCAATTTTCACTGATTGGGAAAGTCCTGCTATTCCAAATGTAGGCCGTAGGTGCGGATGGGGACGTAACAATCCCCCTCTGTACCAACGTTTTGCCGAAGCTGATGGGCGTGTTTTCCGGGAACATGGATCCGCCTACGCTGTCCTGACGGGTAAGTGGTGTGGGAAGGTCATCCCGTAAGACTTTTTCCCACCTTGCGCTGGGTTCTGCTGTTGATCTGGGTAACTGGCGACGATGGATGGAGGTGTAATTGAATCCGGTTTCTTAAAAAATCGTAGACACTTTGGTAGTTTTTTCATATTGTCGGAATGAATCAATAAACGAGGTCCGATTCGATTGAACCGTAAGGATATTGCTCGATCAAAAATCTTAGTCATGAACCCTTTTTCGTAGCTTACTCCCTGGCAACCAATTTTCACAGATTGGGAAAGTCCTGCTATTCCAAATGCAGGCCGTGGGTACGGATGGGGACGTAACAATCCCCTTCTGTACCAACGTTTTGCCAAAGCGGATGGGCGTGTTTTGCGGGAACATGTATCTGCCTAGGTTGTCCCGACGGGTAAGCGGTGTGGGAGGGTCATCCCGTAAGACTTTTTCCCACCCTGCGCTGGGGTCTGCTGTTGATCTGGGTAACTGGCGACGATGGATGGAGGTGTAATTGAATCCGGTTTCTTAAAAAATTGTGGTCTCTTCGGTAGTTTTTTCATATTGTCCAAATGACTCAATAAACGAGGTCCGATTCTATTGAACCGTAAAGATATTGCTCGACCAAAAATCTTAGTCATGAACCCTTTTTCGTAGCTTATTCCCTGACAACCAATTTTCAGTTATTAGGAAAGTTCTGCTATTCCAAATGCATGCCGTAGGTGCGGATGGGGACGTAACAATCCCCCTCTGTACCAATGTTTTGCCGAAGAGGATGGACGTGTTTTGCGGGAACATGGATCCGCCTAGGCTGTCACGACGGGTAAGCGGTGTGGGAGGGTCATCTCGTAAGACTTTTTCCCACCCTGTGCTGAGGTCTGCTGCTGATCTGGGTAACTGGCGAGGATGAGTGGAGGTGTAATTGAATCCGGTCTCTTGAAAAATTGTGGTCTCTTCGGTAGTTTTTTCATATTGTCCGAATGAATCAATAAACGAGGTCCGATTCGATTGAACCGTAAAGATATTGCTCGACCAAAAATCTTAGTCATGAACCGTTTTTCGTAGCTTACTCCCTGGCAACCAATTTTCACTTATTAGGAAAGTTCTGCTATTCCAAATGCAGGCCGTAGGTGCGGATGGGGACGTAACAATCCCCTTCTGTACCAACGTTTTTCCGAAGCGGATGGGCGTGTTTTGCGGGAATATGGATCCGCCTACGCTGTCCTGACGGGTAAGCGGTGTGAGAGGGTCATCCCGTAAGACTTTTTCCCACCCTGCGCTGGGGTCTGCTGTTGATCTGGGTAACTGGCGAAGATGGATGGAGGTGTAATTGAATCCGGTTTCTTAAAAAATCGTGGACTCTTCGGTAGTTTTTTCATATTGTCCGAATGAATCAATAAACGAGGTCCGATTCGATTGAACCGTAAGGATATTGCTCGACCAAAAATCTTAGTCATGAACCCTTTTTCGTAGCTTACTCCCTGGCAACCAATTTTCACTGATTGGGAAAGTCCTGCTATTCCAAATGCAGGCCGTAGGTGCGGATGGGGACGTAACAATCCCCTTTTGTACCAACGTTTTGCCGAAGCGGATGGGCGTGTTTTGCGGGAACATGGTCCGCCTAGGTTGTCCCGACGGGTAAGCGGTGTGGGAGGGTCATCCCGTAAGACTTTTTCCCACCCTGCGCTGGGGTCTGCTGTTGATCTGGGTAACTGGCGACGATGGATGGAGGTTTAATTGAATCCAGTTTCTTAAAAAATCGTTGTCTCTTTGGTAGTTTTTTCATATTGTCCGGGTGGATCAATAAACGAGGTCCGATTCGATTGAACCGTAAAGATATTGCTCGACCAAAAATCTTAGTCATGAACCCTTTTTCGTAGCTTACTCCCTGGCAACCAAATTTCAGTTATTAGGAAAGTTCTGCTATTCCAAATGCATGCCGTAGGTGCGGATGGGGACGTAACAATCCCCCTCTGTACCAATGTTTTGCCGAAGCGGATGTTCGTGTTTTGCGGGAACATGGATCCGCCTAGGCTGTATCGACGGGTTAGCGGTGTGGGAGGGTCATCTCGTAAGACTTTTTCCCACCCTGTGCTGAGGTCTGCTGCTCATCTGGGTAACTGGCGAGGATGAGTGGAGGTGTTACTGAATCCGGTTTCTTGAAAAATCGTGGTCTCTTTGGTAGTTTTTTCACATTGTCCGGGTGAATCAACAAACGAAGTCCGATTCGATTGAACCGTAAGGATATTGCTCGACCAAAAATCTTAGTCATGAACCCTTTTTCGTAGCTTACTCCCTGGCAACCAATTTTCACTGATTGGGAAAGTCCTGCTATTCCAAATGCGGGCCGTAGGTGCGGATGGGGACGTAACAATCCCCCTCTGTACCAACGTTTTGCCGAAGCCGATGGGCGTGTGTTGCGGGAACATGGATCCGCCTAGCCTGTCCCGACGGGTAAGGGGTGTGGGAGGGTCATCCCGTAAGACTTTTTTCCACCCTGCGCTGGGGTCTGTTGCTTATCTGGGTAACTGGCGACGATGGATGGAGGTGTAATCGAATCCGGTATCTTGAAAAATCGTGGTCTCTTCGGTAGTTTTTCACATTGTTCGGGTGAATCAATAAACGAGGTCCGATTCGGTTGAACCGTAAGGATATTACTCGACCAAAAATCTTAGTCATGAACCCTTTTTCGTAGCTTACTCCCTGGCAACCAATTTTCAATGACTGGGAAAGTCCTGGTATTCCAAATGCAGGCCGTAGGTGCGGATGGGGACGTAACAATCCCCTTCTGTACCAACGTTTTGCCAAAGCGTATGGGCGTGTTTTGCGGGAACATGGATCTGCCTAGGCTGTCACGACGGGTAAGCGGTGTGGGAGGGTCATCTCGTAAGACTTTTTCCCATCCTGTGCTGAGGTCTGCTGCTGATCTGGGTAACTGGCGAGGATGAGTGGAGGTGTAATTGAATCCGGTTTCTTGAAAAATCGTGGTCTCTTTGGTAAATTTTTCACATTGTCCGGGTGAATCAACAAACGAGGTCCGATTCGATTGAACCGTAAGGATATTGCTCGACCAAAAATCTTAGTCATGAACCCTTTTTCGTAGCTTACTCCCTGGCAACCAATTTTTACTGATTGGGAAAGTCCTGGTATTCCAAATGCAGGCCGTAGGTGCGGATGGGGACGTAACAATCCCCTTCTGTACCAACGTTTTTCCGAAGCAGATGGACGTGTTTTGCGGGAACATGGATCCGCCTAGGCTGTCATGACGGGTAAGCGGTGTGGGAAGGTCATCCCGTAAGACTTTTTTCCACCCTGCGCTGGGGTCTGCTGCTTATCTGGGTAACTGGCGACGATGGATGGAGGTGTAATCGAATCCGGTATCTTGAAAAATCGTGGTCTCTTCGGTAGTTTTTCACATTGTTCGGGTGAATCAACAAACGAGGTCCGATTCGGTTGAACCGTAAGGATATTACTCGACCAAAATTCTTAGTCATGAACCCTTTTTCGTAGCTTACTCCCTGGCAACCAATTTTCACTGATTGGGAAAGTCCTGCTATTCCAAATGCAGCCCGTAGGTGCGGATGGGGACGTAACAATCCCCCTCTGTACCAACGTTTTGCCGAAGCCGATGGGCGTGTGTTGCGGGAACATGGATCCGCCTAGCCTGTCCCGACGGGTAAGGGGTGTGGGAGGGTCATCCCGTAAGACTTTTTTCCACCCTGCGCTGGGGTCTGCTGTTGATCTGGGTAACTGGCGACGATGGATGGAGGTGTAATTGAATCCGGTTTCTTAAAAAATCGTGGTCTCTTTGGTAGTTTTTTCATATTGTCCGGGTGGATCAACAAACGAGGTCCGATTCGATTGAACCGTAAGGATATTGCTCGACCAAAAATCTTAGTCATGAACCCTTTTTCGTAGCTTACTCCCTGGCAACCAATTTTCAATGACTGGGAAAGTCCTGGTATTCCAAATGCAGGCCGTAGGTGCGGATGGGGACGTAACAATCCCCTTCTGTACCAACGTTTTGCCGAAGCGTATGGGCGTGTTTTGCGGGAACATGGATCCGCCTAGGCTGTCACGACGGGTAAGCGGTGTGGGAGGGTCATCTCGTAAGACTTTTTCCCATCCTGTGCTGAGGTCTGCTGCTGATCTGGGTAACTGGCGAGGATGAGTGGAGGTGTAATTGAATCCGGTTTCTTGAAAAATCGTGGTCTCTTTGGTAAATTTTTCACATTGTCCGGGTGAATCAACAAACGAGGTCCGATTCGATTGAACCGTAAGGATATTGCTCGACCAAAAATCTTAGTCATGAACCCTTTTTCGTAGCTTACTCCCTGGCAACCAATTTTTACTGATTGGGAAAGTCCTGGTATTCCAAATGCAGGCCGTAGGTGCGGATGGGGACGTAACAATCCCCTTCTGTACCAACGTTTTTCCGAAGCAGATGGGCGTGTTTTGCGGGAACATGGATCCGCCTAGGCTGTCATGACGGGTAAGCGGTGTGGGAAGGTCATCCCGTAAGACTTTTTTCCACCCTGCGCTGGGGTCTGCTGCTTATCTGGGTAACTGGCGACGATGGATGGAGGTGTAATCGAATCCGGTATCTTGAAAAATCGTGGTCTCTTCGGTAGTTTTTCACATTGTTCGGGTGAATCAATAAACGAGGTCCGATTCGGTTGAACCGTAAGGATATTACTCGACCAAAAATCTTAGTCATGAACCCTTTTTCGTAGCTTACTCCCTGGCAACCAATTTTCACTGATTGGGAAAGTCCTGCTATTCCAAATGCAGCCCGTAAGTGCGGATGGGTACGTAACAATCCCCCTCTGTACCAACGTTTTCACAGAGCGGATGGGCGTGTTTTGCGGGAACATGGATCCACCTAGGCTGTCTGGACGGGTAAGCGGTGTGGGAGGGTCATCCCGTAAGACTTTTTCCCACCCTGCGCTAGGGTCTGCTGTTGATCTGGGTAACTGGCGACGATGGATGGAGGTGTAATTGAATCCGGTTTCTTAAAAAATCGTGGTCTCTTTGGTAGTTTTTTCATATTGTCCGGGTGGATCAACAAACGAGGTCCAATTCGATTGAACCGTAAGGATATTGCTCGACCAAAAATCTTAGTCATGAACCCTTTTTCGTAGCTTACTCCCTGGCAACCAATTTTCACTGACTGGGAAAGTCCTGGTATTCCAAATGCGGGCCGTAGGTGCGGATGGGGACGTAACAATCCCCCTCTGTACCAACGTTTTGCCGAAGCCGATGGGCGTGTGTTGCGGGAACATGGATCCGCCTAGCCTGTCCCGACGGGTAAGGGGTGTGGGAGGGTCATCCCGTAAGACTTTTTTCCACCCTGCGCTGGGGTCTGTTGCTTATCTGGGTAACTGGCGACGATGGATGGAGGTGTAATCGAATCCGGTATCTTGAAAAATCGTGGTCTCTTCGGTAGTTTTTCACATTGTTCGGGTGAATCAATAAACGAGGTCCGATTCGGTTGAACCGTAAGGATATTACTCGACCAAAAATCTTAGTCATGAACCCTTTTTCGTAGCTTACTCCCTGGCAACCAATTTTCAATGACTGGGAAAGTCCTGGTATTCCAAATGCAGGCCGTAGGTGCGGATGGGGACGTAACAATCCCCTTCTGTACCAACGTTTTGCCAAAGCGTATGGGCGTGTTTTGCGGGAACATGGATCCGCCTAGGCTGTCACGACGGGTAAGCGGTGTGGGAGGGTCATCTCGTAAGACTTTTTCCCATCCTGTGCTGAGGTCTGCTGCTGATCTGGGTAACTGGCGAGGATGAGTGGAGGTGTAATTGAATCCGGTTTCTTGAAAAATCGTGGTCTCTTTGGTAAATTTTTCACATTGTCCGGGTGAATCAACAAACGAGGTCCGATTCGATTGAACCGTAAGGATATTGCTCGACCAAAAATCTTAGTCATGAACCCTTTTTCGTAGCTTACTCCCTGGCAACCAATTTTTACTGATTGGGAAAGTCCTGGTATTCCAAATGCAGGCCGTAGGTGCGGATGGGGACGTAACAATCCCCTTCTGTACCAACGTTTTTCCGAAGCAGATGGACGTGTTTTGCGGGAACATGGATCCGCCTAGGCTGTCATGACGGGTAAGCGGTGTGGGAAGGTCATCCCGTAAGACTTTTTTCCACCCTGCGCTGGGGTCTGCTGCTTATCTGGGTAACTGGCGACGATGGATGGAGGTGTAATCGAATCCGGTATCTTGAAAAATCGTGGTCTCTTCGGTAGTTTTTCACATTGTTCGGGTGAATCAACAAACGAGGTCCGATTCGGTTGAACCGTAAGGATATTACTCGACCAAAATTCTTAGTCATGAACCCTTTTTCGTAGCTTACTCCCTGGCAACCAATTTTCACTGATTGGGAAAGTCCTGCTATTCCAAATGCAGCCCGTAGGTGCGGATGGGGACGTAACAATCCCCCTCTGTACCAACGTTTTGCCGAAGCCGATGGGCGTGTGTTGCGGGAACATGGATCCGCCTAGCCTGTCCCGACGGGTAAGGGGTGTGGGAGGGTCATCCCGTAAGACTTTTTTCCACCCTGCGCTGGGGTCTGCTGTTGATCTGGGTAACTGGCGACGATGGATGGAGGTGTAATTGAATCCGGTTTCTTAAAAAATCGTGGTCTCTTTGGTAGTTTTTTCATATTGTCCGGGTGGATCAACAAACGAGGTCCGATTCGATTGAACCGTAAGGATATTGCTCGACCAAAAATCTTAGTCATGAACCCTTTTTCGTAGCTTACTCCCTGGCAACCAATTTTCAATGACTGGGAAAGTCCTGGTATTCCAAATGCAGGCCGTAGGTGCGGATGGGGACGTAACAATCCCCTTCTGTACCAACGTTTTGCCGAAGCGTATGGGCGTGTTTTGCGGGAACATGGATCCGCCTAGGCTGTCACGACGGGTAAGCGGTGTGGGAGGGTCATCTCGTAAGACTTTTTCCCATCCTGTGCTGAGGTCTGCTGCTGATCTGGGTAACTGGCGAGGATGAGTGGAGGTGTAATTGAATCCGGTTTCTTGAAAAATCGTGGTCTCTTTGGTAAATTTTTCACATTGTCCGGGTGAATCAACAAACGAGGTCCGATTCGATTGAACCGTAAGGATATTGCTCGACCAAAAATCTTAGTCATGAACCCTTTTTCGTAGCTTACTCCCTGGCAACCAATTTTTACTGATTGGGAAAGTCCTGGTATTCCAAATGCAGGCCGTAGGTGCGGATGGGGACGTAACAATCCCCTTCTGTACCAACGTTTTTCCGAAGCAGATGGGCGTGTTTTGCGGGAACATGGATCCGCCTAGGCTGTCATGACGGGTAAGCGGTGTGGGAAGGTCATCCCGTAAGACTTTTTTCCACCCTGCGCTGGGGTCTGCTGCTTATCTGGGTAACTGGCGACGATGGATGGAGGTGTAATCGAATCCGGTATCTTGAAAAATCGTGGTCTCTTCGGTAGTTTTTCACATTGTTCGTGTGAATCAATAAACGAGGTCCGATTCGGTTGAACCGTAAGGATATTACTCGACCAAAAATCTTAGTCATGAACCCTTTTTCGTAGCTTACTCCCTGGCAACCAATTTTCACTGATTGGGAAAGTCCTGCTATTCCAAATGCAGCCCGTAAGTGCGGATGGGTACGTAACAATCCCCCTCTGTACCAACGTTTTCACAGAGCGGATGGGCGTGTTTTGCGGGAACATGGATCCACCTAGGCTGTCTGGACGGGTAAGCGGTGTGGGAGGGTCATCCCGTAAGACTTTTTCCCACCCTGCGCTAGGGTCTGCTGTTGATCTGGGTAACTGGCGACGATGGATGGAGGTGTAATTGAATCCGGTTTCTTAAAAAATCGTGGTCTCTTTGGTAGTTTTTTCATATTGTCCGGGTGGATCAACAAACGAGGTCCAATTCGATTGAACCGTAAGGATATTGCTCGACCAAAAATCTTAGTCATGAACCCTTTTTCGTAGCTTACTCCCTGGCAACCAATTTTCACTGACTGGGAAAGTCCTGGTATTCCAAATGCAGGCCGTAGGTGCGGATGGGGACCTAACAATCCCCTTCTATACCAACGTTTTGCCGAAGCGTATGGGCGTGTTTTGCGGGAACATGGATCCGCCTAGGCTGTCCCGACGGGTAAGCGTTGTGGGAGGGTCATCCCGTAAGACTTTTTCCCACCCTATGCTAAGGTCTGCTCCTGATCTGGGTAACTGGCGAGGATGGATGGAGGTGTAATTGAATCCGGTTTCTTGAAAAATCATGGTCTCTTCGGTAGTTTTTTTATATTGTCCCGGTGAATCAACATACGAGGTCCGATTCGATTGAACCGTAAGGATATTGCTCGACCAAAAATCTTAGTCATGAACCCTTTTTCGTAGCTTACTCCCTGGCAACCAATTTTTACTGATTGGGAAAGTCCTGGTATTCCAAATGCAGGCCGTAGGTGCGGATGGGGACGTAACAATCCCCTTCTGTACCAACGTTTTTCCGAAGCTGATGGGCGTGTTTTGCGGGAACATGGATCCGCCTAGGCTGTCATGACGGGTAAGCGGTGTGGGAAGGTCATCCCGTAAGACTTTTTTCCACCCTGCGCTGGGGTCTGCTGCTTATCTGGGTAACTGGCGACGATGGATGGAGGTGTAATCGAATCCGGTATCTTGAAAAATCGTGGTCTCTTCGGTAGTTTTTCACATTGTTCGGGTGAATCAACAAACGAGGTCCGATTCGGTTGAACCGTAAGGATATTACTCGACCAAAAATCTTAGTCATGAACCCTTTTTCGTAGCTTACTCCCTGGCAACCAATTTTCACTGATTGGGAAAGTCATGCTATTCCAAATGCAGCCCGTAGGTGCGGATGGGTACGTAACAATCCCCCTCTGTACCAACGTTTTCACAGAGCGGATGGGCGTGTTTTGCGGGAACATGGATCCACCTAGGCTGTCTGGACGGGTAAGCGGTGTGGGAGGGTCATCCCGTAAGACTTTTTCCCACCCTGCGCTAGGGTCTGCTGTTGATCTGGGTAACTGGCGACGATGGATGGAGGTGTAATTGAATCCGGTTTCTTAAAAAATCGTGGTCTCTTTGGTAGTTTTTTCATATTGTCCGGGTGGATCAACAAACGAGGTCCAATTCGATTGAACCGTAAGGATATTGCTCGACCAAAAATCTTAGTCATGAACCCTTTTTTGTAGCTTACTCCCTGGCAACCAATTTTCACTGACTGGGAAAGTCCTGGTATTCCAAATGCAGGCCGTAGGTGCGGATGGGGACCTAACAATCCCCTTCTATACCAACGTTTTGCCGAAGCGTATGGGCGTGTTTTGCGGGAACATGGATCCGCCTAGGCTGTCCCGACGGGTAAGCGTTGTGGGAGGGTCATCCCGTAAGACTTTTTCCCACCCTATGCTAAGGTCTGCTCCTGATCTGGGTAACTGGCGAGGATGGATGGAGGTGTAATTGAATCCGGTTTCTTGAAAAATCGTGGTCTCTTCGGTAGTTTTTTTATATTGTCCCGGTGAATCAACATACGAGGTCCGATTCGATTGAACCGTAAGGATATTGCTCGACCAAAAATCTTAGTCATGAACCCTTTTTCGTAGCTTACTCCCTGGCAACCAATTTTCACTGATTGGGAAAGTCGTGCTATTCCAAATGCAGGCCGTAGGTGCGGATGGGGACGTAACAATCCCCCTCTGTACCAACGTTTGGCCGAAGCCGATGGGCTTGTTTTCTAGGAACATGGATCCGCCTAGGCTGTCCTGACGGGTAAGGGGTGTGGGAGGGTCATCCCGTAAGACTTTTTCCCACCCTGCGCTGGGGTCTGCTGCTGATCTGGGTAACTGGCGAGGATGAGTGGAGGTGTAATTGAATCCGGTTTCTTGAAAAATCGTGGTCTCTTCGGTAGTTTTTTCACATTGTTCGGGTGAATCAACAAACGAGGTCCGATTCGGTTGAACCGTAAGGATATTACTCGACCAAAAATCTTAGTCATGAACCCTTTTTCGTAGCTTACTCCCTGGCAACCAATTTTCACTGATTGGGAAAGTCCTGCCATTCCAAATGCAGCCCGTAGGTGCGGATGGGTACGTAACAATCCCCCTCTGTACCAACGTTTTCCCATAGCGGATGGGCGTGTTTTGCGGGAACATGGATCCGCCTAGGCTGTCTGGACGGGTAAGCGGTGTGGGAGGGTCATCCCGTAAGACTTTTTCCCACCCTGCGCTGGGGTCTGCTGTTGATCTGGGAACTGGCGACGATGGATGGAGGTGTAATTGAATCCGGTTTCTTAAAAAATCGTGGTCTCTTTGGTAGTTTTTTCATATTGTCCGGGACGAGGTCCAATTCGATTGAACCGTAAGGATATTGCTCGACCAAAAATCTTAGTCATGAACCCTTTTTTGTAGCTTACTCCCTGGCAACCAATTTTCACTGACTGGGAAAGTCCTTGTATTCCAAATGCAGGCCGTAGGTGCGGATGGGGACGTAACAATCCCCTTTTGTACCAACGTTTTGCCGAAGCGTATGGGCGTGTTTTGCGGGAATATGGATCCGCCTAGGCTGTCACGACGGGTAAGCGGTGTGGGAGGGTCATCTCGTAAGACTTTTTCCCATCCTGTGCTGAGGTCTGCTGCTGATCTGGGTAACTGGCGAGGATGAGTGGAGGTGTAATTGAATCCGGTTTCTTGAAAAATCGTGGTCTCTTTGGTAGTTTTTTCACATTGTCCGGGTGAATCAACAAACGAGGTCCGATTCGATTGAACCGTAAGGATATTGCTCGACCAAAAATCTTAGTCATGAACCCTTTTTCATAGCTTACTCCCTGGCAACCAATTTTTACTGATTGGGAAAGTCCTGGTATTCCAAATGCAGGCCGTAGGTGCGGATGGGGACCTAACAATCCCCTTCTGTACCAACGTTTTGCCGAAGCGTATGGGCGTGTTTTGCGGGAACATGGATCCGCCTAGGCTGTCTGGACGGGTAAGCGGTGTGGGAGGGTCATCCCGTAAGACTTTTTCCCACCCTGCGCTGGGGTCTGCTGTTGATCTGGGTAACTGGCGACGATGGATGGTGGTGTAATTGAATCCGGTTTCTTAAAAAATTGTGGTCTCTTTGGTAGTTTTTTCATATTGTCCGGGACGAGGTCCAATTCGATTGAACCGTAAGGATATTGCACGACCAAAAATCTTAGTCATGAACCCTTTTTTGTAGCTTACTCCCTGGCAACCAATTTTCACTGACTGGGAAAGTCCTTGTATTCCAAATGCAGGCCGTAGGTGCGGATGGGGACGTAACAATCCCCTTCTGTACCAACGTTTTGCCGAAGCGTATGGGCGTGTTTTGCGGGAACATGGATCCGCCTAGGCTGTCACGACGGGTAAGCGGTGTGGGAGGGTCATCTCGTAAGACTTTTTCCCATCCAGTGCTGAGGTCTGCTGCTGATCTGGGTAACTGGCGAGGATGAGTGGAGGTGTAATTGAATCCGGTTTCTTGAAAAATCGTGGTCTCTTTGGTAGTTTTTTCACATTGTCCGGGTGAATCAACAAACGAGGTCCGATTCGATTGAACCGTAAGGATATTGCTCGACCAAAAATCTTAGTCATGAACCCTTTTTCGTAGCTTACTCCCTGGCAACCAATTTTTACTGATTGGGAAAGTCCTGGTATTCCAAATGCAGGCCGTAGGTGCGGATGGGGACGTAACAATCCCCTTCTGTACCAACGTTTTTCCGAAGCAGATGGGCGTGTTTTGCGGGAACATGGATCCGCCTAGGCTGTCATGACGGGTAAGCGGTGTGGGAAGGTCATCCCGTAAGACTTTTTTCCACCCTGCGCTGGGGTCTGCTGCTTATCTGGGTAACTGGCGACGATGGATGGAGGTGTAATCGAATCCGGTATCTTGAAAAATCGTGGTCTCTTCGGTAGTTTTTCACATTGTTCGGGTGAATCAACAAACGAGGTCCGATTCGGTTGAACCGTAAGGATATTACTCGACCAAAAATCTTAGTCATGAACCCTTTTTCGTAGCTTACTCCCTGGCAACCAATTTTCACTGATTGGGAAAGTCATGCTATTCCAAATGCAGCCCGTAGGTGCGGATGGGTACGTAACAATCCCCCTCTGTACCAACGTTTTCACAGAGCGGATGGGCGTGTTTTGCGGGAACATGGATCCACCTAGGCTGTCTGGACGGGTAAGCGGTGTGGGAGGGTCATCCCGTAAGACTTTTTCCCACCCTGCGCTAGGGTCTGCTGTTGATCTGGGTAACTGGCGACGATGGATGGAGGTGTAATTGAATCCGGTTTCTTAAAAAATCGTGGTCTCTTTGGTAGTTTTTTCATATTGTCCGGGTGGATCAACAAACGAGGTCCAATTCGATTGAACCGTAAGGATATTGCTCGACCAAAAATCTTAGTCATGAACCCTTTTTTGTAGCTTACTCCCTGGCAACCAATTTTCACTGACTGGGAAAGTCCTGGTATTCCAAATGCAGGCCGTAGGTGCGGATGGGGACCTAACAATCCCCTTCTATACCAACGTTTTGCCGAAGCGTATGGGCGTGTTTTGCGGGAACATGGATCCGCCTAGGCTGTCCCGACGGGTAAGCGTTGTGGGAGGGTCATCCCGTAAGACTTTTTCCCACCCTATGCTAAGGTCTGCTCCTGATCTGGGTAACTGGCGAGGATGGATGGAGGTGTAATTGAATCCGGTTTCTTGAAAAATCGTGGTCTCTTCGGTAGTTTTTTTATATTGTCCCGGTGAATCAACATACGAGGTCCGATTCGATTGAACCGTAAGGATATTGCTCGACCAAAAATCTTAGTCATGAACCCTTTTTCGTAGCTTACTCCCTGGCAACCAATTTTCACTGATTGGGAAAGTCGTGCTATTCCAAATGCAGGCCGTAGGTGCGGATGGGGACGTAACAATCCCCCTCTGTACCAACGTTTGGCCGAAGCCGATGGGCTTGTTTTCTAGGAACATGGATCCGCCTAGGCTGTCCTGACGGGTAAGGGGTGTGGGAGGGTCATCCCGTAAGACTTTTTCCCACCCTGCGCTGGGGTCTGCTGCTGATCTGGGTAACTGGCGAGGATGAGTGGAGGTGTAATTGAATCCGGTTTCTTGAAAAATCGTGGTCTCTTCGGTAGTTTTTTCACATTGTTCGGGTGAATCAACAAACGAGGTCCGATTCGGTTGAACCGTAAGGATATTACTCGACCAAAAATCTTAGTCATGAACCCTTTTTCGTAGCTTACTCCCTGGCAACCAATTTTCACTGATTGGGAAAGTCCTGCCATTCCAAATGCAGCCCGTAGGTGCGGATGGGTACGTAACAATCCCCCTCTGTACCAACGTTTTCCCATAGCGGATGGGCGTGTTTTGCGGGAACATGGATCCGCCTAGGCTGTCTGGACGGGTAAGCGGTGTGGGAGGGTCATCCCGTAAGACTTTTTCCCACCCTGCGCTGGGGTCTGCTGTTGATCTGGGAACTGGCGACGATGGATGGAGGTGTAATTGAATCCGGTTTCTTAAAAAATCGTGGTCTCTTTGGTAGTTTTTTCATATTGTCCGGGACGAGGTCCAATTCGATTGAACCGTAAGGATATTGCTCGACCAAAAATCTTAGTCATGAACCCTTTTTTGTAGCTTACTCCCTGGCAACCAATTTTCACTGACTGGGAAAGTCCTTGTATTCCAAATGCAGGCCGTAGGTGCGGATGGGGACGTAACAATCCCCTTTTGTACCAACGTTTTGCCGAAGCGTATGGGCGTGTTTTGCGGGAATATGGATCCGCCTAGGCTGTCACGACGGGTAAGCGGTGTGGGAGGGTCATCTCGTAAGACTTTTTCCCATCCTGTGCTGAGGTCTTCTGCTGATCTGGGTAACTGGCGAGGATGAGTGGAGGTGTAATTGAATCCGGTTTCTTGAAAAATCGTGGTCTCTTTGGTAGTTTTTTCACATTGTCCGGGTGAATCAACAAACGAGGTCCGATTCGATTGAACCGTAAGGATATTGCTCGACCAAAAATCTTAGTCATGAACCCTTTTTCATAGCTTACTCCCTGGCAACCAATTTTTACTGATTGGGAAAGTCCTGGTATTCCAAATGCAGGCCGTAGGTGCGGATGGGGACCTAACAATCCCCTTCTGTACCAATGTTTTGCCGAAGCGTATGGGCGTGTTTTGCGGGAACATGGATCCGCCTAGGCTGTCTGGACGGGTAAGCGGTGTGGGAGGGTCATCCCGTAAGACTTTTTCCCACCCTGCGCTGGGGTCTGCTGTTGATCTGGGTAACTGGCGACGATGGATGGTGGTGTAATTGAATCCGGTTTCTTAAAAAATTGTGGTCTCTTTGGTAGTTTTTTCATATTGTCCGGGACGAGGTCCAATTCGATTGAACCGTAAGGATATTGCACGACCAAAAATCTTAGTCATGAACCCTTTTTTGTAGCTTACTCCCTGGCAACCAATTTTCACTGACTGGGAAAGTCCTTGTATTCCAAATGCAGGCCGTAGGTGCGGATGGGGACGTAACAATCCCCTTCTGTACCAACGTTTTGCCGAAGCGTATGGGCGTGTTTTGCGGGAACATGGATCCGCCTAGGCTGTCACGACGGGTAAGCGGTGTGGGAGGGTCATCTCGTAAGACTTTTTCCCATC
The DNA here is from genome assembly GCA_963920545.1 of Lepidium didymum. Classification (NCBI taxonomy): domain Eukaryota; kingdom Viridiplantae; phylum Streptophyta; class Magnoliopsida; order Brassicales; family Brassicaceae; genus Lepidium; species Lepidium didymum. Next base: position 22,734,326 of record OY986991.1, on the reverse strand, counting down.
CAGTGCTGAGGTCTGCTGCTGATCTGGGTAACTGGCGAGGATGAGTGGAGGTGTAATTGAATCCGGTTTCTTGAAAAATCGTGGTCTCTTTGGTAGTTTTTTCACATTGTCCGGGTGAATCAACAAACGAGGTCCGATTCGATTGAACCGTAAGGATATTGCTCGACCAAAAATCTTAGTCATGAACCCTTTTTCGTAGCTTACTCCCTGACAACCAATTTTTACTGATTGGGAAAGTCTTGGTATTCCAAATGCAGGCCGTAGGTGCGGATAGGGACGTAACAATCCCCTTCTGTACCAACATTTTTCCGAAGCAGATGGGCGTGTTTTGCGGGAACATGGATCCGCCTAGGCTGTCCTGACGGGTAAGCGGTGTGGGAAGGTCATCCCGTAAGACTTTTTTCCACCCTGCGCTGGGGTCTGCTGCTTATCTGGGTAACTGGCGACGATGGATGGAGGTGTAATCGAATCCGGTATCTTGAAAAATCGTGGTCTCTTCGGTAGTTTTTTCACATTGTTCGAGTGAATCAACAAACAAGGTCCGATTCGGTTGAACCGTAAGGATATTACTCGACCAAAAATCTTAGTCATGAACCCTTTTTCGTAGCTTACTCCCTGGCAACCAATTTTCACTGATTGGGAAAGTCCTGCTATTCCAAATGCAGCCCGTAGGTGCGGATGGGTACGTAACAATCCCCCTCTGTACCAACGTTTTCCCAAAGCGGATGGGCGTGTTTTGCGGGAACATGGATCCGCCTAGGCTGTCTGGACGGGTAAGCGGTGTGGGAGGGTCATCCCGTAAGACTTTTTCCCACCCTGCGCTGGGGTCTGCTGTTGATCTGGGTAACTGGCGACGATGGATGGAGGTGTAATTGAATCCGGTTTCTTAAAAAATCGTGGTCTCTTTGGTAGTTTTTTCATATTGTCCGGGTGGATCAACAAACGAGGTCCAATTCGATTGAGCCGTAAGGATATTGCTCGACCAAAAATCTTAGTCATGAACCCTTTTTTGTAGCTTACTCCCTGGCAACCAATTTTCACTGACTGGGAAAGTCCTGGTATTCCAAATGCAGGCCGTAGGTGCGGATGGGGACCTAACAATCCCCTTCTGTACCAACGTTTTGCCGAAGCGTATGGGCGTGTTTTGCGGGAACATGGATCCGCCTAGGCTGTCCCGACGGGTAAGCGTTGTGGGAGGGTCATCCCGTAAGACTTTTTCCCACCCTATGCTAAGGTCTGCTGCTGATCTGGGTAACTGGCGAGGATGGATGGAGGTGTAATTGAATCCGGTTTCTTGAAAAATCGTGGTCTCTTCGGTAGTTTTTTCATATTGTCCGGGTGGATCAACAAACGAGGTCCAATTCGATTGAACCGTAAGGATATTGCTCGACCAAAAATCTTAGTGATGAACCCTTTTTTGTAGCTTACTCCCTGGCAACCAATTTTCACTGACTGGGAAAGTCCTGGTATTCCAAATGCAGGCCGTAGGTGCGGATGGGGACCTAACAATCCCCTTCTGTACCAACGTTTTGCCGAAGCGGATGGGCGTGTTTTGCGGGAATATGGATCCGCCTAGGCTGTCCCGACGGGTAAGCGTTGTGGGAGGGTCATCCCGTAAGACTTTTTCCCACCCTATGCTAAGGTCTGCTGCTGATCTGGGTAACTGGCGAGGATGGATGGAGGTGTAATTGAATCCGGTTTCTTGAAAAATCGTGGTCTCTTCGGTAGTTTTTTCATATTGTCCCGGTGAATCAACATACGAGGTCCGATTCGATTGAACCGTAAGGATATTGCTCGACCAAAAATCTTAGTCATGAACCCTTTTTTGTAGCTTACTCCCTGGAAACCAATTTTCACTGACTGGGAAAGTCCGGGTATTCCAAATGCAGGCCGTAGGTGCGGATGGGAACCTAACAATCCCCTTCTTGACCAATGTTTTGCCGAAGCGTATGGGCGTGTTTTGCGGGAACATGGATCCGCCTAGGCTGTCCCGACGGGTAAGCGTTGTGGGAGGGTCATCCCGTAAGACTTTTTCCCACCCTATGCTAAGGTCTGCTGCTGATCTGGGTAACTGGCGAGGATGGATGGAGGTGTAATTGAATCCGGTTTCTTGAAAAATCGTGGTCTCTTTGGTAGTTTTTTCATATTGTCCCGGTGAATCAACATACGAGGTCCGATTCGATTGAACCGTAAGGATATTGCTCGACCAAAAATCTTAGTCATGAACCCTTTTTCGTAGCTTACTCCCTGGCAACCAATTTTCACTGATTGGGAAAGTCGTGCTATTCCAAATGCAGGCCGTAGGTGCGGATGGGGACGTAACAATCCCCCTCTGTACCAACGTTTTGCCGAAGCCGATGGGCTTGTTTTCTAGGAACATGGATCCGCCTAGGCTGTCCCGACGGGTAAGGGGTGTGGGAGGGTCATCCCGTAAGACTTTTTCCCACCCTGCGCTGGGGTCTGCTGCTGATCTGGGTAACTGGCGAGGATGAGTGGAGGTGTAATTGAATCCGGTTTCTTGAAAAATCGTGGTCTCTTCGGTAGTTTTTTCACATTGTTCGGGTGAATCAACAAACGAGGTCCGATTCGGTTGAACCGTAAGGATATTACTCGACCAAAAATCTTAGTCATGAACCCTTTTTCGTAGCTTACTCCCTGGCAACCAATTTTCACTGATTGGGAAAGTCCTGCTATTCCAAATGCAGCCCGTAGGTGCGGATGGGTACGTAATAATCCCCCTCTGTACCAACGTTTTCCCATAGCGGATGGGCGTGTTTTGCGGGAACATGGATCCGCCTAGGCTGTCTGGACGGGTAAGGGGTGTGGGAGGGTCATCCCGTAAGACTTTTTCCCACCCTGCGCTGCGGTCTGCTGTTGATCTGGGTAACTGGCGACGATGGATGGAGGTGTAATTGAATCCGGTTTCTTAAAAAATCATGGTCTCTTTGGTAGTTTTTTGCATATTGTCCGGGACGAGGTCCAATTCGATTGAACCGTAAGGATATTGCTCGACCAAAAATCTTAGTCATGAACCCTTTTTTGTAGCTTACTCCCTGGCAACCAATTTTCACTGACTGGGAAAGTCCTTGTATTCCAAATGCAGGCCGTAGGTGCGGATGGGGACGTAACAATCCCCTTCTGTACCAACGTTTTGCCGAAGCGTATGTGCGTGTTTTGCGGGAACATGGATCCGCCTAGGCTGTCACGACGGGTAAGCGGTGTGGGAGGCTCATCTCGTAAGACTTTTTCCCATCCTGTGCTGAGGTCTGCTGCTGATCTGGGTAACTGGCGAGGATGAGTGGAGGTGTAATTGAATCCGGTTTCTTGAAAAATCGTGGTCTCTTTGGTAGTTTTTTCACATTGTCCGGGTGAATCAACAAACGAGGTCCGATTCGATTGAACCGTAAGGATATTGCTCGACCAAAAATCTTAGTCATGAACCCTTTTTCGTAGCTTACTCCCTGGCAACCAATTTTTACTGATTGGGAAAGTCCTGGTATTCCAAATGCAGGCCGTAGGTGCGGATAGGGACGTAACAATCCCCTTCTGTACCAACATTTTTCCGAAGCAGATGGGCGTGTTTTGCGGGAACATGGATCTGCCTAGGCTGTCCTGACGGGTAAGCGGTGTGGGAAGGTCATCCCGTAAGACTTTTTTCCACCCTGCGCTGGGGTCTGCTGCTTATCTGGGTAACTGGCGACGATGGATGGAGGTGTAATCGAATCCGGTATCTTGAAAAATCGTGGTCTCTTCGGTAGTTTTTTCACATTGTTCGGGTGAATCAACAAACGATGTCCGATTCGGTTGAACCGTAAGGATATTACTCGACCAAAAATCTTAGTCATGAACCCTTTTTCGTAGCTTACTCCCTGGCAACCAATTTTCACTGATTGGGAAAGTCCTGCTATTCCAAATGCAGCCCGTAGGTGCGGATGGGTACGTAACAATCCCCCTCTGTACCAACGTTTTCCCAGAGCGGATGGGCGTGTTTTGCGGGAACATGGATCCGCCTAGGCTGTCTGGACGGGTAAGCGGTGTGGGAGGGTCATCCCGTAAGACTTTTTCCCACCCTGCGCTGGGGTCTGCTGTTGATCTGGGTAACTGGCGACGATGGATGGAGGTGTAATTGAATCCGGTTTCTTAAAAAATCGTGGTCTCTTTGGTAGTTTTTTCATATTGTCCGGGTGGATCAACAAACGAGGTCCAATTCGATTGAACCGTAAGGATATTGCTCGACCAAAAATCTTAGTCATGAACCCTTTTTTGTAGCTTACTCCCTGGCAACCAATTTTCATTGACTGGGAAAGTCCTGGTATTCCAAATGCAGGCCGTAGGTGCGGATGGGGACCTAACAATCCCCTTCTGTACCAACGTTTTGCCGAAGCGTATGGGCGTGTTTTGCGGGAACATGGATCTGCCTAGGCTGTCCCGACGGGTAAGCGTTGTGGGAGGGTCATCCCGTAAGACTTTTTCCCACCCTATGCTAAGGTCTGCTGCTGATCTGGGTAACTGGCGAGGATGGATGGAGGTGTAATTGAATCCGGTTTCTTGAAAAATCGTGCTCTCTTCGGTAGTTTTTTCATATTGTCCGGGTGGATCAACAAACGAGGTCCAATTTGATTGAACCGTAAGGATATTGCTCGACCAAAAATCTTAGTGATGAACCCTTTTTTGTAGCTTACTCCCTGGCAACCAATTTTCACTGACTGGGAAAGTCCTGGTATTCCAAATGCAGGCCGTAGGTGCGGATGGGGACCTAACAATCCCCTTCTGTACCAACGTTTTGCCGAAGCGGATGGGCGTGTTTTGCGGGAACATGGATCCACCTAGGCTGTCCCGACGGGTAAGCGTTGTGGGAGGGTCATCCCGTAAGACTTTTTCCCACCCTATGCTAAGGTCTGCTGCTGATCTGGGTAACTGGCGAGGATGGATGGAGGTGTAATTGAATCCAGTTTCTTGAAAAATCGTGGTCTCTTCGGTAGTTTTTTCATATTGTCCCGGTGAATCAACATACGAGGTCCGATTCGATTGAACCGTAAGGATATTGCTCGACCAAAAATCTTAGTCATGAACCCTTTTTTGTAGCTTACTCCCTGGAAACCAATTTTCACTGACTGGGAAAGTCCGGGTATTCCAAATGCAGGCCGTATGTGCGGATGGGAACCTAACAATCCCCTTCTGTACCAATGTTTTGCCGAAGCGTATGGGCGTGTTTTGCGGGAACATGGATCCGCCTAGGCTGTCCCGAAGGGTAAGCGTTGTGGGAGGGTCATCCCGTAAGACTTTTTCCCACCCTATGCTAAGGTCTGCTGCTGATCTGGGTAACTGGCGAGGATGGATGGAGGTGTAATTGAATCCGGTTTCTTGAAAAATCGTGGTCTCTTCGGTAGTTTTTTCATATTGTCCCGGTGAATCAACATACGAGGTCCGATTCGATTGAACCGTAAGGATATTGCTCGACCAAAAATCTTAGTCATGAACCCTTTTTCGTAGCTTACTCCCTGGCAACCAATTTTCACTGATTGGGAAAGTCCTGCTATTCCAAATGCAGGCCGTAGGTGCGGATGGAGACGTAACAATCCCCCTCTGTACCAACGTTTTGCCGAAGCCGATGGGCTTGTTTTCTAGGAACATGGATCCGCCTAGGCTGTCCCGACGGGTAAGGGGTGTGGGAGGGTCATCCCGTAAGACTTTTTCCCACCCTGCGCTGGGGTCTGCTGTTGATCTGGGTAACTGGCGACGATGGATGGAGGTGTAATTGAATCCGGTTTCTTAAAAAATCGTGGTCTCTTTGGTAGTTTTTTCATATTGTCCCGGTGGATCAACAAATGAGGTCCAATTCGATTGAACCGTAAGGATATTGCTCGACCAAAAATCTTAGTCATGAACCCTTTTTTGTAGCTTACTCCCTGGCAACCAATTTTCACTGACTGGGAAAGTCCTGGTATTCCAAATGCAGGCCGTAGGTGCGGATGGGGACCTAACAATCCCCTTCTGTACCAACGTTTTGCCGAAGCGTATGGGCGTGTTTTGCGGGAACATGGATCTGCCTAGGCTGTCCCGACGGGTAAGCGTTGTGGGAGGGTCATCCCGTAAGACTTTTTCCCACCCTATGCTAAGGTCTGCTGCTGATCTGGGTAACTGGCGAGGATGAGTGGAGGTGTAATTGAATCCGGTTTCTTGAAAAATCGTGGTCTCTTCGGTAGTTTTTTCATATTGTCCGGGTGGATCAACAAACGAGGTCCAATTCGATTGAACCGTAAGGATACTGCTCGACCAAAAATCTTAGTCATGAACCTTTTTTCGTAGCTTACTCCCTGGCAACCAATTTTTACTGATTGGGAAAGTCATGGTATTCCAAATGCAGGCCGTAGGTGCGGATGGGGACGTAACAATCCCCTTCTGTACTAATGTTTTTCCGAAGCGGATGGGCGTGTTTTGCGGGAACATGGATCCGCCTAGGCTGTCCTGACGGGTAAGAGGTGTGGGAAGGTCATCCCGTAAGACTTTTTTCCACCCTGCGCTTGGGTTTGCTGCTGATCTGGGTAACTGGCGACGATGGATGGAGGTGTAATCGAATCCGGTATCTTGAAAAATCGTGGTCTCTTTGGTAGTTTTTTCACATTGTTCGGGTGAATCAACAAACGAGGTCCGATTCGATTGAACCGTAAGGATATTGCTCGACCAAAAATCTTAGTCATGAACCCTTTTTCGTAGCTTACTCCCTGGCAACCAATTTTCACTGATTTGGAAAGTCCTGCTATTCCAAATGCAGGCCGTAGGTGCGGATGGGGACGTAACAATCCCCCTCTGTACCAAAGTTTTGCCGAAGCCGATGGGCGTGTTTTCCGGGAACATGGATCCGCCTAGCCTGTCCCGACGAGTAAGGGGTGTGGGAGGGTCATCTCGTAAGACTTTTTCCCACCCTGCGCTGGGGTCTGCTGTTGATCTGGGTAACTGGCGACGATGGATGGAGGTGTAATTGAATCCGGTTTCTTAAAAAATCGTGGTCTCTTTGGTAGTTTTTTCATATTGTCCGGGTGGATCAACAAACGAGGTCCAATTCGATTGAACCGTAAGGATATTGCTCGACCAAAAATCTTAGTCATGAACCCTTTTTTGTAGCTTACTACCTGGCAACCAATTTTCACTGACTGGGAAAGTCCTAGTATTCCAAATGCAGGCCGTAGGTGCGGATGGGGACGTAACAATCCCCTTCTGTACCAACGTTTTGCCGAAGTGTATGGGCGTGTTTTGCGGGAACATGGATCCGCCTAGGCTGTCACGACGGGTAAGCGGTGTGGGAGGGTCATCTCGTAAGACTTTTTCCCATCCTGTGCTGAGGTCTGCTGCTGATCTGGGTAACTGGCGAGGATGAGTGGAGGTGTAATTGAGACTTTTTCCCACCCTGCGCTGGGGTCTGCTGCTGATCTAGGTAACTGGCGACGATGGATGGAGGTGTAATCGAATCCGGTATCTTGAAAAATCGTGGTCTCTTCGGTAGTTTTTTCACATTGTTCGGGTGAATCAACAAACGAGGTCCGATTCGATTGAACCGTAAGGATATTGCTCGACCAAAAATCTTAGTCATCAACCCTTTTTCGTAGCTTACTCCCTGGCAACCAATTTTCACTGATTGGGAAAGTCCTGCTATTCCAAATGCAGGCCGTAGGTGCGGATGGGTACGTAACAATCCCCCTCTGTACCAACGTTTTCCCAAAGCGGATGGGCGTGTTTTGCGGGAACATGGATCCGCCTAGGCTGTCTGGACGGGTAAGCGGTGTGGGAGGGTCATCCCGTAAGACTTTTTCCCATAACTGCGCTGAGGTCTGCTGCTGATCTGGGTAACTGGCGAGGATGGATGGAGGTGTAATTGCATCCGGTTTCTTGAAAAATTGTGGTCTCTTCGGTAGTTTTTTCACATTGTCTGGGTGAATCAACAAACGAGGTCCGACTCGATTGAACTGTAAGGATATTGCTCGACCAAAAATCTTAGTCATGAAGCCTTTTTCGTAGCTTACTCCCTGGCAACCAATTTTCACTGATTGGGAAAGTCCTGCTATTCCAAATGCAGACCGTAGGTGCGGATGGGGACGTAACAATCCCCCTCTGTACCAACGTTTTGCCGAAGCCGATGGGCATGTTTTCCGGGAACATGGATCCGCCTAGCCTGTCCCGACGGGTAAGGGGTGTGGGAGGGTCATCCCGTAAGACTTTTTCCCACCCTGCGCTGGGGTCTGCTGTTGATCTGGGTAACTGGCGACGATGGATGGAGGTGTAATTGAATCCGGTTTCTTAAAAAATTGTGGTCTCTTTGGTAGTTTTTTCATATTGTTCGGGTGGATCAACAAACGAGGTCCAATTCGATTGAACCGTAAGGATATTGCTCGACCAAAAATCTTAGTCATGAACCCTTTTTTGTAGCTTACTCCCTGACAACCAATTTTCACTGATTGGGAAAGTCCTGCTATTCCAAATGCAGGCCGTAGGTGCAGATGGGGACGTAACAATCCCCTTCTGTACCAACGTTTTTCTGAAGTGGATGGGCGTGTTTTGCGGGAACATGGATCCGCCTAGGCTGTCCTGACGGGTAAGCGGTGTGGGAGGGTCATCCCGTAAGACTTTTTCCCATAACTGCGCTGAGGTCTGCTGCTGATCTGGGTAACTGGCGAGGATGGATGGAGGTGTAATTGAATCCGGTTTCTTGAAAAATTATGGTCTCTTCGGTAGTTTTTTCACATTGTCTGGGTGAATCAACAAACGAGGTTTGATTCGATTGAACCGTAAAGATATTGCTCGACCAAAAATCTTAGTCATGAACCCTTTTTCGTAGTTTACTCCCTGGCAACCAATTTTCACTGATTGGGAAAGTCCTGCTATTCCAAATACAGGCCGTAGGTGCGGATGGGGACGTAACAATCTCCCTCTGTACCAACTTTTCCCAAAGCGGATGGGCGTGTTTTGCGGGAACATTGATCCGCCTAGGGTGTCTGGACGGGTAAGCGGTGTGGGAGGGTCATCCCATAAGACTTTTTTCCATAACTGCGCTGATGTCTGCTGATGATCTAGGTAACTGGCGAGGATGGATGGAGGTGTAATTGAATCCGATTTCTTGAAAAATTATGGTCTCTTCGGTAGTTTTTTCACATTATCTGGGTGAATCAACAAACGAGGTTCGATTCGATTGAACCGTAAAGATATTGCTCGACCAAAAATCTTAGTCATGAACCCTTTTTCGTAGCCTACTCCCTGGCAACCAATTTTCACTGATTGAGAAAGTCCTGCTATTCCAAATGCAGGCCGTAGGTGCGGATGGGTACGTAACAATCCCCTTCTGTACCAACGTTTTTCCGAAGCAGATGGGCGTGTTTTGCGGGAACATGGATCCGCCTAGGCTGTCCTGACGGGTAAGCGGTGTGGGAGGGTCATCCCGTAAGACTTTTTCCCATAACTGCGCTGAGGTCTGCTGCTGATCTGGGTAACTGGCGAGCATGGTTGGAGGTGTAATTGAATCCGGTTTCTTGAAAAATTATGGTCTCTTCGGTAGTTTTTTCACATTGTCTGGGTGAATCAAGAAACGAGGTTCGATTCGATTGAACCGTAAAGATATTGCTCGACCAAAAATCTTAGTCATGAACCCTTTTTCGTAGCTTACTTCCTGGTAACCAATTTTCACTTATTATGAAAGTTCTGCTATTCCAAATGCAGGCCGTAGGTGCGGATGGGGACGTAACAATCTCCCTCTGCACCAACGTTTTGCCGAAGCGGATGGACATGTTTTATGGGAACATGGATCCGCCTAGGCTGTCCCGACGGGTAAGCGGTGTGGGAGGGTCATCCCGTAAGACTTTTTCCCACCCTGCACTGGGGTCTGCTGCTGATCTAGGTAACTGGCGACGATGGATGGAGGTGTAATCGAATCCGGTATCTTGAAAAATCGTGGTCTCTTCGGTAGTTTTTTCACATTGTTCGGGTGAATCAACAAACGAGGTCCGATTCGATTGAACCGTAAGGATATTGCTCGACCAAAAATCTTAGTCATGAACCCTTTTTCGTAGCTTACTCCCTGGCAACCAATTTTCACTGATTGGGAAAGTCCTGCTATTCCAAATGCAGGCCGTAGGTGCGGATGGGTACGTAACAATCCCCCTCTGTGCCAACGTTTTCCCAGAGCGGATGGGCGTGTTTTGCGGGAACATTGATCCGCCTAGGCTGTCCCGACGGGTAAGCGGTGTGGGAGGGTCATCCCGTAAGACTTTTTCCCATAACTGCGCTGAGGTCTGCTGCTGATCTGGGTAACTGGCGAGGATGGTTGGAGGTGTAATTGAATCCGGTTTCGTGAAAAATTATGGTCTCTTCGGTAGTTTTTTCACATTGTCTCGGTGAATCAACAAACGAGGTTCGATTCGATTGAACCGTAAAGATATTGCTCGACCAAAAATCTTAGTCATGAACCCTTTTTCGTAGCTTACTCCCTGGCAACCAATTTTCACTGATTGGGAAAGTCCTGCTATTCCAAATGCAGGCCGTAGGTGCGGATGGGGACGTAACAATCTCCCTCTGCACCAACGTTTTGCCGAAGCGGATGGACATGTTTTATGGGAACATGGATCCGCCTAGGGTGTCCCGACGGGTAAGCGGTGTGGGAGGGTCATCCCGTAAGACTTTTTCCCACCCTGCGCTGGGGTCTGCTGCTGATCTAGGTAACTGGCGACGATGGATGGAGGTGTAATCGAATCCGGTATCTTGAAAAATCGTGGTCTCTTCGGTAGTTTTTTCACATTGTTCGGGTGAATCAACAAACGAGGTCCGATTCGATTGAAACGTAAGGATATTGCTCGACCAAAAATCTTAGTCATCAACCCTTTTTCGTAGCTTACTCCCTGGCAACCAATTTTCACTGATTGGGAAAGTCCTGCTATTCCAAATGCAGGCCATAGGTGCGGATGGGTACGTAACAATCCCCCTCTGTACCAACGTTTTCCCAAAGCGGATGGGCGTGTTTTGCGGGAACATGGATCCGCCTAGGCTGTCTGGACGGGTAAGCGGTGTGGGAGGGTCATCCCGTAAGACTTTTTCCCATAACTGCGCTGAGGTCTGCTGCTGATCTGGGTAACTGGCGAGGATGGATGGAGGTGTAATTGAATCCGGTTTCTTGAAAAATTATGGTCTCTTCGGTAGTTTTTTCACATTGTCTGGGTGAATCAACAAACGAGGTTTGATTCGATTGAACCGTAAAGATATTGCTCGACCAAAAATCTTAGTCATGAACCCTTTTTCGTAGTTTACTCCCTGGCAACCAATTTTCACTGATTGGGAAAGTCCTGCTATTCCAAATACAGGCCGTAGGTGCGGATGGGGACGTAACAATCTCCCTCTGTACCAACGTTTTCCCAAAGCGGATGGGCGTGTTTTGCAGGAACATTGATCCGCCTAGTGTGTCTGGACGGGTAAGCGGTGTGGGAGGGTCATCCCATAAGACTTTTTTCCATAACTGCGCTGATGTCTGCTGATGATCTAGGTAACTGGCGAGGATGGATGGAGGTGTAATTGAATCCGATTTCTTGAAAAATTATGGTCTCTTCGGTAGTTTTTTCACATTATCTGGGTGAATCAACAAACGAGGTTCGATTCGATTGAACCGTAAAGATATTGCTCGACCAAAAATCTTAGTCATGAACCCTTTTTCGTAGCCTACTCCCTGGCAACCAATTTTCACTGATTGAGAAAGTCCTGCTATTCCAAATGCAGGCCGTAGGTGCGGATGGGTACGTAACAATCCCCTTCTGTACCAACGTTTTTCCGAAGCAGATGGGCGTGTTTTGCGGGAACATGGATCCGCCTAGGCTGTCCTGACGGGTAAGCGGTGTGGGAGGGTCATCCCGTAAGACTTTTTTCCACCCTGCGCTGGGGTCTGCTACTGATCTGGGTAACTGGCGACGATGGATGGAGGTGTAATCGAATCCGGTATCTTGAAAAATCCTGGTCTCTTCGGTAGTTTTTTCACATTGTTCGGGTGAATCAACAAATGAGGTCCGATTCGATTGAACCGTAAGGATATTGCTCGACCAAAAATCTTAGTCATGAACCCATTTTCGTAGCTTACTCCCTGGCAACCAATTTTCACTGACTGCGAAAGTCCTGGTATTCCAAATGCAGGCCGTAGGTGCGTATGGGGACGTAACAATCCCCTTCTGTACCAACGTTTTGTCGAAGCGTATGGGCGTGTTTTGCGGGAACATGGATCCGCCTAGGCTGTCCCGACGGGTAAGCGGTGTGGGAGGGTCATCCCATAAGACTTTTTCCCATAACTGCGCTGAGTTCTGCTGCTGATCTGGGTAACTGGCGAGGATGGATGGAGGTGTAATTGAATCCGGTTTCTTGAAAAATTATGGTCTCTTCGGTAGTTTTTTCACATTGTCTGGGTGAATCAACAAACGAGGTTCGATTCGATTGAACCGTAAAGATATTGCTCGACCAAAAATCTTAGTCATGAACCCTTTTTCGTAGCTTACTCCCTGGCAACCAATTTTCACTGATTGGGAAAGTCCTGCTATTCCAAATGCAGGCCGTAGGTGCGGATGGAGACGTAACAATCTCCCTCTGCACCAACGTTTTGCCGAAGCGGATGGACGTGTTTTACGGGAACATGGATCCGCCTAGGCTGTCCCGACGGGTAAGCGGTGTGGGAGGGTCATCCCGTAAGACTTTTTCCCACCCTGCGCTGGGGTCTGCAGTTGATCTGGGTAACTGGCGACGATGGATGGAGGTGTAATTGAATCCGGTTTCTTAAAAAATCGTGGTCTCTTTGGTAGTTTTTTCATATTGTCCGGGTGGATCAACAAACGAGGTCCAATTCGATTGAACCGTAAGGATATTGCTCGACCAAAAATCTTAGTCATGAACCCTTTTTTGTAGCTTACTCCCTGGCAACCAATTTTCACTGACTGGGAAAGTCCTGGTATTCCAAATGCAGGCCGTAGGTGCGTATGGGGACGTAACAATCCCCTTCTGTACCAACGTTTTGTTGAAGCGTATGGGCGTCTTTTGCGTGAACATGGATCCGCCTAGGCTGTCCCGATGGGTAAGCGTTGTGGGAGGGTCATCCCGTAAGACTTTTTCCCACCCTATGCTAAGGTCTACTGCTGATCTGGGTAACTGGCGAGGATGGATGGAGGTGTAATTGAATCCGGTTTCTTGAAAAATCGTGGTCTCTTCGGTAGTTTTTTCACATTGTCCGGGTGAATCAACATACGAGGTCCGATTCGATTGAACCGTAAGGATATTGCTCGACCAAAAATCTTAGTCATGAACCCTTTTTCGTAGCTTACTCCCTGGCAACCAATTTTCACTGATTGGGAAAGTCCTGCTATTCCAAATGCAGGCCGTAGGTGCGGATGGGGACGTAACAATCCCCCTCTGTACCAACGTTTTGCCGAAGCCGATGGGCGTGTTTTCTGGGAACATGGATCCGCCTAGGCTGTCCCGACGGGTAAGGGGTGTGGGAGGGTCATCCCATAAGACTTTTTCCCACCCTGCGCTGGGGTCTGCTGCTGGTTTGGGTAACTGGCGACGATGGATGGAGGTGTAATTGAATCCGATTTCTTGAAAAATTATGGTCTCTTCGGTAGTTTTTTCACATTATCTGGGTGAATCAACAAACGAGGTTCGATTCGATTGAACCGTAAAGATATTGCTCGACCAAAAATCTTAGTCATGAACCCTTTTTCGTAGCCTACTCCCTGGCAACCAATTTTCACTGATTGAGAAAGTCCTGCTATTCCAAATGCAGGCCGTAGGTGCGGATGGGTACGTAACAATCCCCTTCTGTACCAACGTTTTTCCGAAGCAGATGGGCGTGTTTTGCGGGAACATGGATCCGCCTAGGCTGTCCTGACGGGTAAGCGGTGTGGGAGGGTCATCCCGTAAGACTTTTTTCCACCCTGCGCTGGGGTCTGCTACTGATCTGGGTAACTGGCGACGATGGATGGAGGTGTAATCGAATCCGGTATCTTGAAAAATCCTGGTCTCTTCGGTAGTTTTTTCACATTGTTCGGGTGAATCAACAAATGAGGTCCGATTCGATTGAACCGTAAGGATATTGCTCGACCAAAAATCTTAGTCATGAACCCATTTTCGTAGCTTACTCCCTGGCAACCAATTTTCACTGACTGCGAAAGTCCTGGTATTCCAAATGCAGGCCGTAGGTGCGTATGGGGACGTAACAATCCCCTTCTGTACCAACGTTTTGTCGAAGCGTATGGGCGTGTTTTGCGGGAACATGGATCCGCCTAGGCTGTCCCGACGGGTAAGCGGTGTGGGAGTGTCATCCCATAAGACTTTTTCCCATAACTGCGCTGAGTTCTGCTGCTGATCTAGGTAACTGGCGAGGATGGATGGAGGTGTAATTGAATCCGGTTTCTTGAAAAATTATGGTCTCTTCGGTAGTTTTTTCACATTGTCTGGGTGAATCAACAAACGAGGTTCGATTCGATTGAACCGTAAAGATATTGCTCGACCAAAAATCTTAGTCAAGAACCCTTTTTCGTAGCTTACTCCCTGGCAACCAATTTTCACTGATTGGGAAAGTCCTGCTATTCCAAATGCAGGCCGTAGGTGCGGATGGGGACGTAACAATTTCCCTCTGCACCAACGTTTTGCCGAAGCGGATGGACGTGTTTTACGGGAACATGGATCCGCCTAGGCTGTCCCGACGGGTAAGCGGTGTGGGAGGGTCATCCCGTAAGACTTTTTCCCACCCTGCGCTGGGGTCTGCAGTTGATCTGGGTAACTGGCGACGATGGATGGAGGTGTAATTGAATCCGGTTTCTTAAAAAATCGTGGTCTCTTTGGTAGTTTTTTCATATTGTCCGGGTGGATCAACAAACGAGGTCCAATTCGATTGATAAGGATATTGCTCGACCAAAAATCTTAGTCATGAACCCTTTTTTGTAGCTTACTCCCTGGCAACCAATTTTCACTGACTGGGAAAGTCCTGGTATTCCAAATGCAGGCCGTAGGTGCGTATGGGGACGTAACAATCCCCTTCTGTACCAACGTTTTGTTGAAGCGTATGGGCATCTTTTGCGTGAACATGGATCCGCCTAGGCTGTCCCGATGGGTAAGCGTTGTGGGAGGGTCATCCCGTAAGACTTTTTCCCACCCTATGCTAAGGTCTGCTGCTGATCTGGGTAACTGGCGAGGATGGATGGAGGTGTAATTGAATCCGGTTTCTTGAAAAATCGTGGTCTCTTCGGTAGTTTTTTCACATTGTCCGGGTGAATCAACATACGAGGTCCGATTCGATTGAACCGTAAGGATATTGCTCGACCAAAAATCTTAGTCATGAACCCTTTTTCGTAGCTTACTCCCTGGCAACCAATTTTCACTGATTGGGAAAGTCCTGCTATTCCAAATGCAGGCCGTAGGTGCGGATGGGGACGTAACAATCCCCCTCTGTACCAACGTTTTGCCGAAGCCGATGGGCGTGTTTTCTGGGAACATGGATCCGCCTAGGCTGTCCCGACGGGTAAGGGGTGTGGGAGGGTCATCCCATAAGACTTTTTCCCACCCTGCGCTGGGGTCTGCTGCTGGTTTGGGTAACTGGTGACGATGGATGGAGGTGTAATTGAATCCGGTTTCTAGAAAAATCGTGGTTTCTTCGGTAGGTTTTTCACATTGTCCGGGTGAATCAACAAACGAGGTCCGATTTGATTGAACCGTAAGGATATTGCTCGACCAAAAATCTTAGTCATGAACCCTTTTTCGTAGCTTACTCCTTGGCAACCAATTTTTACTGATTGGGAAAGTCCTGGTATTCCATATGCAGGCCGTAGGTGCGGATGGGGACGTAACAATCCCCTTCTGTACCAACGTTTTTCCGAAGCAGATGGGCGTGTTTTGCGGGAACATGGATCGGCCTAGGCTGTCCTGACGGGTAAGCGGTGTGGGAGGGTCATCCCGTAAGACTTTTTCCCACCCTGCACTGGGGTCTGCTGCTGATCTGGGTAACTGGCGACGATGGATGGAGGTGTAATCGAATCCGGTATCTTGAAAAATCGTGGTCTCTTCGGTAGTTTTTTCACATTGTTCGGGTGAATCAATAAACGAGGTCTGATTCGATTGAACCGTAAGGATATTGCTCGACCAAAAATCTTAGTCATGAACCCTTTTTCGTAGCTTACTCCCTGGCAACCAATTTTCACTGATTGGGAAAGTCATGCTATTCCAAATGCAGGCCGTAGGTGCGGATGGGTACGTAACAATCCCCCTCTGTACCAACGTTTTCCCAGAGCGGATGGGCGTGTTTTGCGGGAACATGGATCCGCCTAGGCTGTCTGGACGGGTAAGCGGTGTGGGAGGGTCATCCCATAAGACTTTTTCCCATAACTGCGCTGAGTTCTGCTGCTGATCTGGGTAACTGGCGAGGATGGATGGAGGTGTAATTGAATCCGGTTTCTTGAAAAATCGTGGTCTCTTCGGTAGGTTTTTCACATTGTCCGGGTGAATCAACAAACGAGGTCCGATTTGATTGAACCGTAAGGATATTGCTCGACCAAAAATCTTAGTCATGAACCCTTTTTCGTAGCTTACTCCTTGGCAACCAATTTTTACTGATTGGGAAAGTCCTGGTATTCCAAATGCAGGCCGTAGGTGCGGATGGGGACGTAACAGTCTCCCTCTGCACCAACGTTTTGCCGAAGCAGATGGAAGTGTTTTACGGGAACATGGATCCGCCTAGGCTGTCCCGACGGGTAAGTGGTGTGGGAGGGTCATCCCGTAAGACTTTTTCCCACCCTGCGCTGGGGTCTGCTGTTGATCTGGGTAACTGGCGACGATGGTTGGAGGTGTAATTGAATCCGGTTTCTTAAAAAATCGTGGTCTCTTTGGTAGTTTTTTCATATTGTCCGGGTGCATCAACAAACGAGGTCCAATTTAATTGAACCATAAGGATATTCCTCGACCAAAAATCTTAGTCATGAACCCTTTTTTGTAGCTTACTCCCTGGCAACAAATTTTCACTGACTGGGAAAGTCCTGGTATTCCAAATGCAGGCCGTAGGTGCGTATGGGGACGTAACAATCCCCTTCTGTACCAACGTTTTGCCGAAGCGTATGGGCGTGTTTTGCGGGAACATGGATCCGCCTAGGCTGTCCCGACGGGTAAGCGTTTCGGGAGGGTCATCCCGTAAGACTTTTTCCCACCCTATGCTAAGGTCTGCTGCTGATCTGGGTAACTGGCGAGGATGGATGGAGGTGTAATTGAATCCGGTTTCTTGAAAAATCGTGGTCTCTTCGGTAGTTTTTTCACATTGTCCGGGTGAATCAACATACGAGGTCCGATTCGATTGAACCGTAAGGATAGTGCTCGACCAAAAATCTTAGTCATGAACCCTTTTTCGTAGCTTACTCCCTGGCAACCAATTTTCACTGATTGGGAAAGTCCTGCTATTCCAAATGCAGGCCGTAGGTGCGGATGGGGACGTAACAATCCCCCTCTGTACCAACGTTTTGCCGAAGCCGATGGGCGTGTTTTCTGGGAACATGGATCCGCCTAGGCTGTCCCGACGGGTAAGGGGTGTGGGAAGGTCATCCCGTAAGACTTTTTCCCACCCTGCGCTGGGGTCTGCTGCTGGTTTGGGTAACTGGCGACGATGGATGGAGGTGTAATTGAATCCGGTTTCTTGAAAAATCGTGGTCTCTTCGGTAGGTTTTTCACATTGTCCGGGTGAATCAACAAATGAGGTCCGATTCGATTGAACCGTAAGGATATTGCTCGACCAAAAATCTTAGTCATGAACCCTTTTTCGTAGCTTACTCCCTGGCAACCAATTTTCACTGATTGGGAAAGTCCTGCTATTCCAAATGCAGGCCGTAGGTGCGTATGGGGACGTAACAATCCCCTTCTGTACCAACGTTTTGTTGAAGCGTATGGGCGTCTTTTGCGTGAACATGGATCCGCCTAGGCTGTCCTGATGGGTAAGCGTTGTGGGAGGGTCATCCCGTAAGAGTTTTTCCCACCCTATGCTAAGGTCTGCTGCTGATCTGGGTAACTGGCGAGGATGGATGGAGGTGTAATTGAATCCGGTTTCTTGAAAAATCGTGGTCTCTTTGGTAGTTTTTTCACATTGTCCGGGTGAATCAACATACGAGGTCCGATTCGATTGAACCGTAAGGATATTGCTCGACCAAAAATCTTAGTCATGAACCCTTTTTCGTAGCTTACTCCCTGGCAACCAATTTTCACTGATTGGGAAAGTCCTGCTATTCCAAATGCAGGCCGTAGGTGCGGATGGGGACGTAACAATCCCCCTCTGTACCAACGTTTTGCCGAAGCCGATGGGCGTGTTTTCTGGGAACATGGATCCGCCTAGGCTGTCCCGACGGGTAAGGGGTGTGGGAGGGTCATCCCATAAGACTTTTTCCCACCCTGCGCTGGGGTCTGCTGCTGGTTTGGGTAACTGGCGACGATGGATAGAGGTGTAATTGAATCCGATTTCTTGAAAAATTATGGTCTCTTCGGTAGTTTTTTCACATTATCTGGGTGAATCAACAAACGAGGTTCGATTCGATTGAACCGTAAAGATATTGCTCGACCAAAAATCTTAGTCATGAACCCTTTTTCGTAGCCTACTCCCTGGCAACCAATTTTCACTGATTGAGAAAGTCCTGCTATTCCAAATGCAGGCCGTAGGTGCGGATGGGTACGTAACAATCCCCTTCTGTACCAACGTTTTTCCGAAGCAGATGGGCGTGTTTTGCGGGAACATGGATCCGCCTAGGCTGTCCTGACGGGTAAGCGGTGTGGGAGGGTCATCCCGTAAGACTTTTTTCCACCCTGCGCTGGGATCTGCTACTGATCTGGGTAACTGGCGACGATGGATGGAGGTGTAATCGAATCCGGTATCTTGAAAAATCCTGGTCTCTTCGGTAGTTTTTCACATTGTTCGGGTGAATCAACAAATGAGGTCCGATTCGATTGAACCGTAAAGATATTGCTCGACCAAAAATCTTAGTCATGAACCCTTTTTCGTAGCTTACTCCCTGGCAACCAATTTTCACTGATTGGGAAAGTCCTGCTATTCCAAATGCAGGCCGTAGGTGCGGATGGGGACGTAACAATCTCCCTCCGCACCAACGTTTTGCCGAAGCGGATGGACGTGTTTTACGGGAACATGGATCCGCCTAGGCTGTCCCGACGGGTAAGCGGTGTGGGAGGGTCATCCCGTAAGACTTTTTCCCACCCTGCGCTGGGGTCTGCAGTTGATCTGGGTAACTGGCGACGATGGATGGAGGTGTAATTGAATCCGGTTTCTTAAAAAATCGTGGTCTCTTTGGTAGTTTTTTCATATTGTCCGGGTGGATCAACAAACGAGGTCCAATTCGATTGAACCGTAAGGATATTGCTCGACCAAAAATCTTAGTCATGAACCCTTTTTTGTAGCTTACTCCCTGGCAACCAATTTTCACTGACTGGGAAAGTCCTGGTATTCCAAATGCAGGCCGTAGGTGCGTATGGGGACGTAACAATCCCCTTCTGTACCAACGTTTTGTTGAAGCGTATGGGCATCTTTTGCGTGAACATGGATCCGCCTAGGCTGTCCCGATGGGTAAGCGTTGTGGGAGGGTCATCCCGTAAGACTTTTTCCCACCCTATGCTAAGGTCTGCTGCTGATCTGGGTAACTGGCGAGGATGGATGGAGGTGTAATTGAATCCGGTTTCTTGAAAAATCGTGGTCTCTTCGGTAGTTTTTTCACATTGTCCGGGTGAATCAACATACGAGGTCCGATTCGATTGAACCGTAAGGATATTGCTCGACCAAAAATCTTAGTCATGAACCCTTTTTCGTAGCTTACTCCCTGGCAACCAATTTTCACTGATTGGGAAAGTCCTGCTATTCCAAATGCAGGCCGTAGGTGCGGATGGGGACGTAACAATCCCCCTCTGTACCAACGTTTTGCCGAAGCCGATGGGCGTGTTTTCTGGGAACATGGATCCGCCTAGGCTGTCCCGACGGGTAAGGGGTGTGGGAGGGTCATCCCATAAGACTTTTTCCCACCCTGCGCTGGGGTCTGCTGCTGGTTTGGGTAACTGGCGACGATGGATGGAGGTGTAATTGAATCCGGTTTCTAGAAAAATCGTGGTTTCTTCGGTAGGTTTTTCACATTGTCCGGGTGAATCAACAAACGAGGTCCGATTTGATTGAACCGTAAGGATATTGCTCGACCAAAAATCTTAGTCATGAACCCTTTTTCGTAGCTTACTCCTTGGCAACCAATTTTTACTGATTGGGAAAGTCCTGGTATTCCATATGCAGGCCGTAGGTGCGGATGGGGACGTAACAATCCCCTTCTGTACCAACGTTTTTCCGAAGCAGATGGGCGTGTTTTGCGGGAACATGGATCGGCCTAGGCTGTCCTGACGGGTAAGCGGTGTGGGAGGGTCATCCCGTAAGACTTTTTCCCACCCTGCACTGGGGTCTGCTGCTGATCTGGGTAACTGGCGACGATGGATGGAGGTGTAATCGAATCCGGTATCTTGAAAAATCGTGGTCTCTTCGGTAGTTTTTTCACATTGTTCGGGTGAATCAACAAACGAGGTCTGATTCGATTGAACCGTAAGGATATTGCTCGACCAAAAATCTTAGTCATGAACCCTTTTTCGTAGCTTACTCCCTGGCAACCAATTTTCACTGATTGGGAAAGTCATGCTATTCCAAATGCAGGCCGTAGGTGCGGATGGGTACGTAACAATCCCCCTCTGTACCAACGTTTTCCCAGAGCGGATGGGCGTGTTTTGCGGGAACATGGATCCGCCTAGGCTGTCTGGACGGGTAAGCGGTGTGGGAGGGTCATCCCATAAGACTTTTTCCCATAACTGCGCTGAGTTCTGCTGCTGATCTGGGTAACTGGCGAGGATGGATGGAGGTGTAATTGAATCCGGTTTCTTGAAAAATCGTGGTCTCTTCGGTAGGTTTTTCACATTGTCCGGGTGAATCAACAAACGAGGTCCGATTTGATTGAACCGTAAGGATATTGCTCGACCAAAAATCTTAGTCATGAACCCTTTTTCGTAGCTTACTCCTTGGCAACCAATTTTTACTGATTGGGAAAGTCCTGGTATTCCAAATGCAGGCCGTAGGTGCGGATGGGGACGTAACAGTCTCCCTCTGCACCAACGTTTTGCCGAAGCAGATGGAAGTGTTTTACGGGAACATGGATCCGCCTAGGCTGTCCCGACGGGTAAGTGGTGTGGGAGGGTCATCCCGTAAGACTTTTTCCCACCCTGCGCTGGGGTCTGCTGTTGATCTGGGTAACTGGCGACGATGGTTGGAGGTGTAATTGAATCCGGTTTCTTAAAAAATCGTGGTCTCTTTGGTAGTTTTTTCATATTGTCCGGGTGCATCAACAAACGAGGTCCAATTTAATTGAACCATAAGGATATTCCTCGACCAAAAATCTTAGTCATGAACCCTTTTTTGTAGCTTACTCCCTGGCAACAAATTTTCACTGACTGGGAAAGTCCTGGTATTCCAAATGCAGGCCGTAGGTGCGTATGGGGACGTAACAATCCCCTTCTGTACCAACGTTTTGCCGAAGCGTATGGGCGTGTTTTGCGGGAACATGGATCCGCCTAGGCTGTCCCGACGGGTAAGCGTTTCGGGAGGGTCATCCCGTAAGACTTTTTCCCACCCTATGCTAAGGTCTGCTGCTGATCTGGGTAACTGGCGAGGATGGATGGAGGTGTAATTGAATCCGGTTTCTTGAAAAATCGTGGTCTCTTCGGTAGTTTTTTCACATTGTCCGGGTGAATCAACATACGAGGTCCGATTCGATTGAACCGTAAGGATATTGCTCGACCAAAAATCTTAGTCATGAACCCTTTTTCGTAGCTTACTCCCTGGCAACCAATTTTCACTGATTGGGAAAGTCCTGCTATTCCAAATGCAGGCCGTAGGTGCGGATGGGGACGTAACAATCCCCCTCTGTACCAACGTTTTGCCGAAGCCGATGGGCGTGTTTTCTGGGAACATGGATCCGCCTAGGCTGTCCCGACGGGTAAGGGGTGTGGGAAGGTCATCCCGTAAGACTTTTTCCCACCCTGCGCTGGGGTCTGCTGCTGGTTTGGGTAACTGGCGACGATGGATGGAGGTGTAATTGAATCCGGTTTCTAGAAAAATCGTGGTTTCTTCGGTAGGTTTTTCACATTGTCCGGGTGAATCAACAAACGAGGTCCGATTTGATTGAACCGTAAGGATATTGCTCGACCAAAAATCTTAGTCATGAACCCTTTTTCGTAGCTTACTCCTTGGCAACCAATTTTTACTGATTGGGAAAGTCCTGGTATTCCATATGCAGGCCGTAGGTGCGGATGGGGACGTAACAATCCCCTTCTGTACCAACGTTTTTCCGAAGCAGATGGGCGTGTTTTGCGGGAACATGGATCGGCCTAGGCTGTCCTGACGGGTAAGCGGTGTGGGAGGGTCATCCCGTAAGACTTTTTCCCACCCTGCACTGGGGTCTGCTGCTGATCTGGGTAACTGGCGACGATGGATGGAGGTGTAATCGAATCCGGTATCTTGAAAAATCGTGGTCTCTTCGGTAGTTTTTTCACATTGTTCGGGTGAATCAACAAACGAGGTCTGATTCGATTGAACCGTAAGGATATTGCTCGACCAAAAATCTTAGTCATGAACCCTTTTTCGTAGCTTACTCCCTGGCAACCAATTTTCACTGATTGGGAAAGTCATGCTATTCCAAATGCAGGCCGTAGGTGCGGATGGGTACGTAACAATCCCCCTCTGTACCAACGTTTTCCCAGAGCGGATGGGCGTGTTTTGCGGGAACATGGATCCGCCTAGGCTGTCTGGACGGGTAAGCGGTGTGGGAGGGTCATCCCATAAGACTTTTTCCCATAACTGCGCTGAGTTCTGCTGCTGATCTGGGTAACTGGCGAGGATGGATGGAGGTGTAATTGAATCCGGTTTCTTGAAAAATCGTGGTCTCTTCGGTAGGTTTTTCACATTGTCCGGGTGAATCAACAAACGAGGTCCGATTTGATTGAACCGTAAGGATATTGCTCGACCAAAAATCTTAGTCATGAACCCTTTTTCGTAGCTTACTCCTTGGCAACCAATTTTTACTGATTGGGAAAGTCCTGGTATTCCAAATGCAGGCCGTAGGTGCGGATGGGGACGTAACAGTCTCCCTCTGCACCAACGTTTTGCCGAAGCAGATGGAAGTGTTTTACGGGAACATGGATCCGCCTAGGCTGTCCCGACGGGTAAGTGGTGTGGGAGGGTCATCCCGTAAGACTTTTTCCCACCCTGCGCTGGGGTCTGCTGTTGATCTGGGTAACTGGCGACGATGGTTGGAGGTGTAATTGAATCCGGTTTCTTAAAAAATCGTGGTCTCTTTGGTAGTTTTTTCATATTGTCCGGGTGCATCAACAAACGAGGTCCAATTTAATTGAACCATAAGGATATTCCTCGACCAAAAATCTTAGTCATGAACCCTTTTTTGTAGCTTACTCCCTGGCAACAAATTTTCACTGACTGGGAAAGTCCTGGTATTCCAAATGCAGGCCGTAGGTGCGTATGGGGACGTAACAATCCCCTTCTGTACCAACGTTTTGCCGAAGCGTATGGGCGTGTTTTGCGGGAACATGGATCCGCCTAGGCTGTCCCGACGGGTAAGCGTTTCGGGAGGGTCATCCCGTAAGACTTTTTCCCACCCTATGCTAAGGTCTGCTGCTGATCTGGGTAACTGGCGAGGATGGATGGAGGTGTAATTGAATCCGGTTTCTTGAAAAATCGTGGTCTCTTCGGTAGTTTTTTCACATTGTCCGGGTGAATCAACATACGAGGTCCGATTCGATTGAACCGTAAGGATATTGCTCGACCAAAAATCTTAGTCATGAACCCTTTTTCGTAGCTTACTCCCTGGCAACCAATTTTCACTGATTGGGAAAGTCCTGCTATTCCAAATGCAGGCCGTAGGTGCGGATGGGGACGTAACAATCCCCCTCTGTACCAACGTTTTGCCGAAGCCGATGGGCGTGTTTTCTGGGAACATGGATCCGCCTAGGCTGTCCCGACGGGTAAGGGGTGTGGGAAGGTCATCCCGTAAGACTTTTTCCCACCCTGCGCTGGGGTCTGCTTCTGGTTTGGGTAACTGGCGACGATGGATGGAGGTGTAATTGAATCCGGTTTCTTGAAAAATCGTGGTCTCTTCGGTAGGTTTTTCACATTGTCCGGGTGAATCAACAAATGAGGTCCGATTCGATTGAACCGTAAGGATATTGCTCGACCAAAAATCTTAGTCATGAACCCTTTTTCGTAGCTTACTCCTTGGCAACCAATTTTTACTGGTTGGGAAAGTCTTGGTATTCCAAATGCAGGCCGTAGGTGCGGATGGGGACGTAACAATCTCCCGCTGCACCAACGTTTTGCCGAAGCGGATGGACGTGTTTTACGGGAACATGGATCCACGTAGGCTGTCCCGACGGGTAAGCGGTGTGGGAGGGTCATCCCGTAAGACTTTTTCCCACCCTGCGCTGGGGTCTGCTGTTGATCTGGGTAACTGGCGACGATGGATGGAGGTGTAATTGAATCCGATTTCTTAAAAAATCGTGGTCTCTTTGGTAGTTTTTTCATATTGTCCGGGTGGATCAACAAACGATATCCAATTCGATTGAACCGTAAGGATATTGCTCGACCAAAAATCTTAGTCATGAACCCTTTTTTGTAGCTTACTCCCTGGCAACCAATTTTCACTGACTGGGAAAGTCCTGGTATTCCAAATGCAGGCCGTAGGTGCGTATGGGGACATAACAATCCCCTTCTGTACCAACGTTTTGTCGAAGCGTATGGGCGTGTTTTGCGGGAACATGGATCCGCCTAGGCTGTCCCGACGGGTAAGCGTTGTGGGAGGGTCATCCCGTAAGAATTTTTCCCACCCTATGCTAAGGTCTGCTGCTGATCTGGGTAACTGGCGAGGATGGATGGAGGTGTAATTGAATCCGGTTTCTTGAAAAATCGTGGTCTCTTTGGTAGTTTTTTCACATTGTCCGGGTGAATCAACATACGAGGTCCGATTCGATTGAACCGTAAGGATATTGCTCGACCAAAAATCTTAGTGATGAACCCTTTTTCGTAGCTTACTCCCTGGCAACCAATTTTCACTGATTGGGAAAGTCCTGCTATTCCAAATGCAGGCCGTAGGTGCGGATGGGGACGTAACAATCCCCCTCTGTACCAACGTTTTGCCGAAGCCGATGGGCGTGTTTTTTGGGAACATGGATCCGCCTAGGCTGTCCCGACGGGTAAGGGGTGTGGGACGGTCATCCCGTAAGACTTTTTCCCACCCTGCGCTTGGGTCTGCTGCTGGTTTGGGTAACTGGCGACGATGGATGGAGGTGTAATTGAATCCGGTTTCTTGAAAAATCGTGGTCTCTTCGGTAGGTTTTTCACATTGTCCGGGTGAATCAACAAACGAGGTCCGATTTGATTGAACCGTAAGGATATTGCTCGACCAAAAATCTTAGTCATGAACCCTTTTTCGTAGCTTACTCCTTGGCAACCAATTTTTACTGATTGGGAAAGTCCTGCTATTCCAAATGCAGGTCGTAGGTGCGGATGGGTACGTAACAATCCCCCTCTGTACCAACGTTTTCCCAGAGCGGATGGGCGTGTTTTGCGGGAACATGGATCCGCCTAGGCTGTCCCGACGGGTAAGCGTTTCGGGAGGGTCATCCCGTAAGACTTTTTCCCACCCTATGCTAAGGTCTGCTGCTGATCTGGGTAACTGGCGAGGATGGATGGAGGTGTAATTGAATCCGGTTTCTTGAAAAATCGTGGTCTCTTCGGTAGTTTTTTCACATTGTCCGGGTGAATCAACATACGAGGTCCGATTCGATTGAACCGTAAGGATATTGCTCGACCAAAAATCTTAGTCATGAACCCTTTTTCGTAGCTTACTCCCTGGCAACCAATTTTCACTGATTGGGAAAGTCCTGCTATTCCAAATGCAGGCCGTAGGTGCGGATGGGGACGTAACAATCCCCCTCTGTACCAACGTTTTGCCGAAGCCGATGGGCGTGTTTTCTGGGAACATGGATCCGCCTAGGCTGTCCCGACGGGTAAGGGGTGTGGGAAGGTCATCCCGTAAGACTTTTTCCCACCCTGCGCTGGGGTCTGCTGCTGGTTTGGGTAACTGGCGACGATGGATGGAGGTGTAATTGAATCCGGTTTCTTGAAAAATCGTGGTCTCTTCGGTAGGTTTTTCACATTGTCCGGGTGAATCAACAAATGAGGTCCGATTCGATTGAACCGTAAGGATATTGCTCGACCAAAAATCTTAGTCATGAACCCTTTTTCGTAGCTTACTCCTTGGCAACCAATTTTTACTGGTTGGGAAAGTCTTGGTATTCCAAATGCAGGCCGTAGGTGCGGATGGGGACGTAACAATCTCCCTCTGCACCAACGTTTTGCCGAAGCGGATGGACGTGTTTTACGGGAACATGGATCCACGTAGGCTGTCCCGACGGGTAAGCGGTGTGGGAGGGTCATCCCGTAAGACTTTTTCCCACCCTGCGCTGGGGTCTGCTGTTGATCTGGGTAACTGGCGACGATGGATGGAGGTGTAATTGAATCTGATTTCTTAAAAAATCGTGGTCTCTTTGGTAGTTTTTTCATATTGTCCGGGTGGATCAACAAACGATATCCAATTCGATTGAACCGTAAGGATATTGCTCGACCAAAAATCTTAGTCATGAACCCTTTTTTGTAGCTTACTCCCTGGCAACCAATTTTCACTGACTGGGAAAGTCCTGGTATTCCAAATGCAGGCCGTAGGTGCGTATGGGGACATAACAATCCCCTTCTGTACCAACGTTTTGTCGAAGCGTATGTGCGTGTTTTGCGGGAACATGGATCCGCCTAGGCTGTCCCGACGGGTAAGCGTTGTGGGAGGGTCATCCCGTAAGAATTTTTCCCACCCTATGCTAAGGTCTGCTGCTGATCTGGGTAACTGGCGAGGATGGATGGAGGTGTAATTGAATCCGGTTTCTTGAAAAATCGTGGTCTCTTTGGTAGTTTTTTCACATTGTCCGGGTGAATCAACATACGAGGTCCGATTCGATTGAACCGTAAGGATATTGCTCGACCAAAAATCTTAGTCATGAACCCTTTTTCGTAGCTTACTCCCTGGCAACCAATTTTCACTGATTGGGAAAGTCCTGCTATTCCAAATGCAGGCCGTAGGTGCGGATGGGGACGTAACAATCCCCCTCTGTACCAACGTTTTGCCGAAGCCGATGGGCGTGTTTTTTGGGAACATGGATCCGCCTAGGCTGTCCCGACGGGTAAGGAATGTGGGACGGTCATCCCGTAAGACTTTTTCCCACCCTGCGCTTGGGTCTGCTGCTGGTTTGGGTAACTGGCGACGATGGATGGAGGTGTAATTGAATCCGGTTTCTTGAAAAATCGTGGTCTCTTCGGTAGGTTTTTCACATTGTCCGGGTGAATCAACAAACGAGGTCCGATTTGATTGAACCGTAAGGATATTGCTCGACCAAAAATCTTAGTCATGAACCCTTTTTCGTAGCTTACTCCTTGGCAACCAATTTTTACTGATTGGGAAAGTCCTGCTATTCCAAATGCAGGTCGTAGGTGCGGATGGGTACGTAACAATCCCCCTCTGTACCAACGTTTTCCCAGAGCGGATGGGCGTGTTTTGCGGGAACATGGATCCGCCTAGGCTGTCTGGATGGGTAAGCGATGTGGGAGGGTCATCCCGTAAGACTTTTTCCCATAACTGCGCTGAGGTCTGCTACTGATCTAGGTAACTGGCGAGGATGGATGGAGGTGTAATTGAATCCGGTTTCTTGAAAAATTATGGTCTCTTCGGTAGTTTTTTCACATTGTCTGGGTGAATCAACAAATGAGGTTCGATTCGATTGAACTGTAAAGATATTGCTCGACCAAAAATCTTAGTCATGAACCCTTTTTCGTAGTTTACTCCCTGGCAACCAATTTTCACTGATTGGGAAAGTCCTGCTATTCCAAATGCAGGCCGTAGGTGCGGATGGGGACGTAACAATCCCCCTATGTACCAACGTTTTGCCGAAGCCGATGGGCGTGTTTTCCGGGAACATGGATCCGCCTACGCTGTCCAGACGGGTAAGTGGTGTGGGAAGGTCATCCCGTAATACTTTTTCCCACCCTGCGCTGGGGTCTGCTGTTGATCTGAGTAACTGGCGACGATGGATGGAGGTGTAATTGAATCCGGTTTCTTAAAAAATGGTGGACTCTTTGGTACTTTTTTCATATTGTCCGAATGAATCAATAAACGAGGTCCGATTCGATTGAACCGTAAGGATATTGCTCGACCAAAAATCTTAGTCATGAACCCTTTTTCGTAGCTTACTCCCTGGCAACCAATTTTCACTGATTGGGAAAGTCCTGCTATTCCAAATGCAGGCCGTAGGTGTGGATGGGGACGTAACAATCCCCCTCTGTACCAATGTTTTGCCGAAGCGGATGGACGTTTTTTGCGGAAACATGGATCCACCTAGGCTGTCCCGACGAGTAAGCGGTGTGGGAGGGTCATCCCGTAAGACTTTTTCCCACCCTGCGCTGGGGTCTGCTGCTGATCTAGGTAACTGGCGACGATGGATGGATGTGTAATTGAATCCGGTTTCTTGAAAAATCGTGGTCTCTTTGGTAGTTTTTTCACATTGTCCGGAAGAATCGACAAACGAGGTCCTATTCGATTGTGCCGTAAGGATATTGCTCGACCAAAAATCTTAGTCATGAACCCTTTTTCGTAGCTTACTCACTGGCAACCAATTTTCACTTATTGGAAAAGTCCTGCTATTCCAAATGCAGGCCGTAGGTGCAGATGGGGACGTAACAATCCCCCTCTCTACCAACGTTTTGCCGAAGCAGATGGGCGTGTTTTGCGGGAACATGGATCCGCCTAGGCTGTCCGGACGGGTAAGCGGTGTGGGAGGGTCATCCCGTAAGACTTTTTCCCACCCTGCGCTGAGGTCTGCAGCTGATCTAGGTAACTGGCGACGATGGATGGATGTGTAATTGAATCCGGTTTCTTGAAAAATCGCGGTCTCTTCGGTAGTTTTTTCACATTGTCCGGGTGAATCAACAAACGAGGTCCGATTCGATTGTACCGTAAGGATATTGCTCGACCAAAAATCTTTGTCATGAACCCATTTTCGTAGCTTACTCCCTGGCAACCAATTTTCACTGATTGGAAAAGTCCTGCTATTCCAAATGCAGGCCGTAGGTGCGGATGGGGACGTAACAATCCCCCTCTGTACCAATGTTTTACCGAAGCGGATGGACGTGTTTTGCGGGAACATGGATCCGCCTAGGTTGTCCCGACGGGTAAGCGGTGTGGGAGGGTCATCCCGTAAGACTTTTTCCCACCCTGCGCTGGGGTCTGCTGCTGATCTAGGTAACTGGCGACGATGGATGGATGTGTAATTGAATCCGGTTTCTTGAAAAATCGTGGTCTCTTTGGTAGTTTTTTCACATTGTCCGGAAGAATCGACAAACGAGGTCCTATTTGATTGTGCCGTAAGGATATTGCTCGACCAAAAATCTTAGTCATGAACCCTTTTTCGTAGCTTACTCACTGGCAACCAATTTTCACTTATTGGAAAAGTCCTGCTATTCCAAATGCAGGCCGTAGGTGCAGATGGGGACGTAACAATCCCCCTCTCTACCAACGTTTTGCCGAAGCAGATGGGCGTGTTTTGCGGGAACATGGATCCGCCTAGGCTGTCCGGACGGGTAAGCGGTGTGGGAGGGTCATCCCGTAAGACTTTTTCCCACTCTGCGCTGAGATCTGCTACTGATCTAGGTAACTGGCGACGATGGATGGATGTGTAATTGAATCCAGTTTCTTGAAAAATCCTGGTCTCTTCGGTAGTTTTTTCACATTGTCCGGGTGAATCAACAAACGAGGTCCGATTCGATTGTACCGTAAGGATATTGCTCGACCAAAAATCTTTGTCATGAACCCATTTTCGTAGCTTACTCCCTGGCAACCAATTTTCACTAATTGGAAAAGTCGTGCTATTCCAAATGCAGGCCGTAGGTGCGGATGGGGACGTAACAATCCCCCTCTGTACCAATGTTTTGCCGAAGCGGATGGACGTGTTTTGCGGGAACATGGATCTGTCTAGGCTGTCCCGACGGGTAAGCGGTGTGGGAGGGTTATCCAGTAAGACTTTTTCGCACCCTGTGCTGAGGTCTGCTGCTGATCTGGGTAACTGGCGAGGATGGATGGAGGTGTAATTGAATCCGGTTTCTTGAAAAATTGTGGTCTCTTTGGTAGTTTTTTCACATTGTCCGTGTGAATCAACAAACGAGGTCCGATTCGATTGTACCGTAAGGATATTGCTCGACCAAAAATCTTAGTCATGAACCCTTTTTCGTAGCTTACTCCCTGGCAACCAATTTTCACTGATTGGAAAAGTCCTGCTATTCCAAATGCAGGCCGTAGGTGGAGATGGGGACGTAACAATCCCCCTCTCAACCAACGTTTTGCCGAAGCAGATGTGCAAGTTTTGCGGGAACATGGATCCGCCTAGGCTGTCCCGACGGGTAAGTGGTGTGGGAGGGTCATCCCGTAAGACTTTTTCCCACCCTGCTCTCGGGTCTGCTGCTGATCTAGGTAACTGGCGACGATGGATGGATGTGTAATTGAATCCGGTTTCTTGAAAAATCGCGGTATCTTTGGTAGTTTTTTCACATTGTCCGGGTGAATCAACAAACGAGGTCCGATTCGATTGTACCGTAAGGATATTGCTCGACCAAAAATCTTTGTCATGAACCCATTTTCATAGCTTACTCCCTGGCAACCAATTTTCACTAATAGGAAAAGTCCTGCTATTCCAAATTTAGGCCGTAGGTGCGGATGGGGACGTTACAATCCCCCTCTGTACCAATGTTTTGCCGAAGCGGATGGACGTGTTTGGCGGGAACATGGATCCGCCTAGGCTGTCCCGACGGGTAAGCGGTGTGCGAGGGTCATCCCGTAAGACTTTTTCCCACCCTGTGCTCAGGTCTGCTGCTGATCTGGGTAATTGGCGAGGATGGATGGAGGTGTAATTGAATCCGGTTTCTTAAAAAATCGTGGTCTCTTCGGTAGTTTTTTCACATTGTCCGGGTGAATCAACAAACGAGGTCCTATTCGATTGTACCGTAAGGATATTGCTCGACCAAAAATCTTAGTCATGAACCCTTTTTCGTAGCTTACTCACTGGCAACCAATTTTCACTTATTGGAAAAGTCCTGCTATTCCAAATGCAGGCCGTAGGTGCGGATGGGTACGTAACAATCCCCCTTTGTACCAACGTTTTCCCGAAGCGGATGGGCCTGTTTTGCGGGAACATGGATCCGCCTAGGCTGTCCGGACGGGTAAGCGGTGTGGGAGGGTCATCCCGTAAGACTTTTTCCCACCCTGCGCTGAGGTCTGCTGCTGATCTAGGTAACTGGCGACGATGGATGGATGTGTAATTGAATCCGGTTTCTTGAAAAATCGCGGTCTCTTCGGTAGTTTTTTCACATTGTCCGGGTGAATCAACAAACGAGGTGTGATTCGATTGTACCGTAAGGATATTGCTCGACCAAAAATCTTTGTCATGAACCCATTTTCGTAGCTTACTCTCTGGCAACCAATTTTCACTGATTGGAAAAGTCCTGCTATTCCAAATGCAGGCCGTAGGTGCGGATGGGGACGTAACAATCCCCCTCTGTACCAATGTTTTGCCGAAGCGGATGGACGTGTTTTGCGGGAACATGGATCCGCCTAGGCTGTCCCGACGGGTAAGCGGTGTGGGAGGGTTATCCAGTAAGACTTTTTCGCACCCTGTGATGAGGTCTGCTGCTGATCTGGGTAACTGGCGAGGATGGATGGAGTTGTAATTGAATCCGGTTTCTTGAAAAATCGTGGTCTCTTTGGTAGTTTTTTCACATTGTCCGTGTGAATCAACAAACGAGGTCCGATTCGATTGTACCGTAAGGATATTGCTCGACCAAAAATCTTAGTCATGAACCCTTTTTCGTAGCTTACTCCCTGGCAACCAATTTTCACTGATTGGAAAAGTCCTGCTATTCCAAATGCAGGCCGTAGGTGCAGATGGGGACGTAACAATCCCCCTCTCTACCAACGTTTTGCCGAAGCAGATGGGCAAGTTTTGCGGGAACATGGATCCGCCTAGGCTTTCCCGACGGGTAAGTGGTGTGGGAGGGTCATCCCGTAAGACTTTTTCCCACCCTGCTCTCGGGTCTGCTGCTGATCTAGGTAACTGGCGACGATGGATGGATGTGTAATTGAATCCGGTTTCTTGAAAAATCGCGGTCTCTTCGGTAGTTTTTTCACATTGTCCGGGTGAATCAACAAACGAGGTCCGATTCGATTGTACCGTAAGGATATTGCTCGACCAAAAATCTTTGTCATGAACCCATTTTCATAGCTTACTCCCTGGCAACCAATTTTCACTGATTGGAAAAGTCCTGCTATTCCAAATGCAGGCCGTAGGTGCGGATGGGGACGTAACAATCCCCCTCTGTACCAATGTTTTGCCGAAGCTGATGGACGTGTTTTGCGGGAACATGGATCCGTCTAGGCTGTCCCGACGTGTAAGTGGTGTAAGAGGGTCATCCCGTAAGACTTTTTCCCACTCTGTGCTGAGGTCTGCTGCTGATCTGGGTAACTGGCGAGGATGGATGGAGGTGTAATTGAATCCGGTTTCTTAAAAAATCGTGGTCTCTTCGGTAGTTTTTTCACATTGTCCGGGTGAATCAACAAACGAGGGGTGATTCGATTGTACCGTAAGGATATTGCTCGACCAAAAATCTTTGTCATGAACCCTTTTTCGTAGCTTACTCCCTGGCAACCAATTTTCACTGATTGGAAAAGTCCTACTATTCCAAATGCAGGCCGTAGGTGCGGATGGGGACGTAACAATCCCCCTCTGGACCAATGTTTTGCCGAAGCGGATGGACGTGTTTTGCGGGAACATGGATCCGCCTAGGCTGTCCCGACGGGTAAGCGGTGTGGGAGGGTTATCCAGTAAGACTTTTTCGCACCCTGTGATGAGGTCTGCTGCTGATCTGGGTAACTGGCGAGGATGGATGGAGGTGTAATTGAATCCGGTTTCTTGAAAAATCGTGGTCTCTTTGGTAGTTTTTTCACATTGTCCGTGTGAATCAACAAACGAGGTCCGATTCGATTGTACCGTAAGGATATTGCTCGACCAAAAATCTTAGTCATGAACCCTTTTTCGTAGCTTACTCCCTGGCAACCAATTTTCACTGATTGGAAAAGTCCTGCTATTCCAAATGCAGGCCGTAGGTGCAGATGGGGACGTAACAATCCCCCTCTCTACCAACGTTTTGCCGAAGCAGATGGGCAAGTTTTGCGGGAACATGGATCCGCCTAGGCTGTCCCGACGGGTAAGTGGTGTGGGAGGGTCATCCCGTAAGACTTTTTCCCACCCTGCTCTCGGGTCTGCTGCTGATCTAGGTAACTGGCGACGATGGATGGATGTGTAATTTAATCCGGTTTCTTGAAAAATCGCGGTCTCTTCGGTAGTTTTTTCACATTGTCCGGGTGAATCAACAAACGAGGTCCGACTCGATTGTACCGTAAGGATATTGCTCGACCAAAAATCTTTGTCATGAACCCATTTTCATAGCTTACTCCCTGGCAACCAATTTTCACTGATTGGAAAAGTCCTGCTATTCCAAATGCAGGCCGTAGGTGCGGATGGGGAGGTAACAATCCCCCTCTGTACCAATGTTTTGCCGAAGCGGATGGACGTGTTTTGCGGGAACATGGATCCGCCTAGGCTGTCCCGACGTGTAAGCGGTGTAAGAGGGTCATCCCGTAAGACTTTTTCCCACTCTGTGCTGAGGTCTGCTGCTGATCTGGGTAACTGGCGAGGATGGATGGAGGTGTAATTGAATCCGGTTTCTTAAAAAATCGTGGTCTCTTCGGTAGTTTTTTCACATTGTCCGAGTGAATCAACAAACGAGGTCCTATTCGATTGTACCGTAAGGATATTGCTCGACCAAAAATCTTAGTCATGAACCCTTTTTCGTAGCTTACTCACTGGCAACCAATTTTCACTGATTGGAAAAGTCCTGCTATTCCAAATGCAGGCCGTAGGTGCGGATGGGTATGTAACAATCCCCCTTTGTACCAACGTTTTCCCGAAGTGGATGGGCGTGTTTTGCGGGAACATGGATCCGCCTAGGCTGTCCGGACGGGTAAGCGGTGTGGGAGGGTCATCCCGTAAGACTTTTTCCCACCCTGCGCTGAGGTCTGCTGCTGATCTAGGTAACTGGCGACGATGGATGGATGTGTAAGTGAATCCGGTTTCTTGAAAAATCGCGGTCTCTTCGGTAGTTTTTTCACATTGTCCGGGTGAATCAACAAACGAGGTCCGATTCGATTGTACCGTAAGGATATTGCTCGACCAAAAATCTTTGTCATGAACCCATTTTCGTAGCTTACTCCCTGGCAACCAATTTTCACTGATTAGAAAAGTCCTGCTATTCCAAATGCAGGCCGTAGGTGCGGATGGGGAGGTAACAATCTCCCTCTGTACCAATGTTTTGCCGAAGCGGATGGACGTGTTTTGCGGGAACATGGATCCGCCTAGGCTATCCCGACGGGTAAGCGGTGTGGGAGGGTTATCCAGTAAGACTTTTTCGCACCCTATGCTGAGGTCTGCTGCTGATCTGGGTAACTGGCGAGGATGGATGGAGGTGTAATTGAATCCGGTTTCTTGAAAAATCGTGGTCTCTTTGGTAGTTTTTTCACATTGTCCGTGTGAATCAACAAACGAGGTCCGATTCGATTGTACCGTAAGGATATTGCTCGACCAAAAATCTTAGTCATGAACCCTTTTTCGTAGCTTACTCCCTGGCAACCAATTTTCACTGATTGGAAAAGTCCTGCTATTCCAAATGTAGGCCGTAGGTGCAGATGGGGACGTAACAATCCCCCTCTCTACCAACGTTTTGCCGAAGCAGATGGGCAAGTTTTGCGGGAACATGGATCCGCCTATGCTGTCCCGACGGGTAAGTGGTGTGGGAGGGTCATCCCGTAAGACTTTTTCCCACCTTGCTCTCGGGTCTGCTGCTGATCTAGGTAACTTGCGACGATGGATGGATGTGTAATTGAATCCGGTTTCTTAAAAAATCGCGGTCGCTTTGGTAGTTTTTTCACATTGTCCGGGTGAATCAACAAACGAGGTCCGATTCGATTGTACCGTAAGGATATTGCTCGACCAAAAATCTTTGTCATGAACCCATTTTCGTAGCTTACTCCCTGGCAACCAATTTTCACTGATTAGAAAAGTCCTGCTATTCCAAATGCAGGCCGTAGGTGCGGATGGGGAGGTAACAATCTCCCTCTGTACCAATGTTTTGCCGAAGCGGATGGACGTGTTTTGCGGGAACATGGATCCGCCTAGGCTGTCCCGACGGGTAAGCGGTGTGGGAGGGTTATCCAGTAAGAGTTTTTCGCACCCTGTGATGAGGTCTGCTGCTGATCTGGGTAACTGGCGAGGATGGATGGAGGTGTAATTGAATCCGGTTTCTTAAAAAATCGTGGTCTCTTCGGTAGTCTTTTCACATTGTCCGAGTGAATCAACAAACGAGGTCCTATTCGATTGTACCGTAAGAATATTGCTCGACCAAAAATCTTAGTCATGAACCCTTTTTCGTAGCTTACTCACTGGCAACCAATTTTCACTGATTGGAAAAGTCCTGCTATTCCAAATGCAGGCCGTAGGTGCGGATGGGTACGTAACAATCCCCCTTTGTACCAACGTTTTCCCGAAGCGGATGGGCGTGTTTTGCGGGAACATGGATCCGCCTAGGCTGTCCGGACGGGTAAGCGGTGTGGGAGGGTCATCCCGTAAGACTTTTTCCCACCCTGCGCTGAGGTCTGCTGCTGATCTAGGTAACTGGCGACGATGGATGGATGTGTAATTGAATCCGGTTTCTTGAAAAATCGCGGTCTCTTCGGTAGTTTTTTCACATTGTCCGGGTGAATCAACAAACGAGGTCCGATTCGATTGTACCGTAAGGATATTGCTCGACCAAAAATCTTAGTCATGAACCCTTTTTCGTAGCTTACTCCCTGGCAACCAATTTTCACTGATTGGAAAAGTCCTACTATTCCAAATGCAGGCCGTAGGTGCGGATGGGGAGGTAACAATCTCCCTCTGTACCAATGTTTTGCCGAAGCGGATGGACGTGTTTTGCGGGAACATGGATCCGCCTAGGCTATCCCGACGGGTAAGCGGTGTGGGAGGGTTATCCAGTAAGACTTTTTCGCACCCTGTGCTGAGGTCTGCTGCTGATCTAGGTAACTGGCGAGGATGGATGGAGGTGTAATTGAATCCGGTTTCTTGAAAAATCGTGGTCTCTTTGGTAGTTTTTTCACATTGTCCGTCTGAATCAACAAACGAGGTCCTATTCGATTGTACCGTAAGAATATTGCTCGACCAAAAATCTTAGTCATGAACCCTTTTTCGTAGCTTACTCACTGGCAACCAATTTTCACTGATTGGAAAAGTCCTGCTATTCCAAATGCAGGCCGTAGGTGCGGATGGGTACGTAACAATCCCCCTTTGTACCAACGTTTTCCCGAAGCGGATGGGCGTGTTTTGCGGGAACATGGATCCGCCTAGGCTGTCCGGACGGGTAAGCGGTGTGGGAGGGTCATCCCGTAAGACTTTTTCCCACCCTGCGCTGAGGTCTGCTGCTGATCTAGGTAACTGGCGACGATGGATGGATGTGTAATTGAATCCGGTTTCTTGAAAAATCGCGGTCTCTTCGGTAGTTTTTTCACATTGTCCGGGTGAATCAACAAACGAGGTCCGATTCGATTGTACCGTAAGGATATTGCTCGACCAAAAATCTTAGTCATGAACCCTTTTTCGTAGCTTACTCCCTGGCAACCAATTTTCACTGATTGGAAAAGTCCTACTATTCCAAATGCAGGCCGTAGGTGCGGATGGGGAGGTAACAATCTCCCTCTGTACCAATGTTTTGCCGAAGCGGATGGACGTGTTTTGCGGGAACATGGATCCGCCTAGGCTATCCCGACGGGTAAGCGGTGTGGGAGGGTTATCCAGTAAGACTTTTTCGCACCCTGTGCTGAGGTCTGCTGCTGATCTAGGTAACTGGCGAGGATGGATGGAGGTGTAATTGAATCCGGTTTCTTGAAAAATCGTGGTCTCTTTGGTAGTTTTTTCACATTGTCCGTCTGAATCAACAAACGAGGTCCGATTCGATTGTACCGTAAGGATATTGCTCGACCAAAAATCTTAGTCATGAACCCTTTTTCGTAGCTTACTCCCTGGCAACCAATTTTCACTGATTGGAAAAGTCCTGCTATTCCAAATGCAGGCCGTAGGTGCAGATGGGGACGTAACAATCCCCCTCTCTACCAACGTTTTGCCGAAGCAGATGGGCAAGTTTTGCGGGAACATGGATCCGCCTATGCTGTCCCGACGGGTAAGTGGTGTGGGAGGGTCATCCCGTAAGACTTTTTCCCACCCTGCTCTCGGGTCTGCTGCTGATCTAGGTAACTTGCGACGATGGATGGATGTGTAATTGAATCCGGTTTCTTAAAAAATCGCGGTCGCTTTGGTAGTTTTTTCACATTGTCCGGGTGAATCAACAAACGAGGTCG